>VXBP01007476.1:51515-153778 GCA_013400115.1 Rhinopomastus cyanomelas
GGCGGGCCGAGGCCGCCGCTCGGGAGCGAGGCCCCGCTGGAGGCGGAGGAGGAGCCAGCGCGGCCCCTGTGACAGGGCCGCCGCGGCCTCCGCGCTGCCGCCGCCGCCGCCGCGCGGCTCCAGGTGGCCCCGGACCAAGGTGACACCCGGCCTGCCCCCGCCCCGGGGCCACCTGCCCCCGCGGCCCGCACCGACTCGGCGCCGCGTTTTCTTCTCACCCCGGAGCCGGCGGCGTGCGAGCGGCTGCGATGAACCCGGTGAATGCCACTGCTCTCTACGTTTCAGCGAGCCGCCTGGTGCTCAACTACGACCCTGGGGATCCCCAGTCCTTTACAGAGATTAACAAGCTCCTGCCCTACTTCAGGCAGTCCCTCTCCTGCTGCGTTTGCGGTGAGGATCTTTCTTTTGTTCCCTGCACAATGAGTCTCCCCCCCCGCCCCTCCCCGGGGCTCCTCGCACGGCTCTGGGCCCGGAGCACCCCCGTGCCTCGGCCCCGGCCGCCGGAGGAAGCGCCGCGGTGGGGCCGTTCCCGCCCCGGGAACCGCCTGGGAAACTTCGCTCAGCCCTGGGTCGCGCAGTCCCCGCTCCTGCGGAGCCTCCGCTGCCGCGGGCGGGGGGGCAGAGGGAGGGAGGGAAGGGAGGAGGAGGGGGAAACTGGGTGGTGGAGCCCACGTGAGCGGCCGCGCATCTCCCGCGGGGGGCAGCGGAGAAGACGGGGAGCGGGTACCGGCGGGGAGGTTTTGAAAGGCGGAGTGGGAATGTTCCTTAGGCGTAAACCCGCCTCCTGCCCGTGCGGAAAACAACCCCGAGTGGGGGCAAGTGTGCGGCGGTGCTGGGCTGGACGATGGGAAGGCGGTAGGCGAGCCGCAGAGAAAATAATAGGTTGTTCTTGTTGAGAGAGAGTATTTTTTACCCCTTGAAATGCAGCGCTGTGTTCTGGTCGCTGTATTTCGCGCAGGGTATGGTACTTATTAGTGGTTATTGGAATAGCCTGGTAGAGCAGAGCTAATTGCTTTTAAAAAGTGATGACTAGGAGAAAGTGTGGCAAGAGATACTCAAAACAATATACAGCCTGGAGAGGCAGGGAAATAGCAACTTTTCCCTTTTTTTTCTTTTACCCTCCTTGAAATGTAAAACAAACAAAAAGGCGATTGGCATTGAAAGCCAGGAATTCTCAGTGCACAGAAACCACTGGATGATCTTTGGAGGTCTCTTCCAATCCCTAATGTGCTGTGATTCTGTTTGGATTTTTCTTGGGGGATGGGGGGTGTGGGCACAGCTGATGATTAACCTATTAATTGCCGTAAAAAGCAAATAGGCTGCAAGTCTGCTAGAAGTTCCCCACTCCCCCAAAAAACAGTGTACTGTGGGCAGAGGGAATTCCCAGAGACGCGGGGAAGGAGTCAGATTCTGCTGTGTTTATGAAGTGGGGGCTCATGTCCCTTCTCAACTCTTGCGTTCCCCAGCTAGGGGATAAGGAGCCACCCTTTCTTCCACCTTCCTTTGCAGCCTTGGTCAGTGTTGGGAGAAGGGATGATCTGAACTGTTAGACCTCTCGACTGGTTTTCTTACTTCACCTTTTTTCTTTCTGGTAGTCCTGGCCCTGTGTTTTCTGTTTGCCTAACAGGGGAGACTTAGCTCCACCGTGTTTGCGTGTTTGTCTTTACTAGTATGTCTGTGGTCACACTGTGGTTTAAGTGAATTACTGCAGTTTATAAAGTTGGGTATTTGACTTATTTACGGGATCAGGATTTGGAGCTGCTGAAGCTGCTGAACTAGTGGTGGGTGCTTCCTATCCTGTAGCTATTGGCTCCTCCCACTTAAAGTCTTAGAAAATAGAGATCTGTTTGTACTGGGAAAGAGGGAGCCCGTTCCCAGGATCACTGCATCGTCATTTCCTGAAATAATTGATCTGATTTCTGCCCCCCACCCCGTGCAACTCTGATATCAATATTGATTCCCCTCTGCTCTTCATCTCTTGCTTATCACTTGGGGCTTTGTTCATTCCAGCCCTTAACTGTGCTTTGGTTGGTTGTTCTCCATGAGTCCTGCTTGCTTTGGGTCAATCACCACACGGCTTTTCTTTTAAAAAAAGATAATATTGTCTCGATTATCGTTCTTTCCAATTTAAAGTCAGATGTTTACTAATGACTGCACTGTCTGTCCTCTCAACTTTTAAGATCAGCCTTCTGAAATGTGTTCTTTGTTCTTGTTGCCTTGACTTCTTCCCTTCTTGGCCTTTTGCAGTCGTATTTTCACACTGTGTGCTATTGAAATCTCCTATCTTTAATTCGTCCCTGCCCAAATTCCTGAGCTGTTTTTCCCCTCTTCAGCTTTTCTCTTTTCTCTGTCACTCTCTGTTTTGGTAGAGCCAACCATGCTTTTCAGTTTGTTTTCCTCTGTTGACTTGTGCTTCCATGGCTATTCCTGTTAAAAACTACTGGATGGTTCCACTTTGCCTCTTCACCCCTTATTTTGTTTGAACGTGAAGGTGATTGTTTTGACTTCCATTTATTTCCACTGTGGCCAACTTTCAAAGAGCTGTAGCCGCTGTTTGTTCCCAAATATTTCCCTGTAGTGTAAATACTTCTCTGGAGACATTTAAAACCCACCTGGATGTGTTCCTGTGTGACTTGATCTAGGTGATCCTGCTGTGGCAGGGGGATTGGGCTAGATGATCTTTTGAGGCCCCTTCCAATCCCTAATGTTCTGTGATTCTGTGGTACTTTGGCTACTAGTGATTCCTCGGCATCGTCACCGTGTGCCTTGGGCTTGTGGATTCAGCATGGTAGCACACAGAGGCCTTGGTCAGTTTGGCTTTGTGAAGCCATGCGTGTCTGCAGAGCTGAAGTGTCTTTCTTGAAGCTGCAAGCAGTTAGTCGTGGGAGAGTGGTCCTGCCCAACACCAAACCCTTCTGGGGCTGACCAGCAGTCACAAATCTTCAGCTCAGGCTGGTAGAGGCCAATCAACCTTCTTTTGAGGTCCCTTCCAATCCCTAACGTTCTGTGATACCCTTTTTGTCTGTTTAGACCATGACATCAAAGTATCTGGTTATGGTTTCACATTCCTGCAGCTGCTGAGTGTCTGGTGCTTTGCTTGTACAAATCTCAGTAGAGTGTGGTCTTGGCTGTAGATGTTGAAAAGTCTTGCTTTGTTGGAGATGTGCTGCATGAACTATCAGTAACATAGACACCTCCTACACTCAGGTCAAGTCTGAAGTGAAGGGGCTGCCCAGGGGGGTTGTGGAGTCTCCTTCTCTGGAGACATTTAAAGCCCACCTGGCCGTGTTTCCATGTGACTGGATCTAGGGGATCCTGCTGTGGCAGGGGGATGGACTGGATGATCTTTTGGGGTCCCTTCCAATGCCTGATGTTCTGTGATGGACTCGTAGCGCTTCCCTTGGGAGATTACTCCCCAAATGAGCGCTCCTTATGCCATCAGCCTTTCCTCTGTTTAACCTCTCTGGACGCGTTCTGTAACGCTTTGCGGTGCTGTAGGTGTTAATTCCACAGGCAAGACAGTCCCTTCAGTTGTAGAGAATTGCTTTTAGAAGACATTAGTGATGGCTGTATAATCAACCAACGCTATTGTGCTGTTTTCTCAACACACTGGCACCAGCCAACTCAGTTTCCTTTCATCCGATGGTCTTTTAAGCCAGCTCACATTGGGTGGGGGAAGAAGAAGAGTGTTTGATTGTGACGTTCACGTTACACCTCAGATTTTGGATTCAGATGGACACGGGTGAACCTCCATCAGTAGGAAGCGATGTAAATACCAGTGTGGCGGTCAGTGCCGGTCAGCTCGGGATGGATTTGAGGTCTCTGTCTTCCCTGATGGGTGATAAAGGTTATGTTATGTTGATGGGACGGCGTGCGTGTTTCTAGGATTCAAGAGCGATCATGTGATGGTTTCCTAGATGGTGGTGTAGATAATGCATCGGCTTTGTGCAGAGATGGACGAGACAGTGTTTCCTAGAGCTTTTCAAACTTAAAAATAACTCCTCCTGAGCGTGCATCGGGCAGAGGGTGTGTGCCTGACGTGCTCTGAGGAAGTGAAAGCAGCATTTCAGGCTCTGGACTGGCTATTAAATTGCATGTAAATATCACACGTTATTGGAAACGGGTTCAGTAGAATTTCACAGAATGGTTCAGCTTGGAAAAGACCCCTGAGATCACTGAGTCCAACCGTCAACCCTACTCTGCAAGGTCACCCCTAACCAGATCCCCCAACACCACATTTATGCAACATGTTTTAAAAGTACTGGATCTAGGGGATCCTGCTGTGTTGGGGGGCTTGGAGTGGATGATCTTTCGAGGTCCCTTCCAATCCCTGATGTCCTGTGAGTCTGTGACAGGCTCCCTTGGCTTTTCAGCATTAACGGCTGAATTCACTCAAAATGCTGGTGAGAAGCAGATTGCCAGCCCGATTAGCTTAGCTTTTATCCATGGAAAACATCCTGGACCCTCTGAGAAGTGGTCAGGAGGCCTGTGAAAGATCACTGTTGCTGCTTCAGAACGTGCAAGTGTTTGAGAGAGCGCGTGGCTCTGGGACAGCGCTTTGCATCTCCCCAGCTGCAGCTCGTGGTGTAGAAATACAGGATGAGAAGACAGTTCTTGCTTCTAAACATCCTGTAACCTAAGTAAGGGGATGTGAGACAACATGTGGCTTAAGGGAGATTAAGGGGTGGGAAGGAACAAAGGAACAGCGTGACAGTGGTACCTCGTACAGTGCCTGGCGAGGGTTTTGACGCAGCTCCCGATGACTTTGGCTAGAAGGTTGGAGGCTAAATGGTAAAAGAGCATTTCAGAACAACTCCCAAGCGTTGGGAACAGCATGGAATGCAAGACAATGGACATGAGGGCTGCCGAGATGTTTTTTTCCTGTATAAATATTACTGTGGGGATGTTATTTCCATCCTGCTTTTGTGTGTGTGTGTGGGGGGGTTATGTTTTGTGAAAGCTTTATCCTGGCAGTGTAAGTTGGGTGTTAGGTAGCTCGTTCTGCTAGCTAGGGGTGAGGTTTGCCCAGAGCTGGTGCTGCATGGTGGTGTAAAATATTGTGCTGTCTTTGAAGGGTCCTCCTCATCTTCCTCACTGAAGCAGTTCTCCATAGCTTGCCCTGCTGTGCCAGTGTGACCTCCTCTGGACCCCTTGTCCGTAGCTCCCGTACGGATCCCGAGTGGAGGTCATTCCTCCAGGCTTGACTTTGTCCTCGGGTAAACTGGCCGAATCAGAGCTGTGCCCTTCCACTGGACTGGACGGTGAGAATGCCAACAAGCAGCCGGAGGAGGAGGCAGCACTGCCAACTGCAGCTCTGGAGCAAGCAAAGCTGTTTCTCGCTGCGGCACCGAGACGGTCTGAAGCGCACAGCGGTCGTACGGTGTCTCTCAGACAACAGAAGACAGTTGTGTGACATCCAAGTCGGGGAGAACCGGACCATTACACTTCTGGTCACCGAGATGAAAAGAGGCAGAAGGACAAATTCC
The DNA here is from genome assembly GCA_013400115.1 of Rhinopomastus cyanomelas. Classification (NCBI taxonomy): domain Eukaryota; kingdom Metazoa; phylum Chordata; class Aves; order Bucerotiformes; family Rhinopomastidae; genus Rhinopomastus; species Rhinopomastus cyanomelas. The sequence continues at coordinate 57,002 of VXBP01007476.1, forward strand.
CACTGCTAACGAAACGGAATTATCTGCATGATCCTGCATTTTCTGTGTGGGGCGTGAGCCGCGACTGAGTGAAGCCAGGATATCAGACTGTTAAACTCAAAACATGTATGTTTTTGGCTGAAAATGTCTGCCCAGAACTCCTTCCTCGTCCCTTCTCCTGAGATTGAGAGTGACGGCCGATTCATGACTTCTGCTGCCGGATCAGAGTTGCATTTGATGCTTGAAAAGCGATCCAGATAGTTTTTTCAGGTGTCCTTTCACGGACATTTGCTTTCTGTCTTCAGTCTTCACAGCTGGTAGTTCTCTTCCCTTTAAAAGTTATTTAAATCGTTGCCCACACACCTCTGTATTTTTGAAGAAAGAACGAGATAGCCACAGTTTGTGAAGAAAACCAGTGGGGAGCGTGGACTGCGTGACTGCTGGACAGCAGCATAGGAGAAAGGGACCTGGGGGTCCTGGTGGCCAGCAGGATGGCCAGGAGCTCCTTGTGACTAAGGCAGCCAGTGGCATCCTGGGGTGGATCAGAAGTAGGGGGTGTTAGCAGATCAAGAGGGGTTCTCCTCCCCCTCTACTCTGCCCTGGAGTCTTGTGGCCAGTTGTGGACCCCTCAGCTCCAGAAGGACACAGAGCTGCTGGAGAGAGCCCAGCACAGAGCCACAGGGATGATGGAGGGAGGGGAGCATCTCTCTGCTGAGGAGAGGCTGAGGGAGCTGGGGCTCTGGAGCTGGGAAAAAGGAGCCTGAGGGGTGACCCCATGGATGTTGATCAAGATGTGAAGGGTGGGTGTGAGGAGGATGGAGCCAGGCTCTGCTCAAGGGCACCCAGTGACAGGACAAGGGGCAGTGGGTGTGAGCTGGAGCAGAGGAGGTTCCACATCAGTGTGAGAAGGAACCTTGTCCTTGTGAGGGTGACAGAGCCCTGGCAGGGGCTGCCCAGGGGAGTTGTGGAGTCTCCTTCTCTGGAGACATTTCAAACCCACCTGGCCATGTTCCTGTGTGACTGGATGTAGGGGATCCTGCTGTGGGGCAGGGGGTTTGGAGTAGATGACCTTTTGAGGTCCCTTCCAATCCCTCATGCTCTGTGAGTTTGTGACTGAGTACTTGTCATAGAAGCATTGAATCAGAATCTCAGATCCGTTCTGCCACAGGTATTCTCCTTGTTTCTTTCTCTACCCAGTGTGGGCAGCTCTCAGTGAAAGATCCTCTTGCACCCTGATATTTAGCCAAGAACACGTAGGACCATTTGCCTTTCTCTTGAAGCCTCTCTCCTTCAGCTCACTGCTTCCTTTTCCTGTTAACTCCTGCGCGTGACTCCCGGCAGAACTGCTTTTTCAAGGTTGCCTGCACTGTGCTGTTTTGATAACATAAAAGTTCCACCAGCTGCATTCACATTCTTTTCTAGACTGAAAGCACTGCTCAGTCTTAGCACAAAATCTAGGAGTAGGAGCAGAGGTGACTGGCTTCCGCTGAGACAGCTGGCTCTCAGTGGGCTTCAAAGGAAGGCTGCAGTACTGACTTCCGAGGTGATCTGGGACCAGTGTTTCTCTCTTGAGTCAGTGGGAGATGATGGCCTGAGGATATTGATTAAACCGATTGCGTTTTGGAGTGTTTAAAGAGGAGTTAATGTGTTGCCAGGGGCATTTTTATTGGGGCAGCGTGGCTGTCCGGGTCTATGGACATAGTGCGCTCAAACACAGATTCCTTTGGGTTTGTTTTCTTACTCTGTTAGGATTTACAGCTCAGGTTGGCTAAATATGGAGTGTGCAGCTGCTGGGGTTCTTTGTGAGACCAGAAAAACTTCTTTGCAGCTAATTTATGGCTGGAGAAGTAACGCACAGCGCAGCCTCTCTTGAGCACGTAGGAAGGATTTCCCTGCTTTCTGGAGGAATGCACTTTGCAGTCAGAGCATCACTCAGGTTGGAAAAGACCCCTGGGATCATGGAGTCCAACCGTCAGCCCTGCTCTGCAAGGTCACCCTAAGCCCTTTAGGGATGTAATTTGTTCTCCTCTGCCTCCTGAGCATTGCGGTCACAGCACAGGGCTTGCTCCTCCGTGGCCCTGGAAGAGCACAGTTAAGAGCGTGTGGTTAGCTTTGATGGAAGACGTAAGGGTTCTTGCTTGGTGGGAAAAGGGGAGTTGTCTGAGCAAATGAAAAAGTAATGACGTTGTGACCAACCTGATCTATATATTTCACGGCAGTATTTGCCTCTAAGTGATTCTGCTGCCTAGGAGTGTGTTGGATTACTGCTGTACCCATAGGAGAGGTGTTAACTGCCATTGAAAACCTCGGCGTACAACCTCCTTGACTCTTGGAAAAGAGCAGTACGGGAAGGTTTGGCACTGGGTGGTGAAAAGGCTGAGTTTATCCATCGTTTCATACAATCACTCAGGTTGGAAAAGACCCCTGGGATCATCAAGTCCAACCAGCAACCCCACTCTACAAGGTCACCCCTAAATCAGATCCCCCAACACCACATCAAGCGACTTTGAAACTCATCCAGGGATGGGGACTCAACCCCCACCCTGAGCAGCCCAGCCCAGTCCCTGACCACTCTCTCCAGGAAGAATTTCTCCCTGATGGCCAGTCTGACCCTCCCCTGGCAAAGCTTGAAGCCCTTCTCTCTGACCTTTGAGAAGAGCCCAGCACCAACATCTCTCCAGTGTCCTTTCAGAGAGCTGTAGAGAGCAATGAGGTCTCCCCTCAGCCTCCTCTTCCTCAAACTAACCAGCCCCAGCTCTCTCCATCTCTCAGTCTCATCAGACTGATTCTCCAGGCCCTTCCCCAGCTCTGTTGCCCTCCTCTGCCCTCGCTCCAGCCCCTCCATGTCTCCCTTGTCCTGGGGTGCCCCAAACTGGACCCAGTACTCAAGCTGCAGTTTCACAGCCTGTTCAGTACAGAGCTTTAGCTTTGCCCCCCAGCTTGTCAAGAACACACTGGGGAATTGTTTCCTGTCAGTGATTCAGTAAACAAAGGTTTTTAAACAGAAACACAAGTTCCACGTAGGACTTGTTAAAGTCTCTTCTGTCTGTGTTTTATTTGGAGGATGGAGTCAGAGAGCAGAGCAGTCCCTTCTGCAGTTGAAGAGCAGTTTGTTGTCGTATTTCTGGTTTGGTGTCTTCTCTTGAACTTCTGTTTAGAGAGGTTGAAAATCCTTCTTGAAACACACAGAAGAATAGCCTGGCTGTCCTCTCACCGTGGCTAATTGGGGTTCCCGCGGTGTTCGGACAAGAACAGCGCAGGCTTTAGTTCCCCCAAGGGTCACACAGTCATCAGTTCCTTGCTCCAGAGCATCCCTGGGTGAGGGGAGTCACTTGATAGCTCATGTTGCTGTAGCTGTTAGTTAACAGAGGATGCTCAGCGGCCAGCAAAATATGTTCTCTGATGAAACTTTGCAGGAAGTTTGATTTTTGGGGTGTTTTAAGGGGTTTTTTATGTTCCCTGTGTTTCTGTTTCACCCGGTGAGGAAGCTGTCAGTGTTCAGGAGTGTCTTTGGACAAATCCTGCCAGCACTGCTGTTGTACTTGAGGTGATTCCAGAGCAAGAGGCTGCTGTTCAGCGCACACTTGTTTCAGTCATTTACTGAAAAAGGCCTCTCTGCTCAAAGTCTTGGGCAGTTCTTTTCTGTTTCTGTCGTGTTGGGCTAAATGCAGCCCTTCCTGTGTAGGGAACCTTGTCTCTCAAAAAACTAGGTGTCTAGTGCTGCCGTTGTGGACCCTGTGTTCTGTAGACATGGGGTCACAGTTTGTGCTAGTGATGCTGCCGGTGAGTCTGGTGTCTTCACAGGATCACAGAACTTCAGGGATGGGAAGGGATCTCGGAAGATCATCCAGTGCCATCCCCCTGCCAGAGCAGGATCTCCTAGATCTAGATGCAGAGGAACGCGGCCAGGCAGGTTTTAAACATCTCCATAGAACTGATCCCTCTCTCCCTAGAGGGTGATCACTGCAGATGCTGTCTGTGTTCCATGTGCTGGCCCGGGGGGTGTAGGACACCTAGGTGACAGGTGGCACCTCTGCCAGCTGATCCAGTGGCTTTCTATGCAACCAGAAAACTTGCTGAACTGAGCAGAGCCTGGCTCCATGGCATTTTTCCCTTCCACAACCCGCTCTTGAGGTTTCTCTGGCTTTGAGTGTATTTAGTTCTCTTTCCTAGTAAACACCCAGATCTCTCACCCATCTCAAACAGATCTTAAACATTTGCTTTATTCTCCTGCAGATGGTTAACAGACCTTTTCACTACTTATCATCTGCCTGCCTGCCTGCTGATCAGCAGCTAGTTCTGCACACAGTGCTTTTAGGTTCCCGTCGGCGCGGAAAACGCTGCCGCTTACACGACTGCGTTTCTCTTTTGCATGCTTTGCTTGGAGCCCCCTTGACCACTCACTGTTCAGTCAGACCTAGCTGCTGAGTCTTTAGGTGAAAAGATGCAGTGTGGGGTTGAAGAGAGGGGTGCACGGAGGGTGTGGTGGGCAAAAGCCTCTTCCTTTCCGTGGCTGCTTGAGCTGTAGGTAGATGAGCACTGGTGGGCAGCACCTTGAGTACTGGGGCCAGTTTGGGGCACCCCAGGACAAGGGAGACATCAAGGGGCTGGAGCGAGGGCAGAGGAGGGCAACAGAGCTGGGGAAGGGCCTGGGGAATCAATGTGATGGGACTTGAGAGATGGAGAGAGTTGGGGCTGTTTAGTTTGAGGAAGAGGAGGCTGAGGGGAGCCCTCATTGCTCTCCACAACTACCTGCAAGGACCCTGCAGAGAGGCTGGTGCTGGGCTCTTCTCACAGGTCATTAGTGACAGAAGCAGAGGGAAGGGCTTCCAGCTCCACCAGGGGAGGGTCAGACTGGCCATCAGGAAGAGATTCTTCCTGCAGAGAGTGGTCAGGGACTGGACTGGGCTGCTCAGGGTGGGGGTTGAGTTCCCCATCCCTGGATGAGTTTAGAAGTCACTGAGATGTGGTGTTGGGGGATGTGGTTTTGAGGTGACCTTGCAGAGTGGGGTTGCTGGTTGGACTTGATGATCCCAGGGGTCTTTTCCAACCTGAGTGATCCTGTGATTCTGCAGTGAGTAGCTGAGCTTTAGAAAGCCTGTCCAGTGCTATCACCAGTCAGTGAGAACTAGCTCCCGTCCTCCAGGCGAGCGTTGACTCAGAAGCTTGAGCGTAGCCGTTAGTTAGAGCTTGCTGATTTTAGTAGAAAGCATCGCATCACGCTAAATTCACAAGGGAAGGTGCGGGAGGTGCAGCAGGTGAACTGCCACATCTCCAGCTTCTGGTTTGCACTTGGAGGTGCTCGTCCTACGTTAAATTGACCGTAGAGGGGTGTGTGTGCTTCGTCAGGCTGATGGCAGCTTCCTGCTTCTAACAGCTTGCTAGCCTCACGGAGCAGTTTGATTTCTGTCCAGCTGCAAACAGCTTCTGTGAGCTTTGGGTTCATACTGGTTTTAAAAGGGAGTCGTGGTCATTGTGACTTTGGATGTGGCCGGATTCACTGGTGCGGGTGAGCTTCCTTCTGAGCATCTTCTCCCCTTCTCCATGGGTGCCAGTCCTGCTCTGGGGTGGGTGGCACTTCAGTCAGGAAGAGCATGGAAGATGTGGAGGGCTGGGCTGCTGAGCTTTCTGCTTGCTCCCCGTGCTCTGTAAAACCGGGGTGATGCGAGTGCAGCAGAGGATTAAAGTGGCTCTGTTTTGGCAGGCAAACGTTGGGGGTTAACCCCGCTGATATATTTATCTCCACTCGTAACAGAACTTGTCATCAGAATTTGTTCGGGTGTCACTCACGTGAAGGTGGAGTAGTCCCATCATCCTGAAGGCCAAGTCCTTTCAGACAGTGGGTTTCAGTAGCTTCTGTCAGGGTGCAGGATTAGTTACTCGTGGTTTGCCCCTTTTGTAGGGCATCATGTTTCTGCCTTTGCAGAGGGTAGATGAGAGTGGAAGGAGATGACCCCACTGTGGTCGTGGAGTCTCCTCCTCTGGAGGTGTTTGGAGCCTGTGTGAATACGTCCCTGTGCTGCTGGGTCTGGGGGATCCTGCTGTGGCGGGGGGACTGGACTTGATGATCTTTCGAGGTCCCTTTGTGTCCCTAGTGTGGTGTGATTCTGTGACCTGTTTGGATTGAAGTCTTCTGGGTGAATTTCACTCCATTTGGATCACGTGTGCTGGATGTTTTCACCCACCAGTTGCTGTGAGGTCCAGGTCTTCTCTCTTTAGTCTCTGAGACAGAATTTGCAGATGCTTCCCCTCTTCCTGCAGCTGCCAAGGGATGCTCATTAAGGAACACAATAGGAAGTCTTCTTGTGGCTGAAATGACCTCCCTCCTGGTAGCACCCTTTCCAGGACAGCTGGGATGTCCTGGAAGTAGTGTCTCCTAAATAATAAACGCGTCTCCCCGGTACCTGCTGCTTCGTAATTGTAAGGACTCGCATTCAGGTAGGTGCTTGGTAAACCTTCCTGAAAGCAGGATTGGGATCGTCAGGAAAGGCCTCCTCTTGGAGGCTTTGTCAGAACGGGCTTGTTGGTACACCCCCTGCAAAAGGTGGGGAGGACAGAGGAGGCAAAGTTTAGTGATACCAGGCTGTTGACTCGAGTGCACTTCTGGGCCCCTTCAAGATAAGAGATGGAGGGGCTGGAGCCAGTGCAGAGGAGCAGTGAGGCTGGGCAAGGGACTGGAGGGAAAGGCTGATGGGGAGAGGCTGGGGAGCTGCAGGTGTTTAGCCTGAAGAAGAGATTTGGGATGGGGACTGTCTCCCTCTCTCCAAGTCCCTCAAGGGTGGTTGCAGTCAGGTGGAGGTCAGGCTCTTCTCCCAGGCAACCAGCACCAGAACGAGAGGGCAGGGCCTGAAGCTGCACCAGGGGAGGGTTAGGTTGGATGTCAGGAAGCCCTTCCTCAGGGAAAGGGTGATCAGATCCTGGACTGGGCTGCCCAGGGCAGTGGTGGAGTCCCCATCCCTGGAGGTGTTAAAGGCCATCCTGGCTGTGGCCCTGAGTGCCCTGGAGTGGCCCCTGTGGTGCTGTTAGGCCCTGGTCTGGTCTGGCTGAGCTCAGAGGGCTTCTCCAGCCTCAGTCACTCTGTGATTCAGTGAGTTAGGCAAGTAAAAATGAAGGCCCACATTGAGTAATTGCAGAAGGATCTTAGGTAGATGGATAAATGTGCAGGAAAATGTCAAAAGTCAGCTTAGATAAATCCTCAGTGAGAAACATGGGCAAATGTTAGTTTATCAGAGCCATCTGTTTATTTTTGGGCAACTATGTGCATCTGTAAATTCAGTGGTGGCCACCAGCCAAAGAGAGATCTTGACCTTGCGCCAGAAAAGTGAATGAGACTGTCAGCACAGTCCTGAGCATCAGTTAAGAAAGCAAAGCAAAGGCTAGAAATGAGGACTGGGCCAGAGACCCACGTGGAGACCTTCCTTGAGGTGCTGGATCAAGCTGTGGTCCACCCTGTCTCGTTGCAGTTGTGGTCTGCGCCCCCTTCAAAGAAAGAACTGTGGAAGAGCAGTGCAGTGTGAGGAGCAAGTTCTGTGCAGTTTGGAAACGAAGCGGCTTGGAGGGGTGTGTGGAAGATGTCTAAGACCGTGAGGAGAGCGGAAGAGAGGACCGGGACTGACTGTAGCCTCAACAGACACAAGAATCGGAGTCAACTGACACTAGGGAGAGTCAGGTTCAAAACAAACAGGTCATTCTCAGCACAATGGATAGACCAAGGAGCGTCTCCTCAAAGCCTGGTGTGACTGTTCACGTTTTCAGTAGTTAAAAGAGGAGCCAAGGCAAGGAGAGAATCTGAGAGTTGGCGAGAGCACGGAAACCCCGTAGCCCATGAGAAGGATCTCGGCTCAACGCTGGGCAAGTGGTGTTCACCTGCCTTGTTCCCCAGTGCCATGAGCACCTGCGTTTGGCCACTAGTGAGACGGTCTGCCGGGCCAGATGGATCCGTGCTCTAACTCACCAGTTTGAAGATGGGCAGGTAGTATCTTAGAATCCTTCACAGCTTTATTTTCATGGTGTAGTTGATGGTGCAGGAAGATCTGGTGGCGCGCAGCATCACGCCCCTGGATCCCAGGGCATAGTCCCTCCAGATGCTGGGCAGCAGCAGGTGGTGCCAACGTTAGCACCGTCCCCTCCCTATTAAAAGTAGTGAAGTCTGCTGTGCATTTGCATCTCCTGGTTGACTCTTTTTTTAGCTCGGTGCTACTAAAGCTGAGGAGAGTGATAGATGCCACAGAATCCACACGAGAGAGAAAATTTGACTGAAGAATAAATATTCAATGAGAGATGAGCTTGAGCTAAAAATACTCCCCCAGCTCAGGCATTCCTCACGTCTCTCCCGTGTAGGTTGCCTGGCATTTACTGGGAGGAGAACTTGCTCCTTGGGTGAGAACGCGTTGTGTGTTTGGTCCTGTCTGCCTGTCTGGGGTTTTAGTCCCCCCCTCAAAGCTTTGACAAGTCGGTGTCTTCTTTTTGCACTCAGAGCCATTCAGCAGTTTCAGCCACTTTGGTTTTGGGAGGACTAGAGCAGCCACTTGGTGAGGAGGGGTTTTAATTGAATTACCAGTTAATTGGGTAGATTGGTTGGTTGGTTGGTTCCATCGCTGTTTGTTTGGTTAGTGCTTCATAGCGTGTAGGGTATTGAGCATCATAACTTACACAAACTTGAGGGACTGGAAGGGACCTTGAAAGATCATCCAGCCCCAACCCCCTGCCACAGCAGGATCCCCTGGATCCAGTCGCACAGGAACACGGCCAGGAGGGTTTGAAGCGTCTCCAGAGAAGGAGACTCCACAACCCCCCTGGGCAGCCCCTGCCAGGGCTCTGCCACCCTCCCTGGGAACAACTTCCTTCTCACACTGATGTGGAACCTCCTCTGCTCCAGCTCACACCCACTGCCCCTTGTCCTGTCACTGGGTGCCCCTGAGCAGAGCGTGGCTCCATCCTCCTCACACCCACCCTTCACATATTGATCAGCACCCATGGAGTCAGTGTTGGGATGCTGCTGGACATCTCTGCCCACGTTGCTGTTTCTACAGCATCACTTAAAGGGAACTCTTTGGGGGAAAAGACTCCACTGCAGGTCCCCTTACCCAGTGACGCTGTGACTCCATCATAAGTGCTACCACAGAATCCCGGAACATTAGGGATTGGAAGGGACCTCGAAAGACCATCCAGACCAATCCCCCTGCCAGAGCAGGATCCCCTAGATCCAGCCGCACAGGAACACGGCCAGGAGGGTTTGATTTGTGTGGCCTGACCTGCCCTTGGCGAAGCCATGTTGGCCACCACCAGTCACCTCTTTGTTTTCCATGTGGAGAATCGGCTCCATGATCTTTCCAGGCTCTTCCTCTCTTCCCCCTTTGAAGTTTCCCCTTCTCCTTGGGAACTTCACCAGGCTGCCTTGAGCTTTCACAGAACATTAGGGACTGGGTCATCCAGTCCGATCAAATACGATGAGTAGCGACCGAGCAACTTCATCCACCAAGTTCCTTCAGGACCCGAGGATGGATCTCGTTGGTTCTGTGCTGAGACTGTCTTAGGGTGGGTTGGTGTGATTGAAATGTTCTTGGCAAGTGAGCGCGGAGAGGAAACATCTTTCTATTTAATACTTGGGGAAAGAAGGGATCTCAGTCTGGTTCAGTGGATGCACTTTGCTTTCTCTTCCCAAAATATTTCATTCTCTTCACTTGTTGGTGGCAGCATGTTTTCGCTCGGGGAAGTCCGCGTGAGAATTCACTGGTGGTTGTAACGGATCCAGCAAAGGCTCCTTCTGGGGAGAAAGGGCTGCTCCAAGCTGCAAATCTGCTGCTTGGAGACGGGGGGGAAACCTGTTGCTGTAGATGGTTATAGATACCCTGCGATGTAACGGAGGTGTTAGAATATCTTGGTGGCCAAGAGCTGGCCAGAAATAGCCGAGCGGTGCTGGTGCTTTCTGGGTGCAGCTACTCGTGGGATCGGTTCTGGGCGGGATTTCAGCTCCCTCTGTTCTTTCATGTTTTGTCCCACTGACTCACAGAGCATCAGGGATTGGAAGGGCCCTCGAAAGAGCATCCCGTCCCTTCCCCCTGCCACAGCAGGATCCCCGAGATCCAGTGGCACAGGAACAGCCCAGGCGGCTTTGAAACGGCTCCAGAGAAGGGGGCTCCACCGTACCTCTGCGTGAGCTGTTCCTTCTCTGATACGTGTCTGTCCGGCGACAAACGGGGAGCTCCCCGGGGTGGGTCGATGGTCAGCTTGTTGCAGCCTCTGGTTTGGCACAGGAGTCATCTGTGAGGTGGCCACGTTGACCCGTTGGCTTCTTTCTCTTCGTTCCAGTGTATCTCGGTGTTTAACCCAGCGTTATCAGAGTTCAGAGGCTCTGTGTGACTGGTTTGGTTGCCTGCAAGGTTCCAGCGGCGCTTGCCTCACGGCAGTGACTGACACAAAGCCAGCCTCTATTTTTAGTCCCAGCTGAATGAAAAGTAAAACAAGGTCTGCTGAGTCTACTTTTCCTCCTGGCACTGGCACTCCCATCATTTTTCCACTGTTTTTAGGGTTTCCCTCTGCGCTGTTGCCGTCTGTTTTCACTGATTTTATTAAAACCTCTCCAGTAGCACTTGAGGGGAGATTGTTGTTAGCTGCTTGTAAATTCACAGACGTCTTGGGAGGCTGTAAGGTTCTGTGGAAGGTACCGCCGGAAGGGCAGCAGCACCCTGCCGTGGATCAGAACCGGGGCGGTTAGCAGGTAGAGAGAGGTTCTCCTCCCCATCTGCCCTGCCCTGGGGAGACCACAGCTGGAGTCTTGTGTCCAATTCTGGGCCCCTCAGTTCCAGAAGGACCCAGAGCTGCTGGAGGGAGCCCAGCACAGAGCCACAGGGATGGTGGAGGGAGGGGAGCATCTCCCTGCTGAGGAGAGGCTGAGGGAGCTGGGGCTCTGGAGCTGGGAAAAAGGAGCCTGAGGGGTGACCCCATGGATGTTGATCAAGATGTGAAGGGTGGGTGTGAGGAGGATGGAGCCAGGCTCTGCTCAGGGGCACCCAGTGACAGGACAAGGGGCAGCAGGTGTGAGCTGGAGCAGAGGAGGTTCCACATCAGTGTGAGAAGGACCTTGTTCCCAGGGAGGGTGCCAGAGCCCTGGCAGGGGCTGCCCAGGGGGTTGTGGAGTCTCCTTCTCTGGAGACATTTCAAACCCACCTGGCCATGTTCCTGTGTGACTAGGTCCAAGGGGTCCTGCTGTGTTGGGGAGACTGGACTGGATGATGTTTCCAGGTCCCTCCCAGTCCCTAATACTCTGTGATTCTGTGGGACCAGTGCTGTTCTAGCCGAGTGTTTCTAAAGGCCGCGGCAGCAGAGCAGACGCTGCTGTGATGGTTTTCTTCTCGTTATTCTTACGGAATTGTTCCAAAACCGGCTGTGGAAATCCTTACAGACTGGTGTTTGGGTGATCAATCTTCTTGTGGCCTACTGACTTCTTGTGGCCGCCGTGTTGCCAGCACAAACACTTCATCCCATGCGGCCCTGGCAGTCGGCCTCGAGTCCATTGTAATCGGTCTCTTTCCTCTTTCCTTAGGAAATTTGCTCCAAGACCCCATTGCTCCCACCAACTCCACGTGTCAGCATTATGTCTGCAAACCTTGTAAAGGCAAGAAGATGATGATGAAACCATCATGTAGCTGGTGCAAGGACTACGAACAGTTTGAGGAGAACAAGCAGTTAAGCATCCTGGTGAACTGCTATAAGAAGCTCTGCGAGTACATAACGCAGACTCCTCTGGCTCGAGACATTATCCAGGCAGTCGACTGCTCTGCGGACCTCTTGGCTTTGCTCAAGGATGGCTCGCCCCTCCACGAAGAGACGGAGAAGCCTTCCGATACGGCCTTGGCTTTGTGTTTGACACATTCCCCAGTACCTTCCACCTCCGAACTCGCCACTGAGCCTCCGGCTAGTTTTACGTCGCTCCCTGAAAGCACACACAACATCGAGATCAGAGGTTCCGTCATCAACGGGTTGCCCAATTGCAACGGGCTTTCGGTAGATAAACTCGGAGTGACCATTCCTTCTCCCGAACACGCGAACACGATCGACGTCTGCGGCACGGGGGAGTACATAAAAACTGAGGACATCTCCGGCAGCCTGCAGCCCGTGTGCGATACGGTGTCCACCAGCGACCTGTGTACGACCGGCATCGACATCTGCAGCTTCAGCGAAGACATCAAGCCGGGCGGCTCGCTGCTCCTCAGCGTCGAGGAGGTTCTCCGGAGCTTAGAGACCGTTTCAAACACTGAAGTCTGCGACTCTAACCTGCAGCCCAGCTTGGAAGCCAACATGACTAACGGCCCCTTCCTGCAGCTTTCTCCCCCGCCTCTTAGCCATAACATTTTTATGTCCACAGACGCCTCTCCTCACGGAATCTCCTGCACGGCGGCGACGCCGAAGGTGGTGAAGCTAAACCGCAAGCGGTCCCGATCGGAAAGCGACAGCGAAAAGGTTCAGCCTCTGCCCATCTCCAGCATCATCTGCGGCCCGACGCTGGGAGCGTCGGCTCCCGTCACAGTGAAGCAGGAGAGCAAGATGTCTCTGCAGCCCATCGCGACCGTCCCCAACGGAGGCACCACTCCCAAGCTCAGCAAGAGCGTGCTCATGTCGAACAAAGGCATGAAAAAGAACCTCGAGCACGCCCCTAAGAAATCCCACCCCAAAGCCAAACCGGGGGTGCTGAAAACGAAAGACAAAGCGAAGGAGAAGGTTCCCAGCAGTAACGTCATGCCGGGGAGCCCGACGAAGACTGTCTATAAAAAGCCCCAAGAAAAGAAAGGGTGTAAATGTGGTCGTGCCACCCAAAATCCAAGTGTTCTTACATGCCGTGGCCAACGCTGCCCTTGCTACTCGAACCGCAAAGCCTGCCTTGACTGCATATGCCGCGGCTGCCAAAACTCCTACATGGCTAACGGCGAGAAGAAGCTGGAGGCGTTTGCAGTGCCAGAAAAGGCCTTGGAGCAGACTCGGCTGACTTTGGGCATTAATGTGACAAGCATTGCGGTGCGCAATGCCAGCACAAGCACCAGTGTAATCAATGTGACAGGGTCACCAGTAACGACGTTTTTAGCTGCCAGTACGCACGACGAGAAAAGTTTGGATGAAGCGATAGACATGAGATACGACTGTTGAGCCTTCCTTTGCTTTTCCCTGCCCTCCGTAGGGGAACTGCGACAGTCCTAAGGCAGCTATGGTTCTGTTTAAACTTGCTGGAGCTCCTGCGTTTAGATCACTTGTATCAAGTGTTTTTCATTGCTCTGTTCTGTGTATTTAGTGTCTGGGAAATAGTTGCAGATAATGGAGGAGTTACCCTAAAACTGTTTTTAGTTCTTACAGCACCTCATAGTTTGAGATCGATTGCTGATGTAAATGATTTTATCACGAGATCTTTGGCAAGAAATACAGTCACCTCGTTGTACTCGGTCTTGCTTTGTGCTCAGTCAAAGCTTCCGCGTCAGCGTAGAGAAGCGCTGCCTGGTTAGTCCATCGAAACGGTGCTGATTCTGACGCGGAAAAGCCATTATCGATTAGTTTTGGTCACCAGTACTAGAAAATCGCTTAATGGCCTCGTGCTGGGCTGGAGAAGAGAGTCTGAACCGGGCAGATGCTTTCTGATGGTGAGAATTGGCTACTGACTGGGTGCAGCGGCTGAAAGCTAAACGGGTTCACGCCGCTCCGCTGAGAAAGCTCACCCCCCCCCCCCCCAAAACCAGCTGCTCTCTGGACAAGGGCCAGGAGCATCCCTTGGTTAGAGATGGGTGTTGAACTGCTGACGGGGATTCGCTCTCCCCGATAACAGCAGCTACTAACTCTTTTTGTTTTCAGTTCCTGGTCAGTTTTGCTCTCCCAGCCAGCTCTGTCCGGCTGACACGTCACTGACTGTTCTGGCTGCGAGACAGAATCGCTTGTTCGCAAGGGAGGTTATCAGCCCCGTTCCCTCCTTCCTCTGCCACCCGTTGGGGTGTTTTTGTGTGCCTGCTGATCTTACTGCTGTGGTTCTGAGAGAAGAGAGCGGGTTTTCTGAGCTGAGGAGAGACTCCTTGGCTGATTTCCACGCCCTCTGCTGCCAGGCAGTGCCTGAGACACACCGCGGCTCCCACGGCAGTTAGCACCGCCAGGGTGTGACCGCGGGCGCCTGTTTCATCAGGTTGGTACCGCGTTCGACCCGGGACCCCCCCCCTCAAGGGTAGCTCTTCCCCAACAGGCGGCTGTCAGCTGGGGCAGGGGATGGATTACTCTGTAAGGTCAGACAGCTCAGATGAGCTGTGTGGCCCCACCCGGGATCTCCCTGCTACAACCAGCCTGGGGAGGCCGGTGCTGACAGGCTCTGAAGTGGAGACCTACCACCGGGCTGTCAGAGCTGATCTTGCGAGCGGCCAAGTGAAAGGGCCTTTGTAGGGATCCAGCTTCCCGCAGCAGCGGTTTGTTTCAGCGTAATCTCTCATCAGCGGAAGAGTTGAGTCTCGCGTTTAGGGCTTCGCTGGCAGCCCAGAGGAGTCAGATGACTCTGTGAAAGCAGAACTTTCTCCCCTCCGAGCGCTCCAGCGCAGATTACCCGTGGGCTGACCAGAACACAAAGCATCACCGTCTGGCTGCCTGGCTGAAAAGGCAGTTCCTGTTCCAACAGCGCTCGGTTCAACGCTCCGTGAAGCGTTCGAGTTCCTTTCCCGCCTCCACCTCTCCTTTAGCTCACAGCATCGCGCGCCGGCGTCGGGCGCGGTTTTGATTTGGCACAAAGCAGTACAATGACGGTCCCTCACCGAAGAACTAAGCGACCCCCCCTCCTTGGACACAGATGACACCTCCCTTTGTTTCGTAGTTGTACCATGGTGTCATTGCCTGTGAATGTGGTCAGATCTTCTTCTGTTGGTCCGGGTTTGGTTCTCCCCCCGTCTCTTTTCTTTTGTTGTGGGGTGGGTAGGGTTGGGGAGGGGGTTAAAGCCATAGGAAGCAAAATGTGATGTACGTGTCCGGTCTGTACTTTTCTTTTTCGTTTTTGTTTTGCAAGAAGAGTTGAAAAATATTTTTGATAATGAGTAAATGGTGGAAAATGCTCCTTAGTGCTCTTGTCTTTATTTGCCACCCCATGGGCCCGAGAGCCGTGGTGTTCTAGCCCTCCTGGGACCGACTGATGTCCTATTAAAATGTATTTAGTTACCCCTGTATGTGATTTCTGTTGTTGACCCCCAGAACGGGACCTCCCTGCCCCGCTACCGTTTCCTGACCTGGTGGTTTGCTCGTGACCTACTGCTGTAAATCTGTTTTTATTAGCCCGCTGCCTGTACGAGAAGTGACCCAGCCAGAGCCGGGGTGACGGGGTGGCGTCAGCCGCCCGCCGTGGGTTCTGGCCGAGTGCTTTGCGCAGAGCTGCTGACAGTACGTTCATTAGGACTCTGGAATCAAAGTCAGTACCAGTACCTTGGCTCCACAAGTGTTGGGAGCACCTGGCATCTTCTCCTGTCTCACTGCTGCTTTGTTAAACACGGCACCAAAAGTTGGAGACCTTAGGTGGGAGTTGTGTTCTGAACTGTCGACAGGGGAGCCCTGATCACGTGTGAAAACTGCAACTGCTAGATTCAGGTTGTTTCTAAAACCCTTTTCTTGCTGCCACGTTCTCACAATGTCTATTAAAATTCAAGTTGATTTAATAAATGTTAGTTCTTCTAATTCTATTTTACAAGCGCTGAGGGCATCTGTGGCACCAGGCTGAGCTCACTGGCCGAGCACCGCTGGGTCCCTCGCTGACTCATCCTGCTAATTGGTTCAATTAGGGTTGGCTCGGTTTGGCTTTTCCTACCCTCCTGGCGAAGCTGTTCCTGAACGAGCTGCGCGACGGAAGGGATCCTCACGTTGCTGGAAGTACCTGCAGTGGTTCTGGTTTGAAAAGCAGTCGTGTCCGTGTGACAGCAGCAGTGGGAGCAGCTCCCTGTGGCTGTGCTGAGGAGAGCCCAGCTCCCGGGCTGCTGGCAGCCAGCTGTTCTGGGGATTCGGGAAGCTGCCGGGGTGGGTGATGCTGCAGCTTTGTCAGCAGCCTCTTGAAGACAGCGAGTGACCTCCCAACTTTAGTCAAACCCTCTCGTTTGTAGAGCTGCATCAGAAAGAAAAAGCAGCAGTTGGTCTCGAGGATCCTGCTGTGTTGGGGGCATTGGACTGGATGATCGTTCGAGGTCTCTTCCCATCCCTCACGCTCTGTGAGATGTTTTGTGGCAGGAGCCCCCCTGCCTGACAACACGCTGCAAGGATGAAGCTCTGGATGGGGGGGGGGGCTTTTGGCAGTGCCTGGTGGCACAAGCTAGCCCAGACCTGAGGACGGGGAAGATGCTCTTTGGAGAGAAGCAGCCATCTCAACTTCCCTTTAGGGTGGCAAGGGCTGCTTGCACGTGCAATGGACCTCAGCGTGGTTGGGATCAAATCCTGGAGGGAGGAGGGACGAGGAAGCGTGAACACTAGGATGGCACTGACCTTGCTGCCCGTTGTCACATGCAGGTGATGCTGCGGCGGAGGTGCCTGGGAACAGAGAGGTCACAGCAGACTCTGCTGGTCCCGTCCAGCTCCCGGCAGATGTTCCTGTACGTGTGTGCGAGCTGTAGAACTATCACACCAGGAGGAGGCAGAGGACAGGTGTCCTCTAGCACAGCTGCTTCCACTGGTGTCCTCAGGACGTCCAGAGGGCAGCCCAGTGCCAGCCCTGCCAGTCTGCGTTGCTGGAAGAGACCTGCGGGGCCAGCGGTGTGAGCTGCAGCCTGACAATCCCTGCCTGGCCGTGCTCCTGTGCAGCTTGGTCTGGGGGGTCCTGCTGCGGCAGGGGGATTGACTGGGTGGTCTTTCGAGGCCCCTTCCGATCCCTAATGTTCTGGGAGTCTGAGTCGCGTTCCCCGAGGCTGGTCCGGCTGGAATTCACCAGAGGTCCCCCCACCCCAAAGCAGCTGCGCTGTGCACACGGCCTGGGGGGAACTCTGAGCTGTCGGCCTCCCAGGAGAAGCGACAGGATGACTGCTCTGGCCTCACTCTCATTCCACCTGCAGAAGGTCCAGAAGGTCTCTTTTTTCAGGACACTGGGCTGCTGTTCGATGTAAAAAGCAAGAAGGAGCTGTACGGGCCGTGGCCGCAGGGACAGGCGTCCTGGGAAGACTCTAGGGATGCCGCCCGGTGGTGTAGGGATGAGATCGGGGGGCAGCTGGAGCTAAACAGGGGATGTGAAGAGTAACAGGAAGGGCTTCTACAGGTCCATGGATGAAAAAAGGAGGTTAAAGAAAACACCCCCCCATCCTAGCCCTGAAGACCTAGAAGGTGAGCTACCTACAACCGGTGAGAGGGCTGAGTGCCTCAACAACTTGTTTGCTCTCCCAGCACCTCCCCAGTTAAAAAATCCGAAGGTGGGGACCAGGTGGTGAAGTCCCTCCCACTGTGTGAAAATCAGGTTGTGACCTGAGGAAGCTGACAGGACCTAAGGCTGTGGGACCTGATGAGATGCAGCCCAGAGCTGCAGGCTGAGGGAGCTGGGGCTGTTCAACCTGGAGAGGAGAAGGCTCTGGGGGGACCTGATAGTGACCTTCCAGTCCCTGAAGGGGGCTACAAGAAGGTGGCAGAGGGGCTGTTTATGAAGCCCTGGAGTGACAGGATGAGGGTCTGGTTTCACAGTGGAGAAGGGCAGATTGAAAGGGGCTGTTGGGAGAAGTTCTTTAGCAGGAGTGGGGCTGAGCACTGGGACAGGCTGCCCAGGGAGGTGGTTGAGGCCCCATCCCTGGAGATCTTCACGGAGAGGCTGGACAAGGCTCTGGGCAGCCTGATCTGGTTGAGGCTGTCCCTGCTCCCTGCAGGGGGGTTGGACTAGATGCCCTTTGGAGGGTTCTTCCAGCTCATTGCAGTCCATGACTTGGTGTTTTGCTTGCCGGCCCAGGGCCAGCGCTCTGCGGTCAGGGTGAAGGTGGCAGGAAAGCAAGTGGTCGCACCACTTGTTTTCCCCTGGGATTTCAGCTGTGGCCGGCCGGCTCGTGGGCAGTGACCAGAGTCCTAGAACTCTGGGGATGGGGAAGGGGCCTTCTGGGATGTGGTATACTCAAAAACCCTTTATTTGCCAAAAAAGAAGAAAACACAAAGTAAAAATACAAAGGAGGGCCCAACATTGCTCCAAACGACTGCTCCAAGTGGGAGACCCTTTCCGTTAAACAGTCAGTTCCTCAAACCATCACCAGGGGCACAGAGAGAAGCCTGGATCAGCAGCCACTGTTGACAGGTCTGCCTTCTGGTAGCTCGTGCTCCCTGGCAGGGCCCAGCTCTGGAGTCCCCAACAGCAGAAGGACACAGAGCTCCTGGAAGGGCTCCACAGGAGAGCAGCTACAATGATCAGAGGGCTGGAGCACTTCCCCTCTGAGGACAGGCTGAGCAGGTTGGGGGTCTTAACCCTGGAGAAGAGGAAGCTCCCAGGGGACCTTCGAGCACCTTCCCAATCTCTGAAGGAAGGGGGCTACAAGAGAGCTGGGGGAGGGCTTTTGACAGGGGTGACAGCAAGAGGGCAAGGGGAAAGGGTTCCTGACTCGAAGAGGGGAGACTGAGGTTGGACATGAGGAACCAATTCTTTGCTGTGAGGGTGGGGAGATGCTGGAACAGGTTGCCCAAGGGAGCTGTGGCTGCCCCATCCCTGGCAGTGTTGAAGGGCAGGTTGACTGGGGCCCTGAGCAACCTGCTCTGGTGAAGGTGTCCCTGCCTGTGCAGGGGGGTTGACACTGGGGGATCTTTCAGGTCCCTCCAGCCCTGGCCAGTCTACGGTTCTATGATTTGTGATTGCACTGACCTCAGGAACTGCAGGACACCCACCTCCAGGAACACACACACTGACCTCACGCTGCAGTGGCCTCTTCTTCTGGCCTTTCAGACACTGTGGGAGCGATGGAGTCCCCTTGGTTAGATCTCGAGGCAGCTCCCCCGAGTCCTTTACTGCAGGAGGGCAGGAAGGTTTCCCACACTGTTTCCTGTGAAGCTGGGACTGACTGGCATTTCAGTGGTGCTGCTCAGCAGCTCGGGGGCAGCTGGCCCAGTGTCTGGGTCTGAGAGTCACGCTGGATCAGCGACTGCTGAGGAGCTGAGTTAAAAGACAAAACAAAGGCAGTAGCTCTGCAGCAGGTGCTGGTACTGCAGAGAGAGAACAGCGGTGAGCGTAAAGATCCGTAAGGACCGAGTTTTCCTTGAGAGGGAACCCAAGTGACTGGGTTTGATTGTTGGGGTTTTTTTTTAATCATGAGAACCAAGTTTTACTCACTGTTGTGATCTCTCACACAGAGGCAGAAGGCACCCAGCCCATCACAGACTGCAGCTGGAGGGCGGAATGAATGAGTGAGCAGGTTCTGGTGGCCGCACTCACTCACATCCTTGTGTTCATAGAATTACTGAGGCTGGAAAAAACCTCTAAGATCATCAAGCCTTGGCTGGAATCAGAAATATGGGTGAAGACAATAGAATCACAGAATTGTTCAGCCCAGGGCGGGTGTGGAGTCTCCTTCTCTGGAGACGTTTCCAACCTGCCTGGCCCTGTTCCTGTGTGACTGGATCCAGGAGATCCTGCTCTGCAGGGATTGGACTGGCTGATCTTTCGAGGTCCCTTCCAGTCCCTGACGTTCTGTGAAGACACAGCAGTTCCCACACCCCAGCTGAACAGCCGTGTCGGCGGAGGTTGTGCAAATACTTGTGCAGAGACAAACCACTGGGCTGAGGAAGAGCCTTTTACACACAGGAGGAGACAGAGAAACGTCAACTGTAGCTCAGGTTCTTACAAAGGCCTGACACTGTGCAGTGCTTCAGCTGCCCCCAGGGCTGTAGCCATAGAAAACAGGCAGCACCAGCAGGAAGACATCCAGCAGGAGCCTGTGCTTTAAAGCAGAGAGGGGGACCTGGCTCTCCCCACGCACCCGGGCACCGACAAACTCACTTCATCGCAACCTGCGCTTCAAAAGATTCCTACAGACAGCTGATTCAGTTCATCTGGCAGCTCTTTTGTCACTGCTGTTATCAGGAGGAGAGAAGGCAGAGCACTGAAGTGACTGAGAGGCCGCCGCCGCCGCAGGCGCTGCAGGCAGTCGTTACCGTAATCGTTTATTGCACATCTGGGGACACAACGGGCTGGTGTGGAAACGAGACGAGGTGCCACCACCCTTGGGAGGGAGAGTGCAGGAGGACACCTTGCAAAGGGCATCTTCATCGGCGTTACCTTGCTGCAGTCACACAGGAGGAGACAAGGGGGCTGGGGGCTGATGTGCAACGTGAAGCACGCTGCTCCACCGGCAGGTTGAAAGGGAGACCCCAGTCTGGGGCTGAAGGCTCTCTCCAGTTTGAGAGAGAAAGGTTAAATGTCTTCTGCTTCTCCAGGCCGAGAGAAGTCTCCAGTTTCAAGGGGAGATAAGACGTCGTCTGCGTCGCAGTCGTCTTCGAATGATCTGCAAAGACAACAGGGAAGTCTCAGCTGTACTGTGGTGACACCGTTTTCAGGGAACTTGCTGCAGTGGCTACGGAGCAGCTGGTTCAAACCCAGCAGTGCACGGGGCACTGACCTCAGGGAGGAGATTCTAAGGCACCGGAAGCAGTGGCAGCTGCCATGGCTCTGTGCTCCCATCCACCCTCGTCTCTAAGCTCCAGAGAAACTTCTCACTGACGTTCACCAGACAACACAGAGCCAGGTTCAGTAGCCATGGCCAGCAGCTGGATGGAGAAGTGACAGCTCCACTCTCACCCAGCCTCAGGACCAGGCCCCAGAGGAGATCCAGCTTGCTCAGGCCTGCTCAGAAACACCTGGATTCCAAAGCATCCTCTGCCTTAGGCTCTGTTCAGACCCCCCAGAAGAACGACTGGGGCCACGCTGTCACATTCCTTTCTCACTTGGTTTGAAGGTTCATACCCAGGGACAGTCACCTACAGCCCGAGGGGCTTTGGCTGTGAACTCCCAGCTCCAGCCCATCGTGTGATTTGGGCCAGTTGGGTTCTGTGCTCTGCAGCAGCAGGTGCCACTCTGGGGCTTCCAACCCACTCCTGCTGCCCAACAATTCTTCAAGCCTCAGCACAACGTGGAGCAGGTCCGTGGGGCTCACAAGCAGCTGCAGTGTTTCCTCCTGTCCTGAAGGCAAGGCTGCTGACGTGTGGGGCACGCTGCAGCGGCTGTTCCCATGGCTCTAGTTTGTTCTGCTGCAAGAACATCACCTCCTTTGGTAGCCCAGCAGGGATGGTGCCAAGAACAAGCTGGCTACCACTCCTCGTGCTCATCACGTCCTCAGGAGCCTGCCCGGCGTGTGTCCTGCTGCAGGGAGGGATTCCACGCTGCAGCCTGGTGCCTCCTACTTGAGCTCTGTGCTGTCTGTCTCTTCGTGTTCCTGGACAACAGTTCCATCTTCTCTTCCATAAAGGGAAGCACCTGCTTAGTAATTCTGCCACCTTCTGGATCCCTGCATTAGTGGGAGAGTGGAATCGATGCTTCAGGAGCTACCCCAGTGCCTGCCCTGCCCGTGTTTGCCTGGGTACCACGGCGTGCGGCTGCTTTCTGCTGCAGCGGTACCTGCTGGAGCCTGTGTGGTCCTGCCTCCCCCAGACTCCCCTCCTGGGAACGAACTGGGTGCGCTGGTACCTACCTCAGCGTCCCTGGTGTCTCCCTGGTTCAAGATGACGCAGCTGAGGAGAACCTTTTCTTCTCACTCACACACTGCTCTCAGCAAAGTGGCCTTCGTGCACTTTTCCCTCTGCTCTTGCTGACGCTGGCACCCTGCTGCCTTCTCTCCTGGATCCTGCATCTCCTACATCAACCACAGCGCCCAGGACATCCGCACACGTCGTGGTGGTTGGCTGTCTCCTGACATCGCGGTGTCTGCAGATACCTTCAGAGAAGGTCTCGGTCTTGTGCCGGGGAGATGGGGCTGGATGGTCCTTCCAGATCCCTTCCAGTCCCTAATGTCCTGTGACTCTGTGGTTCATCCATCTTTAAAGCTCACGACCACCCAAGCAAAGATCCCACAGGTTGAGACGAAGCTGTTCTTGTGCTGTGAGCATCTTCTCTGAGAGGCAACAGGGCAGCTCCAAGAAAGACAAGACGACATCCGAGATGGAGAAGGTGGAAGTCGCCAAAGCAGGGGAAAAGGGGAGCATGGGGAGGGCAGAAGCTTTTCTCTCTGAACTTTTCAAACCCCAACTTCTCTGCAGAAAACTCAAAGTCAGCTGAGAGTCTGCTCAGCTTTTAAAGCAGAACAACAGCCGGCTAGGAAGCAGCCAGGGGCCAGCCTGGGCATGAGGTGAGCACTAAAAACCTTCTTGCAGGCTGGTTTCAGAACCTCACAGTCCCATCAGTGTCCTCACAGCCCCATCAGTGTCCTCACAGCCCCATCAGTGTCCTCACAGCCCCATCAGTGTCCTCACAGCCCCATCAGTGTCCTCACAGCCCCATCAGTGTCCTCACAGTGTCCTCACAGACTCACGCAGATCAAACACTCCTTCCTCACCAGCCAGCAGTGGCGACTCAGCTTGCTCACAGGCAGCCAGTGGCTTCAGGAAACTCTCAGTCCTTCCTTCTGGCCAATGGTTTGTCACTGGGCAGTACCTTCTCCCCTTCCTTCCGCTGCTGGGTTCATGGAAGTGAGCAACTGAGCCATCAGCTGCCTTGAGGAGACAAGAGAATGGCCTGGCCATGCTCCTCTGTGACTTGATCTCGGGGGTCCTGCTGTGGCAGGGGGATTGGAGGATCTTTTGGGGTCACTTTCAATCCCTAATGTTCTGATTCTGTGGTCCAAGGGGCCTAAACCAACATCACCCGATCCCGTGTCTTCGACCTCCCTCTCCAGCTCTGAGGAGGGCTGCTGTGCCTTGTGCCCTGGCTCCCTGTTGCTCCAGACGAATGGGATCCTTCCCCACCAACAGCTGATGACAGATGGCCTCTTCCTCTTCCTTTCCAAGAAAACATCTGTAGCTTCCACATACATCAGCCGGCTGAAACCAGCTGCTGGGCCAAAGCGCTGCCCTCTGCCCGCTGCAGGGGCCTGGGCCACGCAAGAGGACTTCTGCAAACCCAGTCCTTGTGTCTGCAGCAAGGGCTTGTGCTGGGCAGCATCAGCTCTGGCTTCTGCCTTCAAAGGACAACGGGCATCCTGTTCGTCGGGGACGAGAGCCTTTGCTGAACCCCAAACCCAAGTGTATAAACTGATGGAGAAGCATCAGGGCTGAGCGGACTTTGTCCAAATCACATGTAGGATGTTTAAAAGTCGCTTACACGTGGTGTTGAGGGATGTGCTTCGGGGTGAGCTCGTAGAGTAGGGTTGATGGTTGGTCTCAATGATCCCAGGGGTCTTTTCCAACCTGAGTGATTCTGTGCAGTAGTTAGGAGACGTTTAAGACCAGGGTAGTCCCTTGGAGAAGGCTACAAGTTAGTCGTGGAGGAGAGAAGGGCTCAGATCAGAGTCAGCTTCCAGCAAGACCTGGTACTTCATTACTTCCTCGAGCAAGAGGACACCCAATGGTGTCACTGGATTGACTCCAAGACTTGATGGTCTTGGAGCTCTTTTCCAACTTTGATGATTCTTCCTCTTATTTTCGGACTGGAGTCGCTCTGGGTGCCCACTATGCTGTGACAAGAGCCCAGGAGCAGTTGGCAAGCCTGTGGCCAGCCAGCCAGAGGAGCCACCTTCAAGCCAGAGGAGCGATGGGCAGGTTGCACATTCACCAGCTCTTTGTTCTTCCTCTTCTCTTCCTTCTTCCCTGCCTGGGCTGTTGCTATGCTCTGCAAAAGAGATCTGATCCCGCTGCCATGGCTACAGAGCTTTTCAGGGGCTCTTAAAAGCCAGCAGCAAGGTTGCTGACATGCTCTTTGCTGGAAGACACGGAGCTGGTTCAGACAG
Organism: Rhinopomastus cyanomelas; assembly: GCA_013400115.1. Classification (NCBI taxonomy): domain Eukaryota; kingdom Metazoa; phylum Chordata; class Aves; order Bucerotiformes; family Rhinopomastidae; genus Rhinopomastus; species Rhinopomastus cyanomelas. Next base: position 80,854 of record VXBP01007476.1, read on the forward strand.
ACCTCCAAATGCTGGCATCACCTGCCTCTTGGGCTTCTGGTTTGGGCGAGTTTGGGTGCTTTACGCTCCCGCGATGCCTTTATGGGAGGCTCCTCTTTCTGTTCTGTGCTGAGGGGACAGGTGCTGCCAGCAGCTGCAGGGAAACAGCAGCTCTGTCTCCCATCCTGTGGGACCTTGTCTGCGGTTGTGACGGCCACAGAAAGCCAAGGCAGCTCACAGGGGCTGAGGGAACAGCCCCTAGCTGCTTGGATGCACCTGACAGGGACAGAGGGTAACAGCTCTCCATCACTTGGCCAGTCTCAGTGGCTAATGAGTAGGTTCTGCCGTGATCCCAAACAATTTCCAGTGTGGGATGTCTTAAAATCAGGCCATCTTCTGGTTCTCTTTCTTGAATGGCTCTGCCTCTGCTCAAGGATGGATAATACCCTCAGTCACGCAGGATTACCGTGGGGTAACCATTCCTTCTTCTGCCCTGGTGAGACCACAGCTGGAATCTTGTGTCCAGCGCTGGGCCCCCTCAGTTCCAGAAGGACACAGAGCTGCTGGGGAGAGCCCAGCACAGAGACACAGGGATGATGGAGGGAGGGGAGCATCTCCCTGCTGAGGAGAGGCTGAGGGAGCTGGGGCTCTGGAGCTGGGAAAAAGGAGCCTGAGGGGTGACCCCATGGATGTTGGTCAGTGTGTGAAGGGTGGGTGTGAGGAGGATGGAGCCAGGCTCTGCTCAGGGGCACCCAGTGACAGGACAGGGGGCAGTGGGTGTGAGCTGGAGCAGAGGAGGTTCCCCATCAGTGTGAGAAGGACCTTCTTCCTAGTGTTGCCCAGGGGGTTGTGGAGTCTCCTTGTCTGGAGACATTTCAAACCCTCCTGGCCATGTTCCTGTGCGACTGGGTCTAGGGGATCCTGCTGTGGCAGTGGGTTGGACTGGATGGTCTTTTGAGGTCCCTTCCAATCCCTCATGTTCTGTGATTCTGTGGATGTTTCCTACCCTAACCCACAGGCTTCCACAGAAATATCATCCAGAAACCACTCACACAGAGGAAAACCTACGAGACAAATGCCACTGAGTCTCCGTTAGGAGCCTCTGCAGGAAGCCTCCACGGTCCCGCTAGCCCTCAGCGCGTCCCCAGGGCAGTCCCCTGCGCTTACCCTTCGTGCAGCGACTCGGTCCCGGACTCCTCGGCCACGAGGAGCTCGTACTCCTTGGCAGCATATCTGTCCCACTCAGAGGGCTCGGGACCATCATCATCAAGGTCCTAAAGAGACCAGGCAGTCAGACAGCATCTGAACAGCTGTTTACAACAGGTCTACACGCACGAAGCAGCAACTCCAGCCAGAGACTGCACAGAAACACACTCAGAAATGGCCCCAACTGGCAGAGTCGCTGTTATCTTCAGCTCCTTTAACACCTGCACAGAAGTGGCTCTGAGGAAACACGTCCCTGTGTCTCTAGAGCTCATCGAGCGGCCTGAGCTGCCACCGAGCCCCTGCGTCACTTCAGAAGCCCAGGGTGTCAACGACCAGACACTTCCCCTGCTGCCTGCAGCAAGACCAGCACCTCTGTGTGATTGAAAGCTTTTAATTAAGTGTTAACTAACGAACCAATCTCTTGAGGAGTTCCCACCCAGGAGCCCAGTCTCTGCCAGTCTCAGCAGGGCAGAGCAGAGGAAGAGGAGAACCTCTCTCAATCTTCTACCAGCTCTCCTTCTAATCTACCCCAGGATGCCGTTGGCCTTCTTGGCCACAAGGGCTCATTGCTGGCTCCTGGCCATCCTGCTGGCCACCAGCACCCCCAGGTCTGTTTCTCCTAGGCTGCTGTCCAACAGGTCAGTCCCCAACCTCTACTGGTACCTGAGGTTGTTCTTGCCCAGATACAAGAAGCTGGGTAACCTCTGGGGGCAACTTGTTCTACGGTCTGACCGGACCAGTTGTGAAACGTTCTCTTCTATCAGCTGGCCTTTCCCTGCACCCAGTAGCACACCCACAGCCTGGATTCAGAAATCCACGTGACTCACACCTTTTGCATTGCAGAGGGATCCCTCTGATCATTGTCCAGATACTTCTGTAGGTTGAAGAAGGTGTTGTAGAACACGTGAGCCATCCTGCACCTCTTCAGGTCTCGCAGGGTTATCCTTCCTGGGGGAAGAACCACCACCCTGTTATTGTGCTACTGAATGCCTGAGTAGAGACTGGATCTGTTCCTTGTCAATCTTGCTGGAGTTTTATAGGTTGAGGGTTGGACAGGACCTCAGAGATCAGCCAGTGCCAATCCACTGACATGGGCAGTGACACCTCTCACCAGACCAAGGGCCCAGAGCTCCATCCAACCTGGCCTTGGACACTGCCAGGGATGGAGCAGCCACAACCTCCCTGGCAGCCTGTTCCAGGGCCTCAGCAGCCTCACAGCAGGGAAGTTCTTCCTAAGAGCTAAATGTTTCCTCTTTCAGTTTGAAACCACCCCCCTTGTCCTGTGACTAGAGTCCCTTCTTAGAAGTTCCTCCCCAGCTTTCCTGTAGCCCCCTTCTGATACTGGAAGCTGCTATAAGGTCCTCCCAGAGCCTTCTCCAGGCTGAAGAGGCCCAGTTCCCTCAGCCTGTCCTCATAAGAGAGGTGCTCCAGCCCTCTGATCATCCTCTGTGGCCTCCTCTGGACTTGCTCCAACAGTTCCATGTCCTTTTTGTACTGGGGACTCCAGGACTGAATGCAGGGCTCCAGGTGAGGTCTCACAAAAGCAGGGCAGAGCGAGGAGAATCACCTCCCTTGCTCTGCAGGTGACACACCTGATCCAGCCGGCGTTCTGGGAGGCCCTCACACGTTGGCAGCTCATGGTGAGCTTCTCATCTGCCAACACCCCCAAGTCCTTCTCCTCAGGGCTGCTCTCACTCCATTCACCACCCGCATGGATTTGTGCTCGGGGTTTCATCCCTGTGACTTAACACAAGGCTCAACCCACAGATGGGTTTCACAGGGACACCACCTCCTCACCCCAGCACAGATCAAAGAGGATGGGAAGGTCCATTAAGCAGGCCTCACCTTCCCTCTCTGGCTTCACGAGATCCAGCATCTGGCACAGCAAGTCGGGAAAGGACAGCGGTTCGATGTCCAGGGCTTCCATCCGCTCACACTGCTCCTCGTAGAAGTACTCCAGCTCGTACATGGAGAGCACTCCGTCCCCGTCCAGGTCCATGCACCGGAACCAGTACTCAATGCTAGGGAGAAGAGACCGGCGAGGGCTCAGCCCAGACAGCAGCACCTGCAGCCGCGCATCCGGCTCTTCTCCCCAAAGGCTGGCTCCTAACCAGGGGTGAAGCTACCCTCTGGGGCACTTGAGGCTCCTGCTGGTCTCCTTCTGTGGGCACAGCCATGCTCACGGTCTGCTTCACGTAGCAGCTGTGCTGCAGCTCAGCCAGGACACAGAGGTGAGAGTGACCCTGTCTGATTCAGCAGCAAACACTGGCCAAATTCCAATCCAGGACGCTGGCTGTCCCTGCGTGACCTGGGGAGCGAGGAGACGGGCACGGGGCACCCTTCTTTCCCTCTGCTCTTTCATACAGAGGACAGTGGCTTTAGGCAGCTGTGCTCTGCACATGGGCTGGCTGCCCGGGGGGGTTCTGGAGTCTCCTTCTCTAGAGATGTTTAAACCCACTTGGTCTGGGTGATCCTGTTGTGTTGTTGGGCTTGGACTGGATGATCTTTTGAGGTCCCTTCCAATCCCAAATGTCCTGTGATTCACCTCTGGTTAGGCCAAGCCTACATTTATAACGTCCTCTAGTCATTGTTACAGGCAAGATTCCTTGTCCTAACAATCACAGCTGATCTACCTCAGCTCTGCGCACGAGTCTCCCAGTAGCTGCCCAAACCAGGCACCCAGGCAGGTTTTACCAAGGGTGAAGTTTCCCTACAAACCCTCCCATGCACTTACTACATCCATGAATGGAACACAACTGTCTGCTGCAAACACCTCGAGGACTGAAACCAGAGCCACTGCTTCCTGACGTGGACTGACCACAGGGACCGACCACAGGGACCACCAAGACATTTAATGCTACAAGAAAACTGCTTCACTGCTGTTTCATATCACAGAATGTTAGGGATGGGACCTTCAAAGGCCATTCAGTCCCACCCCCTGACACAGCAGGATCTCCTACATCCAGTCACACAGGAACATGGCCAGGAGGGTTTGAAANACCTCTCTCCATCTACTAACCACCCCCTTTCTACATCATTTCTCCCCAAGAAAGGCAAATGAATGATTTGATAAGGCCACAGAACATTAGAGATTGAAGGGACCTCGAAAGATCATCTAGTCCAACACCCTGACACAGCAGGATCACCGGTACATAATTTTCTTCCTCTTAAGCACTGGGACCCAAGCTGCCATCTCCTGTAGCAAGTGGTAGGTGTCACAAGTCTCTCAAATCTTATCTGCTGGTCAGTACTTCTGCTGAGACCCAGAAATCAGTCAGACCTTGTAGGAGTACTCTTGTCCTCCTCCGAAATCAGGAACCACACAAAATGGGAGTAGCTCATGCGGCCTTCCTTGTGAACTTCATTGCCCCTGGAAGACACAAGGTGGGACAAAAACCAAGACCAAACCACATAAGCAGGTTTCTAAAGACTCACAATGTTATCAAACAGATCTGTCAAAACCCCCAAATCACTGGAGAGAGAAAAGGGGGATCATCACCCATTCAGGCCACAGTCTGCAGCAGCAGTCCTTGTAAGGACTTTCAAATTTGTGAGGTTCTTGAGATACCATTCACAGGCGACAGCAAAGTGGGAGGGAGTGTCCATCTGCTGGAGGGGAGGAAGAGGCTGCAGAGAGATCTGGACAGGCTGGGTCAATGGGATGAGGTTGCACAGGGCCAAGAGCAGAGTCCTGCACTTTGGCCACAGGAACCCCCTGCAGCAACAGACTGGGGGATGAGTGGCTGGAGAGCAGCCAGGCAGAGAGGGACCTGGCAGGACTGGGTGACAACTGGTTCAACAGGAGCCAGCAGGGTGCCCAGGTGACCCAGAAGGCCAGTGGCATCCTGGCCTGGATCAGCAATAGTGTGGCCAGCAAGACTGGGGATGTCATTTTCTCCTTGGACTGGGCACTGGAGTGGCCTCCCCTCACGTAATGGGGACAGTTCTGGGCCCCTCACTTCAGGAAAGAGATGGAGGGGCTGCAGCAGGGGCAGAGGAGCAACAAGGCTGGGGAAGGGACCGGAGGGAGAGGCTGATGGGGAGAGGCTGAGGGAGCTGGGGGTGTTGAGCCTGGAGGAGACTCAGGGGGGACCTTCTCTCCAACATCCTGAAGGGAGGTTGCAGTCAGGCTGGGGTCAGGCTCTTCTCCCACACAACCAGCACCAGGATGAGAGGGCAGAGCCTGGAGCTGCACCAGAGGAGGGTCAGGTTGGATGTTAAGAAGCTCTTCTGCATGGACTCCTGAATCAGGTGGTCAGAGCCTGGACTGGACTGCCCAGGCAGTGGGGGACTCCCCATCCCTGGAGGTGTTGAAGGCCAGCCTGGCTGTGGCCCTTAGAGCCCTGGTGTGGCCTCTGGGGTGATGTTAGGTCCTGGTCAGGGCTGGCTGAGCTCAGGGGGCTTCTCCAGCCTCAGTGGTTCCGTGACTTTCAGGCAGCCCCAGGTGAATCACGCTGATGGAAACAATCCTGAGAGAACCTGGCGTGTCCAGTCAGCCTGACTGCTGTCCCCACCCAGTGTGGCATCCTTACCTCACCACAGCGCCGCTGAAGATTCGCTCAATAATCCTGCTTGATAAAGCTGGAAACAAAGGAGACGGAGAAGATGAAGCTCCAGGTCACAGGAATAACCACAACCAGTTGTCTGTGCTCAGTCCACACAGAGCCTCTTCCCACGGCTCTACCCCCGCACAACCACTTCACTGGTCTCTCCTGAGCAGCATTTTGTGTAAAACCAAGAGGTTCTCCCTGTGTGGCTGCCTTTGTACCCTCCCAGACTGCCACAAACACGGCAGCTGCGTCTTAACTGAACTCTGGGACAGGGGCATCCTGCTGCTTTGCTGCAGTAGAATTTCTCACACAAGCAAATCCTGCTGGGAAAAGGAGACTCTTGCAGTGTCTGGTGCAGAACAAGTCCATCCCTACAAAGCAATTCACAGCAGAGCACCAGTTGAGGCCATCCTGCTGCAGGAAAGGCATCACCTGAGGTGAGCAGGAGGGCTTTGCCAGCCACAAAATGTGTGGGATAGGCTGGAACAGCACAGACACCCCAGCCAAGCAGCAAGAACCACTCTTGGTCAGGATTTGGACACTGACCTCACCCTCCTAGACTGCTGACAGGCTTCCTGCAGACCTCCACTTAGCTCCTTCTACAGGTTCTCCATCACTTCTGCAGTCCTGAAAGCTTCTGACACAGCAGCCAGCAAAGGCAAGCTGCACCAGCCCTCAGATCCCCTGGCACACAGCTGACAGCACTGACAGCCTCTCCCTCTTGCCCCAGGCTAGCACCCAGTGCTCTCAAGCCTCTTGTGCAACAAACAATCTGTTCCAAGGTTGTTCCAGTTGGCCAGCAGGGACCAAGGCTCCCACAGCACTTATCCCATCCAGCCCTGTTATCAATGCTCCTGGACACTACCTGCCCCACGCACCCAGAAACCTCGGGCTTCCATAAATGTCTCCACACCCCTGACACACATCCCCCTACAGCTTCATTATCCTCACACCTGCTATTTCTCACTTCTTGGCTCCTATACAGCCTTGTCCCCACCCTGTGAGCTCCAGCAATGTCTGACAACTTGTCACCTCCAGACCCCTGCAGCCCTACACGCCCCACCCTTACAGCCACCTCCAGTCACGCACTGTGCTTGAACCTCCTGCTTTCCAAGCCTGATTCCCTACTCCAGACCTACTTTCAGCAGCAGAGCAGCAGCCACATGGAAGAATCCAAGGTGGCTCTGTTTCTAGGATTGAATACGCAGGTCAACGGCTCGAGCTCCTGAACAAGACATGGGCACAGCTTGCTCTCAGAACGTGGACTGTCCCAAACCCCGCTGACCTGAGCGCCTCCCTCTAGCGCAGCGCTTACGGAACGGGTGCTTTTGGGCTTTTCAGCCCTCTGTGGGTTTGTAGTCACACAATCACAGAACATTAGGGATGGGACCTCAAAACATCATCCAGTCCAATCCCCACCCCACAGCAGGATCCCCCAGATCCAGTCACACAGGAACATGGCCAGGAGACTTTTAAATATCTCCAGAGAAGGAGACTCCACAGCCCCCTGGGCAGCCCCTGCCAGGGCTCTGGCACCCTCCCTGGGAACAAGGTCCTTCTCACACTGATGTGGAACCTCCTCTGCTCCAGCTCACACCGGCTGCCCCTTGTCCTGTCACTGGGTGCCCCTGAGCAGAGCCTGGCTCCATCCCCCTGACACCCACCCTTCACATATTGATCAACATTCATGGGGTCACCCCTCAGGCTCCTTTTTCCCAGCTCCAGAGCCCCAGCTCCCTCAGCCTCTCCTCAGCAGGGAGATGCTCCCCTCCCTCCATCATCCCTGTGGCTCTGTGCTGGGCTGTCTCCAGCAGTTCTGGGTCCTTGTGGAACTGCGCGGCCCACAACTGGACACAATTTCCAGAAAGAACCACTAAGAAAGGCAACTAAGCTCCATCAGTTTATCCACAGCCCTTGAAAAGTCCCTGAATCTCTTCAGCCTGTGGAAAGGAGTTCTGCAGGGGACTTATGGAGGGGCTCTCCAGAGGGCACAAACAAACTACCATTCCCCACGCTCCACCAGACTCTGGAATCTCTCTCTCAGGGTTCACACTGGCTTGTTCTTCTTGTTCTTCCTTGCTGCAAACCCCTTAGTTTCAAGGTGTGATTTTAGCTTGTCCTCCTGGCAGCGACCCACAGGTGAGAAGCAGCTCCCTCTCTAAGCCCCCATGCAGACAAGTTTGTACTGCATTTCTCTGTGACTGAGCTCAGTAAATCAGCATTTGGGGAAGAGGGGAAGAGGTGGCTCCACATAAGCTTTTTTGAGGCACAGAATTCAACCCAAAGCAAAGCTGGGCTTTACTCTCCAGAGGGCAGAGCCCGTAGTCGCAGCGCAGCGAGCAGGCGGCGTACCTTGATCGCTGTACCTCGCCAGGTCCTCCTGGCTGATGTAAAGATCGTGGTCGGTGTCCAGCTCCCAGAATTTACAGTATATAACATAGAAGTGATTGTAGGAGAAGTAATCTGTGATCAGGTTGATGTCCTCCTCTTCTTCCAAGAGAGCAAGAGTCTGAAAGTACAAATGAAGTGGCAAGTTGAACCAAGACAAAGAGGCAATTCAGCGGCTGAAGTCCTCTGTGGATGTTGGGTGGCCACGGGGCAGAGAGCTAACCCAAAACACAGCCCCCCCCCAGGAGATTTTGTTGCTGCAGTCCTCAACAGGCACTGATGGAGCATCTGGCTGAGCTACCCTGGTCAGCAGGTGGGTGCACAATCCTGCTGTCACCCTTCCCAGGGGGGTTGTGGAGTCTCCTTCTTTCACACCCGCCTGGATGTGCTCCTTTGTGACTTGGTCTGGGTGATCCTGCTGTGGCAGGGGGATTGGACTGGATGATCTTTCCAGGTCCCTTCCAGTCCCTAATGACTCTATGATTCCCAACAACTTTGGTCAATCTCCAGCTACAGAGAAAAGCGGGGATGGGAAACAAGACCACAACTGCTGTGTGAGCTGGGATCTGTTACTGGTGAAACACTTCTGACCTGCACCGGTGACTCAGAACCACTTACAAAGACAGGTCCACAGGTCTCCACAGGCACAGAGGTCTATCTCTACACATCACATACTCCTGCCTGCATCCCAAAGGGTAAAATCAAGAACAGAAGTCCCAGTCTTCAGACTCAGCATTAAACTGCGGAAGGACGGATGGATCCCCAGATGATCACAGAATTACAGAGCATTAGGGATTGCAAGGGACCTCAAAAGATCATCCAGTCCAATGCTCCTGCCACAGCAGGATCCCCTACTTCAAGGGAAGTCTCATTGCTTTAGCTCAGACCTTAACATTTCAGCCTAAAGACTTTCTGGCTTCTTAGGCTGGGCTGGAGCTGAGCAGAGCTAAACAGTTTCAGCCTGTGACTCGTTTGGGGCACAATACACAGAGAAGAGAGCTCCAAATCCTGACGCAACACCAGGGCACCTCGCAGGGCCTGCAACAAGAGCTAGGCTTCCTTCACTAACCTTTCTGAAGAAGTCCACAAGTGGAAACCAAATCCTCAGATGCAGTCTTGCAGTTTCACTGCCCGAGGTGCCTGACCAACTGTCGGTGGGCTGAGTGCCGGCGGGGAGGCAGGGAGTTGGCTCTTACCCACCACATATTGTGGGCAACCAGCAGCTCTCCTTGGCTGCTAAAGTGGGTGCACTGCTGTGCCCTGCTTCCCGTTCCCTTTAGCTGGATCAGGAGCTGGCAGTCCATCTGCTTCAGAGCAGGTGCACACTCACCTACTCCAGGCCTGCTCTTTACCTCCTCCAGTCGCTCTGGCCCTCTCCTAGCCCTGAGTATTTGGCTGAACTCACAACCACACAAGCCCAGCTCCCTCGCTACGTGGAGCACAGGAACAAAGGCATGAAGCACCCTGGTTGCTGTTCAGGGAAAACCCAACATACCTGCAGTAAGTTGCTTTTCCTCAGCTCTGTCAGAGTGATCTTCCCGGACCAGGACCGATTGACTGTGTAGAATATCCTCTGTATGACCTGCAACACACGGACAGTGCCCTTGAGACCATCTCCTGCAGCAGAGCACTTGGGAATTCAAACGCAGCACCCTGACGTGGTTTATTTGCTCATCCTAATGGGACTTCTTTTCTCAAGCCACGTTGTGATTTACCTTTCCTTTGCAGACACCACTACCCTGAACTCACTGCGCAGTCTGAAAGTAACGTCTGGGTCTGAGACGGTGGTTTTTGCACTCCAAGCAGCCTTTCACCGCTCTCAGTCGCCATCTCTGAACGTGCGGGTGCACTACTTGTCAGGCAGTCAGCTCTGAACTGGATCTCTCTGAATCACTCGGTTCTTCACAGTATCACAGTATTATCAAGGTTGGAAGAGACCTCATAGATCATCAAGTCCAACCTGTCACCACAGAGCTCAAGGCTAGACCAAGGCACCAAGTGCCTGCAGTGCCATCACTCAACTGCTGGGGCAACTCCCAGAGAAACACTGCAAGCAACTTGCCTCTGCACACTGCAGTGATAGGTGTTAGTTACACACAATGACTGAGGCTGGGGAAGCCCTCTGAGCTCAGCCAGACCAGACCAGCACCTAACATCACCCCAGCAGCCACACCAGGGCACTCAGGGCCACAGCCAGGCTGGCCTTCAACACCTCCAGGGATGGGGACTCCACCACTGCCCTGGGCAGCCCAGTCCAGGCTCTGATCACCGTTTCCCTGAGGAAGGGCTTCCTGACATCCAACCTAACCCTCCCCTGGTGCAGCTTCAGGCCCTGCCCTCTCATCCTGGTGCTGGCTGCCTGGGAGAAGAGCCTGACCCCCACCTGACCACAACCTCCCTTCGGGGAGTTGCAGAGAGAGGGAAGTTCCCCTCTGAGTCTCCTCTCCTCCAGGCTCAACACCCCCCGCTCCCTCAGCCTCTCCCCATCAGCCTTTCCCTGCAGCCCCTTCCCCAGCCTCATTGCTCCTCTGCACCTGCTCCAGCCCCTCAATCAAAATTCAATCAAAACCAAACAAAACCTCTGCCCCAACTACAGCAACTACCAAGCAGTGTTCCGTTGCGACGGCCTGTGTAACGCAAGAGGTCAGATCAGGTAATCTCCATGATCTTTTCTGGTCTAAGCACCATGAAAAAGACAAATGTTTGATTCTTTAGTGCCTCTGGCAGCCACTACCTCTCTGGAGTCTATTTTTGGAGTTTGTTTGGCCTTTTCTTCCAGACTGCACAACAGCTTAGAGACTGAAGCAGGTCTCCCCTCATGCACTCTGCTGCTATCGCACCCGACAGCGCTGCGGCAAGTGTTAGAGAGACAAGGGTTTCACCAGGATTCAGAAATAACAATCCCAAGAGTCAAAGAACCCCCAGCCAGCAGTTTGTCCTTTCATTACACTTCAGGAAGAGGAGAAACAACAAAATCTCCCCATTTGTGATCTGTAAGAAATTGTTCCTCTAGCAGACCACAGTGCTAAGGGTGTTCAGTCTGATCCCTCCTCTCCCAGCCGTACGAAAGAGGTGCAATGGGATCCCTTTCAATGTCTTTACTGTGTCCAGTCCCTCAGTGCAGGCTTTCAAATCACAGAGCATTAGGGATTGGAAGGCACCTCGGAAGATCATCCAGTCCAATCCCCACCCCACAGTGGGATCACCTAGATCCACTCACACAGGAACACGGCCAGGAGGGTTTTAAATGTCTCCAGAGAAGGAGACTCCACAACCCCCTGGGCAGCCCCTGCCAGGGCTCTGCCACCCTCACTGGGAACAAGGTCCTTCTCACACTGATGGGGAACCTCCTCTGCTCCAGCTCACACCCGCTGCCCCCTGTCCTGTCACTGGGTGCCCCTGAGCAGAGCCTGGCTCCATCCTCCTCACACCCACCCTTCACTTATCAATCAACATCCATCTGCGTTCAAGTCATCAAAACGATCCAAGTAGCCTCAAAACCCAAGAACAAAGCTGTTTCCTCCACTACCTCCTGATGGAAATATTGAATGTGGTACCATCAAACAGAAACAAGTGCTCAAGCGTCTGTGAAGGGAGACGTGAGAAACAGGACCTCCTGGTGTCAGAGAGAAGAGCCGCTGCTGTAGTGGCCAAGCACTGCCACTCCAGATGGGAACAACTCGACCCAACAGACTGCCCGTCTCCCAGGGTCTTGACTTTGCTCCAACTCGGTGATCCGGCCAAGGCCAATCGTGCTGAGCTCAGGAGGAGTCTGTCAGCACAGGCACCCAGCAAGGCATCGTCCTGACAGCACGAGGAGTCTGTGAAGGACATCACAGCTCTGCCAGACTCACTGCTACACACTAGGCACCACTGCTTCCCGGCTGCATTGAGAGTAAGGCTCCTGCAACACCCACGTTGAAGCAGGAGAGCACAGCTCAGACACTAGCAGAACCGAGCGGCGTCGAGGAGCCTCACGGTTCATGAATGGTCTGGTTCTGCCACTGCTTTATGGGGGTTACCCAGGACCTCACTCGTGCACTAGAGAAGATGTGGAAGAGGGGTGGGATGTTCTCCTTTGGAGCAGCAGCCTGCACTTCAGCTGTCTTGAAGCAGAACCTCAGCTTCACACAGCTGGTCTCAGAGCTGCTTTGTAACCCAATGAGGTCCAGGAAGCACAAAGTTCATCACTTGGGAGATTACTCACAGACTTATTGAGGCTGGAAAAGCCCTCTGAGCTCATTCAGCACAGACCAGGACCTAACATCACCACAGTGGCCACACAAGGGGACCAAGGGCCACAGCAGCCAGGCTGGCCTTCAACATCTCCAGGGGAGGAGACTCCACCACTGCCCCAGGCAGTCCACTACAGGCTCTGATCCCCCTTTCCATGAGGGAGGGCTTCCTGACATCCAACCTGACCCTCCCTTGGTGCAGCTTTAGGTCCTCCCCTCTCATCCTGGTGCTGGTTCCCTGGGAGAAGAGCCCAACCTCCAGCTGACTACAACCTCCCTTCAAGGAGCTGGAGAGAGGGAGAAGGTCCCTGCATCCGAAACACTGAAAATTGATCCTTGTTGTATGTTTTCCTAAAACAGTTCAGGGCTTGCCCAGAGCACCAGTGTCTTCCTGCCACCCGCTCCTTACAGAGAGGCAACAACCCAGTAACATCTCAGCTGCCAGTACGTGGTGCAGCTGGCCCCCATGCAGACCCTGGCAAGCAAGAGGAGAAACGTGGAGCCTTGGAGCCCTGCTGGGATGCTGCTCCCACCAGGTCTGTCACTACCTGAATTTGTTACTGCTTGTCAGACTGTGATTGACAACAAGCAAGATGGCTCAAACCACTGGAAGCAAGGAGAAGACAGTTTGTGAGCAGGGGGACATCTCTCTGCAAAACTCTGATTCAGCAGGAAGAGCACAGTCTCTCCCAAGGACTCAAGGACTGACCGGCCAGTGCTCGATCTAAGACCCTGAGAACAAAGGCCCCCAGACTGCTGGGTGGCAAAGAAGAACACCCCTGGCTGCAGGGATGAAAAGGCAGGATTTGGATGGTGCAGGGTGACCATCAGCATAGGCTTCCTGGTAGGAGTGAGGGGCAGGAGGGCTGGACAGCAAACACGTGTGCAATGGATTCTTCGCACTCTGAAACGCTCACACGTTCTCCGTGCCTGACAGAAACCCTCAAACACACCCCCCTCTGTGTCTCAGCAAGCCCACAGGAGTTAGTGATCACCTTGCAGTTCTCAGACTGCAGAAGGACTCCCTATTTTCCTCCATCAGGATTAAAGTTTAAAAAGTTGTTTCTATAGATTTGCTTAAGACCAGAAAGGATCGTGATTAACCTTTTGAATAACCTCTTGTACCTGCAGGCAGAGTCAACCTTTCGTTTGGAAATCACTGGTTGGTAAAACAACTCACTCCCAGTGATATTAAAACCACTTCTTTCTTGATCTAACTGGTGGGAAGGGTGACAAGTGACACAGCAAAGGTTGGGTACTGCAGCATCACAGGACATCAAAGCAGCCAGCCTACCGTCGTGATGTACTGGGGATGGAACTCCGGAGCATCCTTCATGAACGTCAGGCCAGGGTGAGTATCCAGCACATCCTGCAAGATAAGGCCAAATGAAGTGAAACACATTTTCTTCTCCTTTGGGTGATTAGAAGTTACTGGCTTTACAAACTAATACTTTTCTTACTAAATTCTTTAGTTGACCCTGCAACTATCTCCTTTCCAAGATCTCTTCTATCCTCCAATCAGCAAAGACAGGAACCCTTATTACTGCTAGTGGCCAGAAACACTCTTGGATGTGAAGGGTGGGCGTGAGGAGGATGGAGCCAGGCTCTGCTCAGGGGCACCCAGTGACAGGACAGGGGGCAGCGGGTGTGAGCTGGAGCAGAGGAGGTTCCCCATCAGTGTGAGAAGGACCTTGTTCCCAGTGAGGGTGGCAGAGCCCTGGCAGGGGCTGCCCAGGGGGTTGTGGAGTCTCCTTCTCTGGAGACATTTCAAACCCTCCTGGCCATGTCCCTGTGCGACTGGCTCTAGGGGATCCTGCTGTGGCAGGGAAATGGGACTGGATGATCTTTCGAGGTCCCTTCCAATCTCTAATGTTCTCTAATAGGTTGAGAAAGTTAGTTGTTCTGTTCTCTGCAAGAACTCAGAACACTGCTCTGCTTTAAAATCTGAGCAGGATCTGTCAGCTTAATTTGTGTGTTTTCTGCAGGGTGTCTGGGTTTTAAAACTCCTTCTCCCCACTTGGTGACTTCCACTTTCTTCTTTGCTTGTCTCCTTATTCAGGGTGGGGGTTGAGTTCCCACCCCTGGATGTGTTTAAAAGTCCCTCAGACGTGGTGTTGGGAGATCTGGTTTAGAGGTGACCTTGTAGAGTAGGGTTGGTGGTTGGAGTCGATGATCCCAGAGGTCTCTTCCAACCTGAATGAGTCTGTGACTCTGTGTCTAGTATGCAGGTGTGAGATGGTGCAATATGGCTCTGGCTGGGTGACAAACAAGACTGTACATGCCTTTCACTGCTCCAGAAGCTGAGAAGCAGAGCTTCAATCACTCAGGGAGGGCAGGGTGCCCAGTGGGGAAAAGATGAACAACAACATGAGAAAGTTTACCCATCACAGTCCCGGGTTTGTTTGACACCCTAAGATCCTGTTCAGACAAAACCTTTCCACAGTGCAGCATCTTCACAGGGGTTTTGCATATAATCACAGAATTATTGAGGCAGGAAAAGCCCTCTGAGCTCAGCCAGCCCAGACCAGCACTCAGGGCCACAGCCAGGCTGGCCCTCAACACCTCCAGGGATGGGGACTCCCCCACTGCCCTGGGCAGCCCAGTCCAGGCCCTGATCACCCTTTCCATGAGGAAGGGCTTCCTGACATCCAACCTAACCCTCCTCTGGCAGCTTCAGGCTCTGCCCTCTCATCCTGGTGCTGGCTGCCTGGAAGAAGAGCCTGACCCCCACCTGACTACAACCTCCCTTCAGGGAGCTGGAGAGGGAGAAGGTCCCCACTGAGTCTCCTCTCCTCCAGGCTCAACACCCCCAGCTCCCTCAGCCTCTCCCCATCAGCCTTTGCCCCCACTCCCTACCTGACTACACCCTCACTTAAGGCTGGCTATCAGCAGAAAAAGCTGAGATTCTAAACAAGAGACAAAAGACCAAATAAAGCTTTGACAATCCTCAGCAACTTTCACAGGATCTGTAGCTGGCTGGCACTTATTCAACACAGTCCACTTGAAGTGCTTATTTATATTTCACTCCAAGATAAACTCCTCCCAGGTGCTGCTCAAAGGAAAGGTCTGGTAAACATTTCAAAGGCCTGAAAAGAGTAGTCAGAGAACAAACATCCTGCACTCTCCCCATCCATTCCCTGCTGAGCTGTGGCACGCACCTGAAGCAGCGGGACGAAGTCCTCCTGTTCCAGGTAGTCACAGCCAGGCTTTGCCAGGAGGTACATGAACCTGGCCGCATCGTCATGGCAGTCACCTAGGATTCTAGGGGAGAGAGGAAGCGTTACTCCGAGCCCTCCGCACCTCACAGGGCAGCCACCTGTTAGGGATGGGTTATGAAGGGCTTCCTACACAACACATCTCCACTGTGGGTTATGCAAAGCTGACCTCAGACAAGCAGTGCCTGTTGGCTTCGGACCTTTGCACCAAGGTACTTCCACCCAGTGGAGCTACTTTTCATGTCAAGGTTGCTGTGGTAAACACAGTGTTTACAGCAAACAATCAGAATCACAGGAAGGGCTTTAAAGATCATCATGTTCTGATCCCTCTGCAGAGGCAGGGACACCTTCACTAGAGCAGGTCACCCAGAGCCTCAGCTAACCTGGCCTTGAATGCTTCCAGGGATGGGGCAGCCGTGACAGCTCTGGGCAACCTGTTCCAGCACATCACTAACCTCACACTACAGAACTTCTTCCAGTCTGCACCCTAAATCTCTCCTCTTTCAGTTTAAAACCATCAGCCTTTGTCCTCTCACCCCCTGCCCTTGGAAAAAGGCTGCCCCCAAATGCTGCAGACTCATCTGAAGTCAACGGGATCAACCTAATGCGGTGCCACAACAGACACTCTCTTCAAGTCTAGTAAAGGACTAAATATTTAAGGATATTGCCAGAAACTAAACCAGAAAAATCACTCCCCAGAAGGGAGGAGAAAAGAACGTCCCGTGCTAACTGTGGCACTGCTGGGCACTGCGCTCACGGAGAACAGCCTAATGAAACAATTAGTAGGGCTGAGCACTCAGAGCAGCATGTAAACACGTTCCTTGGGTTCACAGCTTGCATCTGACACCGAGTCTTGCCTCTGCTTTCTGCTAATACACAACGCTGCTGAGGCCAACGGTATCAGGAGAGCTGCCTGGCAGAAGAGGACCTGCCCTGCGGGTGTGACAGCTGGCTGAACAGGAGCCAGCAGGGTGCCCAAGTGGCCAAGAAGACAGACGGCATCCTGGCCTGGATCAGGAACGGGGTAACCAGTAGGAGGAGGGAGGGGATGGTGTCCCTGTGCTCTGCACTTGTGAGACTGCATCTTGGGTACTGGGTCCTGTTTTGGGCACTGCAGGACAAGAAAGACATTGAGGGGCTGCAGTGGGGCCAGAGAAGGGCAACGAGGCTGGGGAGAAGGCTGGCAAACAGGGCCTGTGAAGAGTGGCTGAGGGAACTGGGGTTATTGAGTCTAGAGAAGAGGAGGCTGAGAGGAGACCTCATTGTTCTCTACAGGTCCCTCAAAGGAGGTTGGAGCGAGGCTGGTGCTGGTCTCTTCTCCCAAATTCCCAATGACAAGACAAGGGGAAATGGCCTCAAGTTGCATCAGGGGAGGTTGAGATTGGATCTTCAGAAGAAGTTCTTTGCTGAGAGAGTGGCTGGGCACTGGAACAGGCTGCCCAGGGGGGTGCTGGAGTCCCCATCCCTGGAGGTGCTTAAAAAGCGAGTAGCTCGAGCCCTTGAGGCCATGGTGTAGGGGTGAGGGAGCTGTTGGGCTGCGGGCTGGACTTTACGACCCTGGAGGTCCTTTCCAGCCAGGATGATTCTATGATTCTATGACAGTAATAACCCAATTCACTCCAAATAAAATTACTCCTGGAAATGGAAACTCCATAACATTTACCAAATCACTGCTGAACAGAAGAGAACATTTGGATAGATCAGATGCCGAGTTGTTCCTACAGCATAAGGGAAACAGTAAATTAAGCAGAAAATTCCCCTGCTGAGTACAGAATCTCAAAAAAGAGATGCAATGTGAATGATTTAGTAGGAGAGATTAGTCACCCCACTCCTCCCTGAAAGCGTATGAGCGGACACTGAGGTGATCCTGCTGTGGCGGGGGGATGGAACTGGATGATCTTGCCATGGCAGGGGAGTTGGAACTGGATGGTCCTGTGGTCCCTTCTAACCCTGACTGGCTGTGTGACTTGGTCTGGGTGATCCTGCTGTGGCAGGGGGACTGGACTAGATGATCTTTCGAGGTCCCTTCCAGTCCCTAATGATTCTGTGAGGTACTGAAGTATCTACAGCTGTCCTGCAGACATCACAGCAGGCAGTTTGCTGCTAGTTCTGGCCTCATCACCTCACCAAACGCCAAACTTCCCAAAGGCAGGGAAGACACTGCCTGTTTTTAAACAGTTCTTCCAGGAAAAAAGACAATGAAAAGATTTAGCGGCCGAAGAGCGATCCTGTTAGCCGCACGCTCGTGTCGTGCTACCAAACAGACCCACGGAACAGAGCTGCTAACGCTTTGACTTCAAAACACAACACAAATCAGGCACAGACACAAATCCCAAAGCACCCAGCTCAAAGATCTGAGCTGAAGAAGCCCTCTGCACCCAACAAAGCCCATTAGCTCTGCGTGAGCACGCGGCATTTTGAGAAGTCAAGTCACCTGCTAAGAGACCTGCAAACAGGCAAGAGCACTGGAAGTTCCAGCGGTGTTCAGGCAGCTGGGGTCTGGCTGTGCCCAGAACAGGACATTGCCTTGTCCATCATGCTGTCTGAACACATTCTGTAAACGGCTAGAGGGGAAGGGTGGGGCGGGAAGGGAACCTTTCTAAAGGAGCCATTAAAGTACAACACTTGCTGTGGAAATGTGGTTAGAAGAACAGAAGAGAGGAGGGTGACCACAGTCTGACAGGTGTGGAAAGCCCAAGGAGGGAAAGTGGGTGATGATGAGGAGGGATTAATTAGGAGTAATTGGGGGAACCTAAGGGAGGAAACCATTGAGTCCATGTCAGAAACCCCTGACTGCTCACAGTCAGCACGAGCGCTTTTGAAACTCTGCCAGACTAGAAGCTGTTTTGACAATGCTGTCACGGGAAATACTTTGGGAACTCGGGGTTAAAGGCTGCTTTAAGGACCTAAAGAGCAACCAGTAAGCCAGAAATTAGAACTCTCTCTGGGTACAGATGGAGAGGTTCAGGTGATTCGCACGGCAGACTAAAGCCTGAATTGCCCTGGAGGGAGAAAGGTAGAGGGCAAGCCTGTTCCAGCTCCTCTGGAGACCTGCCTGGCCATGTTCCTGTGCGACTGGATCTCACGAACGGGGTTAGATGATCTTTCAAGGTCCCTTCCAATCCCTAATGCTCTGTGATTCCCTGAGGCACTATCCACTGCTTTATTTTCCACTCCTTCCTCCTGCTCCATGACACCACTGCACCCCTCCTCTCCCCATTCCCACGTGGCACTTGCTGACTGCACCAGTGTGGCAGCACAACAAGGGCTCAGATAAATATATCCAAACTCCGCTGACATCTCTCTGCCACGTCAGGATAGCTGACATATTTCCAGGGAGTGTGTGAATAGATTTCATCCACCAACCAGACCAAAACACCTCATCACCTACACAGCTGCCTCAAAGTTTGTTGGTGCAGCATGGAAACAAGGACTCAGAGAGCCTGGGGGGAAAGAAACTGAAGCTGGTTGAGATTAACTAATTAATTTTCTTGTAAAGAAAAGAGCTGCTTGAGAAGTCTGATGGAAGACAAGGAGACTTGTGTGGCCAGCTGCTCTCTTGCCCACACAGAAGTCTGCATTTGCTGTACTCACTTTCTCCACAGAGACACGAAGGAGTGCACAGACACACACCCTGTCCTTTCTCCTCCTGATGCATTGAACAGAGGTACTTTCCAGTAGACCGGGCAGCCACAGACCTGTAACGAAGCACCAGGACAGGGGTGAACACAAGAGCAGTCACCAGAAGAGCCTGTTTGTTTACATTGAGAATTCACCACTGACATTTTTACAGCAGGGAAATGAAGGAGTAATCACAGAATCACAGAGCATTAGGGATTGGAAGGGACCTCCAAAGATCATCCAGGCCAGTCCCCCTGACACAGCAGGATCCCCTAGATCCAGTCACACAGGAACATGGCCAGGAGGGTTTGAAACATCTGCAGAGAAGGAGACTCCAGAACACCCCTGGGAAGCCCCTGCCGGGGCTCTGTCACCCTTAGGTGAGGCACCATTTCTGCTTGCCTCCAGCACCTGTTCAGCAATAATGTTCTGCAGTTTTCATCTGGGCCTGCTTGTTTCTCTGGGAGCCTCAATCAGCACAAGATGAGCCATCAGTAGCCATCCTTGTGTCGGGCATGTGTCCTTCTACAGGTATTTAGTTATTCTGGAGGAAGGACAGTTGCCTTCTGCTGTTTCCTTTGTGTCTCCTTGTGAGGAGACCTCATTGCTCTCTACAGCTACCTCAAAGGAGGTTGGAATGAGGCTGGTCTCTTCTCCCAAATTCCTTATGATAGGACAATGGGAAATGTCAGGGGAGGTTCAGATTGGATCTTAGGAAGAACGTTTGCTGAGAGGGTGGCTGGGCACTGGAACAGGCTGACCAGCGAGGTGGTGGAGTCCCCATCCCTCGAGGTGTTTAAGAACCGAGTAGCTCAAGCACTTGAGGCCATGGTGTGGGGTTAGGGAGCTGCTGGGCTGAGGGCTGGATGGTCCTGGCGGTCCTTTCCAGCCTCTGTGATTTCAGAGCTGCAAAACCAATGCTGTTATCAATATCCCCATGGAACAGCAGCAAGCCTGGCAGTAAGTACACAGCACAGAGCACCACCACACAGAGATAGAGCAGAGACCTGAGAGAAAGGCAGAGGTCTCTTGTACACCACCCTCCTGGCTGTTCCAAGTGGAAACACTACAGGCCACACACTGTTGCCTGTTCCGCAAGATCAGTTTCACACCTTAGTCCAGCCAAACAAAGAAGTTTCAGTTTGTGTTTTCAGAGGTGGGTTACAAGTAATTCCACTCCACTCCTCTAAAAACAAACAAACAAACCTCTCAGAAAACTCTTCCTTCCTGGAAAACAAGAGCTCCTCTCAGGCAGAACACTGTCGATCGATCGACGGTGCCAACGACGCACTCAGGGCAAATTGAACATATGAGAGATGTCTGACAACTGCTAGTTTTAGATCAGTGTTACTCAAATACAGAGAGGGAGCAGGGGAAAACAGAACCACCCATCTGCATCGTGCTCCCACTCAAGTTCTGTGTTTTCTTCCCCCGAAGCCAGGAACTCATTAGCAGGCTGTAGCGACTCCAAGTTTGCTGCCACCTGCGTTATTGAAGTGCTGAGAACCGAGGTGACACTTGGATGAGTCCTGTTTTTCCTAGGAGAAACCGTGAATGTCCAGGTTCTCGTGGAGGAGTGTTGAGAAAAATCCCCCCAGTGCTTTCCCTGAGGCAGGTACACCTGAGAGAGTCTGGACTGGATGCTGACAGGTGCCTGCTTCAGGGGGAAGCTGTTGAAGCAGCACCACAGTACAAAAAGGAAAGCTGCTTGCAGACACCCCCAGGAGAGAAGGAGTCTGTGCTGTCTCTCTGTGGGACTGTCCTTCTCCCTTTCTGCAGGCAGACTGCTGCAGACAATGGACCTATCCTGGCTAATGACCTGGACTGTGAGTTTGATGAACATTTTCTGCGATAGGTTTGGGTGGCTTTTTCTGCTGTTGTGGACTTTCTTGCTGCCTTTGGGTTTTCTGTTGGTCAGAGGTGTTCTCTAATTCAATGGTAATGGCTTACGCAACCTTATCCTTACCTGCATGGAGTTCAGCAAAGGCAAAGGCAAGGGTCTGCCCCGGGTCGAGGCAATCCCAGGCACCAATACAGACTGAGAGGAGAAAGGAGTGAGGGCAGCCCTGAGGAGAAGGACTTGGGGGTGGAGCAGAAGGTGAACAGGAGCCATCAGCGGGCACTGGCAGCCCAGAGCGCCAACTGTGTCCTGGGCTGCACCAAAAGCAGCAGGGACAAATTGGTTGAGGGAGGGGGTTCTTCCCTCTGCTCTGCACTGCTGAGACCCCACCTGCAGTCCTGGGTCCTGTTCTGGAGTCCCCAGCATCACAAGGACACAGAGCTCCTGGAAGGTCTCCACAGGAGAGCAACTACAGTGAGCAGGGGGCTGGAGCAGCTCCCCCTGAGGACAGGCTGAGCAAGGTGGGGCTGTTGAGCCTGGAGAAGAGGAGGTTCCCAGGTGACCTTTGAGCAGCTTCCCAATCTCTGAAGGAAGGGGGCTACAAGAAAGCTGGGAGAGGGCTTTTGACAGGGGTGGTAGCAAGAGGACAAGGGGAAAGGGTTCCAGACTTGAAGAGAGGAGATTAAGGCTGGCCATAAGGAACAAATTCTTTGCTGTGAGGGTGGGGAAATCTTGGAACAGGTTGCCCAAGGCAATTGTGGCTGTGTTGAAGGGCAGGTTGTCTGGAGCCCTGAGTAACCTGCTCTAGTGAAGGCATCCCTGCCTGGGCAGGGGGGCTGGGACTGGGTGATCTTTCAGGTCCCTTCAACCCTGGCCAGTCTGTGATTTTGCAAATCAAAGCAAGAAGGATGATACAGACAGATGTGACAAACAGCAAACTGAGCTAGTTTCTGTTTACTGGTTTCTCAGCCTAAACTAAACCATTCTGAGCACTCAACATGACAACAGTCACCAGACACTGTAACTAAAACTAATGCAGTCTTTCACTCAAAACCCCCCAAAACAAGAGAACCGTTACCGTAGCAATTTTCCCCATTTCACAGACGTTTGCTTTCTCATCTTCAAACTCTCTAAAGGCCCCTTCGATACTGGCGATGATCTCTTCATGATCAGCGTAGACACTGGGAAACCCTTTAGGGAAGTAGAAACGTGGAATGTTTATGGATGAAGGGGCACTGCTGGTGGCTTTGTTCACAGGCAGAGGAGCGCGAGGGTTAACTGCAGAGCTCCAAGGGGCTGAAGATGGAGGTCCAGGTTTCTTCTCTTGTTTACTTTGAACCTGAAATACAGCGAGTAACAAGCACTTATTAACAGGTGGAGAAAAGAGTGTGTGATCAGAGTGAGCAGGGAAAAACAAACAATTCATTACAGCACAGGAGTAACAACCCTTGGCTTGAGTAGACAATTCAATCCCTGCAGCATCCAACATGGCAAGGTCAGGATACGTCACATCAGCTCGTACGTGGTTTCTGCGTATCACGTGTAGGTACTGAGCCACAGGCTGAACTGAGGAGGTGAAAGGGGTTTGTACTCAGCAGAGGCCACACCTCGAGTGCTGAGGTCAGTTTTGGGCACCTCAGTTCAAGAAGGACATTCTCCATGGGTGCAGACAAGGGCAATGAAGCTGGCGAGAGGCCTAGACAGTTTGGACAAGAAGGAGCTCAGGGTTCTGAGACTGCTTATTCTGAGGAAGAGGAAGGAGGCTGAGAGGAGACCTCATCACCCTCTGCAACTGCCTGAAAAGACACTGCAGAGAGCCTGGGTGTTGGTCTCATCTCACAAGTCATTAGTGATAGAACAGGAGAGACCAGCCTCAAGCTGCACCAGGGGAGGGTTTGAACAGGCTGCACAGAGAGGGGGTTGAGTCATCAAACCTGGAGGTGTTTAAAGGTCATTAGATGTGATGCTTAGAGAGCTGGTCTAGTCTGACCTCCAGGGATGGCGGCTCCACCACTGCCCTGGGCAGCCCAGTCCAGGCTCTGATCACCCTTTCCCTGAGGAAGGGCTTCCTAACATCCAACCTAACCCTCTCCTGGTGCAGCTTCAGGCCCTGCCCTCTCATCCTGGTGCTGGTTGCCTGGGAGAAGAGCCTGACCCCCACCTGACTGCAACCTCCCTTCAGGGCATTGGAGAGAGTGAGAAGGTCTCCCCTGTGACTCCTCCAGGCTCAACACCCCCAGCTCCCTCAGCCTCTCCCCATCAGTCTTCCCCTCCACTCCTTTCCCCAGCCTTGTGGCTCCTCTGCACCCACTCCAGCCCCTCCATCTCTTTTGTGAAGAGAGGGGTCCAGATCTGCCCCCAGCACTCGAGGGGAGGCCTCTCCAGTGCCCAGTCCAGGGGGAGAATGTTGTCCCTAGTCTTGCTGGCCACACTATTGCTGATCCAAGCCAGGATGCCATTGGCCTTCTGGGTCACCTGGGCACCCTGATGGCTCCTGTTCAGCCAGTTGTCACCAGTCCTGGTAGGTCCCTCTCTGCCAGGCTGCTCTCTAGCCACTCATCCCCCAGTCTGTTGCTCCAGGGGGTTCTTATGGCCAGAGTGCAGGACCTTGCCCTTGGCCCTGCTAAACCTCATCCCGTTGGCCTCTAACAGATCTGTTTTCAAGTCGGGCTGAAAGAGATCTTTTGTAGGAGAAGCACCCAGAGGAGTCACCAAATCAGCACCCGCATCACCTGCTGAAAAACAAGGAGGAAACTGGGAACTGAAAGCAGGCCTTTTGCTGCTTGTTTGAAGGGGGTCCTTTCCCCACACCTATCTCAGGGTAGCTCTGTCACTTCTTTCCCATCTGAATGGCTTAATAAGCAGCAGAATTCAGATGCTGGAATGCTGAGGGAGGAGGAATTCCCTGCTCCCCCATGAATACACTTTCCTGGGCAAAGGGGCATCCAATGATAGGACAAGGGGCAGTGGGTGTGAGCTGGAACAGAGGAGGTTCCACATCAATATGAGAAAGAACTTCTTCCCTGTGAGGGTGCCAGAGCCCTGGCAGGGGCTGCCCAGGGGGCTGTGGAGTCTCCTTCTCTGGAGACGTTTCAAACCATCCTGGCCATGTTCCTGTGGGACTGGATCTAGGGGATCCTGCTGTGGCAGGGGGACTGGACTGGATGATCTTCTGAGGTCCCTTCCAGTCCCTAATGCTCTCTGATTCTGTGACAGGCTCACCTGCACAATGCATCAAAAACCAGGGCTGTTACCAACAGAGCAACATGCGATAAGGAGCTAACAAGGCAACAGTCAAGTAAATACAGCTGCAACTTCCCGTTTGTTTATCCCAGCCATTTCCAAACACAACGGTTTTAGGATAAAGCAGCCAAGTGTGAGCTCAGCAAAGGCACAAGAATGTATATGATGAGCTGACTAAACTCGCCACCTTAGTTTACAGAAACTTGGAGCTTTGTCCTTAAGGCAGCCTGAACGCAGCGGCTTAGTCGGGGTTTGCCTACAGGAAGGTGAAGAATTAAGAACTGTAAGAGCTTCCTCAAGCCCTGTATTAACCTGCCATCCAGAATAGTTTATAACCCATTCTTCAGAGACCCACGAAACAAGAGATGGAAGGGCGTTCCTCCTCTTCACGCCTCTGCTTCCCTGCACTTTCTTTAAGCAGGGAGGACCTCTCTGGAACTGCTGACCCGTTTGAGGAGCGGGACCACACACACATGCCAGCCCGAGCACGCCTGTGTGCCCTAACTGCTCTGTACAGAACACATGCACCTAGGGCTTGGGTTTCTTTAAGCCCTTCTCTCCTGCATCTTGCAACACAGGAAACGCCAGAGATCACTTTCAGCCTTCCCTTCAGCATTTCTGAGTCTGTCAGTGCCAGCATTCGGGGTCTGTATGGGGCCCAGTACAGCTCTCGATCTTTGGAGAACAAGCCTGACCACCAGCTGTTCCTCCTCCCATCTTCCCTTCCAGCTCTCTCACGTTCTGTACATCTGGGAGTCTGAGCCCGAGTGATGCTGGAGCTCAAACTGGGCCATGTCTGGGGATGCAGAGGGCTGTGGGACAAGCATTAACCCCAGTTACTCTGTCCTACCGTATGATGCAGCAGGTAGGAGACCTGAAACAGCAGCAGGGTGAAGCTGGGGGCAAGGTGGCCGCTTTGCTTGGGTTAGCAGTTCTCTGGGGTAAAACAAGACACCACCTCTCCTGGCCTCTCTCTGCTCTTTACTCAGTAGAGTAGCAAAAGCCAAACCCAGACAGGTTCAGTGTGTCCGGGGAGGGAGCACACAGCCCCAGAGCGGCCACTGCTGCAGGTCAGAGGTCAGCTGGCTGCTTTCAGGGAGGGAGGCTAAGCAAGAGGGGTGATCAGAGATCCCCCGAAACAGACCTTCTCAAGCAGCCTCCATCTGGCTGGGAAGCAGCAGGTTAATGAGTCTGACCTTGATCTGTAAGTCAGTGATTTGACTGTGAGAACTCACAGGCACTACTGCTGCTGCACTCTGCCACCCACCCTGTCTGCCCAGCTAGGGGCTTTTCCAGCCAGGGCCAAGAGCTCCCTGACACCAGCAGAGGGGAAATCCCTGCTGGTCTCTCACAGCACCATATTCATACAAACAATGCAAAGCTGGAACAGGCACTGAGGTGGCAACTGCAGCCACTTGACTTCTATAATAGGAACTCAACAACAGTTTGTCTTAAAGACCCACTTCTCCGGAACAGGTTGACCGCTCCCTGATCTCTGTCACGCACACACACCACCCTGAGGAACCAGAAAAAAGTCACTCAAGTTAACAAAAAGGTCCACAATGTTGATTAATCTGGAAAGGACAGGTGTCAGGAGGATGGAGCCAGGCTCTGCTCAGGGGCACCCAGTGACAGGACAAGGGGCACCAAGTGTGGGCTGGAACACAGGAGGTTCCACATCAGTGTGAGAAGGACCTTGTTCCCAGTGAGGGTGGCAGAGCCCTGGCAGGGGCTGCCCAGGGGGGTTGTGGAGTCTCCTTCTCTGAAGGCATTCAAAACCCACCTGGCCATGTTCCTGTGCAACTGGATCTAGGGGCTCCTGCTGTGGCAGGGGGATTGGCCTGGATGATCTTTCAAGATCTCTTCCAAACTCTAACGTTCTGTGATCATCCTGAACACAACTCAGACCCTCCGCCCTGGCCTCCTCCCTCTGCAGAGCAGAGCAACTCATTTTCCTCCAGGTACTACCAGAGTCAACGCTCATGTAAGGCACAGAGCAGAACCCAAGAACCAACATTAAATCTCCTGATCCGTGACCACATCACCAGCCAGAAGGTTAGAACAGGAGAAACACGGAGAATGCCACTGGGACTCTGCGTAGGGAGCCAGCTCAGACACAGGTTGGCAGCTGAATTTCCCAGTAAGGCTGAATCGGGAACTCCTGCTCAGCCCAAGGCAAACAAGGTGGAAGCATTGCTCATGGATGGCTGCTTTGCAGATCATTCTACTGCAGGAACAGAAATTCCTTCTTGGGTAAGAAATGAGCCATCAACAACACAGAGAGAAACCACCAAGCAGCAACTAGCTCAGCAAGGATCCTGATCCCTATGACAATCTTGCAAGTTAAGAGTCTGTGATGGGTACAACCAGAGGTAACCGTGGGGTGAATGAAAACCAAAATGATGGAAGCGATTCAAGGAAAAGAAAAAAGAAGGGGTTTTATTTAAAAAAGTTAATATTAAATTATGTTTGCTTAGCAGAACACCTTTCTCCAACAGGGATGTGAGTTTTCACAGAATCACAGAACATCAGGGATTGGAAAGGACCTCGAAAGATCATCCAGTCCAATCCCCACACCAGGATCCCCTACATCCAGTCACACAGGAACATGGCCAGGAGGGTTTGAAACGTCTCCAGAGAAGGAGACTCCACAACCCCCCCTGGGCAGCCCCTGCCAGGGCTCTGGCACCCTCACTGGGAACAAGGTCCTTCTCACACTGATGGGGAACCTCCTCTGCTCCAGCTCACACCCACTGCCCCTTGTCCTGTCACTGGGTGCCCCTGAGCAGAGCCTGGCTCCATCCTCCTCACACCCACCCTTCACATATTGACCAACATCCATGGGGTCACCCCTCAGGCTCCTTTTTCCCAGCTCCAGAGCCCCAGCTCCCTCAGCCTCTCCTCAGCAGGCAGATGCTCCCCTCCCTCCATCATCCCTGTGGCTCTGTGCTGGGCTGTCTCCAGCAGCTCTGGGTCCTCCTGGAACTGAGGGGCCCACAACTGGACACAGTTTTCAGAAAGAACCACTAAGAAAGGCAACTAAGCTGCTCTAATAAATCTTTTAGCTCTGTTACCAGTAGCTAACAGAATTAATAGCAATGGAATTCATCTCTTGCCAAAGAGGAAGGTGAGATAACTAGGTGATCTTTTGAGGTCCCTTCCCATCCCTGATGTTCTGTGATTCTGTGGTAACAGCCCATTTTTACATACTGCTGCACAGCATCGAGTGATTTACCTTCACTACCATCTGTGGGCCCACTGGATCACCTTTAGCCAGCCACACACTTTATTTATGGACAGACTAACATGGTAACATCTGCATTATAAATAAACCAGACAGAGCCACAGCCTAACTGTAGCTCCATGGAGACTAAATCTCTGCCTTCCAGGCCTGTCTCTGCCCCAGCAGAAAACTCCACCAGAGGAAGCAGCATCACATCAAGTACTCTGATGCTTTCTACTCCTTCCTCCTGGCCTCAATCTCCAACTAGATCCTAGATAATAAGTTTACCAGTTCCTTGTTTTGTTTCCAAATGGGATTCTGTAATCCTCTTTTCTAGGGTACAGTGACTCAGCCTGGCTTTGCGCAGTCCTCAGCGCTGACTTCATGTCTCCTTCCATTTTTTACAGTTCCTGTCTTGCTGAAGTGTGATGGTAACTGGACAGGAGCCATCCTCAGAGATCTTCAGTGCTCCAGGGCCAGTCTGCATCTATGGCCTGAGAGCGTCTCTGTTATCCTTTCCCAAAGCCCTTTCCCATCACTGTATCACCCTGACTGGCAGAGAGGGACCTGGGTGAGAACTGGATGAACAGGAGCCAGTTAGGTTGGATGTTGGGAAGCCCTTCCTCATAGGAAGGGTGATCAGAGCCTGGACTGGACTGCCCAGGGCAGTGGGGGAGTCCCCATCCCTGGAGGTGTTAGAGGCCAGCCTGGCTGTGGCCCTTAGTGCCCTGGTGTGGCCACTGTGGTGATGTTAGGTGCTGGGCTGGGCTGGCTGAGCTCAGAGGGCTTCTCCAGCCTCAGTCATTCTGTGACTCTGCTCCCTTTTTCTTACCCATCTCTAAGGGCAGCAAGAACAGCAAAGGCTCCCACCAGCTAGAAGAGGAGAGGTTATGAGAAAAGGCTTTTGTAGACATTTCTTTTACTGAGAATCATAAACTCACCAGCAGAAACAAAGCCCAACTGCAGCTAAACAAAAATGAAAACAAACTCTACCTGAGAAACAGAACCGTGAAAGGATTTAGGTGGGAAGGCACACAGGGCTGACTCTAGGGCTAGAACAAGTTCCTCTTGGCCTTTTCCAGTTGAGTTATGAAAACACAGACCTCGTGTGTCTCCACACTGACAGACATGCCTGTAGATCTTACATGTGGCCTTTCCCTCACCGATGTGCTTCAGCCTACTCTGCAGCTCTGCTGCCACAGGTGAAGTTGCATCTGGAGTAGTGTCATGGGTTTGGGTCCTTCACTTCAAAAAGGATGGGGAGAAAGAGGATAAAGATCTACAGAAGACAAACCAGAGAGCCAGGGTTAGGAGCACAAGGAAAGCCTGAGGCGCTGTTCAGTCAAGCATAGAGGAAGCTGAGGGATGGGCTAATCACAGCCTCCAGCTATTTGAAGCAGTCACCAGAGATGATGGAGTCCAAGTCTGCGGTGATGTAAAAGGGGAAGCAGCCATCAACTTCAGCTTGGGAGGGTTAGGCTGGAGGATGAATTTAGCTGAGGGTAGTACAGCCAACAACAGGTCATCAGAAGGGGGTGGGGGAATCCCTATCCTTGGGA
This sequence comes from Rhinopomastus cyanomelas, assembly GCA_013400115.1. NCBI lineage: Eukaryota > Metazoa > Chordata > Aves > Bucerotiformes > Rhinopomastidae > Rhinopomastus > Rhinopomastus cyanomelas. The sequence continues at coordinate 109,913 of VXBP01007476.1, forward strand.
AGATTTCAAGAGTTGGAGAAAGCCAGTGCAGATGTAGGACTACTCCTAACACCAGATCACAAATGAGATGTTGGATTAGAGAACTCCTCATCCCCACCCCGTTTCCTACCGACACTGCTATGGGAAACAGATCCCTCCACAAATAGTCCTTCAGGAGATGAGAAGAAGAACTGGAACGTACAGCTTTTAAGAGAGATACTGCTTTTACAAAGTACTTCCTCCTCTGCCTTCCTAGCCAACATCTCCAGTTCCACAAGCTACCCATCACTCATCTCTGTGCTCCCTACCACTTGCCTCATTACTGTACCCTTAGTGAGCCAGAACACCTCTACTCTCAGGCCATCTCACACCAACAACACCCAAGCCACAAGGTCTCTAGAGCCCCACAAAGCACAAACATCTTGCTGCTGCCAGCTGGGAGAACTTCCATCTCTGTCCTCAACCCCCAAACCTAATTGTCACTCTGTACGAAGCACCAGCTCCAAAGCTTCCCAGACCCCTCTGAGAACGATTTAACCCTTGTGGAAAGGCAGAAACCAGACTCAGCTTTGTTGTTGGATGGTATTTTACCGTCTTATGAGTTAAACCAGCTCAGAGAAAGGCCCCTGGGGCTCAGTGCATGACAGGGGTGGCACACAATCAGGAGGTAACAAAAGATGAGGAAGAGAAGCTGAAGACCATCTTTCCAGCTGCATTGGTTCACTTGCCTTGAATTTGCAGCCCCAGGCACTCACTCCCAATTCATTTAGGAGTCTCTGTTGCTGCTCCTACTTCAGACCAGGTTGAGGGCTCATGTACCAAGGTTCTCCCACTGCAGCTGCTAGGATATCTCTCTCTCTCCTTCCCAGAACAGGCTAACTGGTGTGTGAGCATAGCTGTGCTGCATGGCTCCCGTTAGCCTCCCGTAGTCCCCACCCAAGCTATTCCTACACGTTATTACTTCATGCAATTCTTCTCTGGGGAGTGAAAACCATGTTCCAGAGATTAACCTCATACATCTACTGTAATCTGCCACCAGAATGCACGAAAACAAACTGCTCTACAACACACTGCAGAGCCATTTGAAAAGCTGTTTCTTAGGAAACAGCTGCGCTGCTCAGAATTTCAACTTTTAAACTTCCTCGCTGGGTCACAGACTATTTCAACAGAGATGAAGCTCCAGATGGGCTGACTTCAGCGTGGTGTGACCCCCTGTGAATCTGGGGTGGCTACATGCTGACAGACTGTGATTAACAACAAGCACAACAGCTCAAACAACTGCAGCAGGGGAACATCTCTGCAAAACTCCGCCTCAGAGTTTTCAGTTCCTCTCAATCAAGGACTTACCAGCCAGTGCTTGGTCCGAGACTCTGAGAATAAATCCCCCAGACTGCTGGGGAGTGAAAAAAATCCCCTGGCCGCAGGGATGAAACGGAAGGATTTGGGGTGACCATCAGCCCTCCTCAAGACAAGAGATTGACACAAGGACTGCTGGAGACACTGGGAAATCTGTGAAGCTGAGGAAGTGCAGAGGGACTAATCAATGACCTATTACCACCACCACACACCCACAATCCATGAAGCTGACCCTGCTGAGAAACTGACTGAGAAGACAGAGACACCAAGGAGTTTCTCCAGAGATCTGTACAGCCGAGGAGCAAGGGGGTGGGAGGTCAGAGCCTGGCAGACACCACACCAGCCCAGAGTGGTGATCTGACCTCTTAACCATCTTCTCTCCCTTTCCCCTTTTTCTCTCCTCTGCTCTGAGCTGGGCACCTAGTAACTTCAGTGATTTCTGTGCCTTCAGAGCTCGGAATTTACTAACTGGAGTCCAGCTTGGATTTTTGTGCAGAGCTCACATTACACACAGATTTTGTGTGTAAGTCTCCTTAATTCAGCCCTAAGTGAACCCATGAACCTGAGTCACCCCATCCTCTGAGGGATGGGGATGTGACACATGCCCGTTCAGTGTCGTAGCATAAATTCCTCCAGTCTTTTTCCAGTTGTCCCAGAAAGTGCAGCAGCTGGGATTTACCAAGAAATACAGCCATGGAACCACTGCCATTGCTGTGGCTGCATCTAAAGGGTCTTTTCCAACTTAAACCTATTATCTCTTTCAGCCACAACCCAAAGACAGCAGGGAACAGCACAAAGCAGTTTCCCATGTGTGATTTTGGGGTGCAAATCACAACCCCCAGAGCCAGGGAGGCTGCTGTGTGCACACATGTGTACAGCAGAGAGCACAACCCACCGAGTAGAGCCCAACGTTGGGGTTGTCCCACGTGTAGCAACAGAGCAATCGCATACAGAGTCCTTCTTACAACACAGAGAGGACACGGAAGAGTTTTACACTCCCTCACCCTGTTATTCAGTCGCTGGCCCTGCTGTTAATGCTTTTCTCTTGTTTACAAAGACATTTTAACTCTGCAATCTAAGCCCGCGAGGTTTATTTTTAAACCTCCTGGTATCGAGCTGCGAATAACTTCCTGCAAATAGACACGCCTCGAGAGGACCCAGACTGATTCTCTGATCCAATAAAAAGCACAAAGCAACAGGAACAAAAAAGAGGTAAAGAAACACCGAGTGTCCAAACCTGGGCCTGCTGGAATGACTGGAGCCTCCTCTTGAACCGAGATGGAAGAACAAAGTCACAGCCCCTTGCAAGGAAAGCTAGCTCCCCTCCCAAGTCTGGGTCCCTCCGTAGAGAACTCTCCTTGATCATCATCCTGCTCAGCTCCCGCTCGGACGCTGCCCTTTCCACAAGGGGCACGGGGACTCTCTGTAGGAGACCACGTCAAGACCAGCACACGTTGCTCTCTTGGGTTTGATTTTTACAGGCAAAAAATGGCAAATGGCTTCAACATACTAAGTCTTCGTCATATTGTGTCTTCTTTCTCTTCACAAGGACAACATCTAGAGATCTTGCTCTCGCTCCTGAAGCCAAACCTCCCTTTTTTACACTGATATGAAAAGTATCTTTCACCAGGACCTTCTGCCCTCTAATACTTTAATTGAGAAACATGATCTACAACAGAATCTATTTCTCCGCTGGCTACACGACAGACGATCTGTCCTTGGCCTGTAATAGGCCAGGGGTAATATGGGAAAGGAAGCACCCACCACCACGACCAAGCCAGCTAAAATTAGATGCACTGCACAAGCAGCTAATTATACCCTCCACCCCAATAGTTCTTACTTTAGAGAATCATAGAATCACGGATGGAAAGGACCTCCAAGACCATCCAGTGTGGCCCTCATCCCAACACCTCCCTGATACCCCTACACCATGGCCTCAAGTGCTCGAGCTACTCGGTTTTTAAACACCTCCAGGGATGAGGACTCCACCACCTCCCTGGGCAGGCTGTTCCAGCACCCAACCACTCTCCAGGAAAGAGCTTCTTCCTAAGACCAGATCTAAACCTCCCCTGATGCATCTTGAGGCCACATATGGGCTTCAGTGCTGAAACCCGGAGTGCAAACTTGCATCAGTCAGACTCAGAGTTAAACCACATGTCCGTGGTTTGAGGTCTCCGCTTCTGAGGTGACGAAGCAGAACATCAGCATCAGCTCCTTCTGTAGAACTAAAGCTGTAATCATAATTTCCTTCTTCCTTGGAAAAGGCAACTCATCTAATTTCTTTACCGTCAAGCAAGTACAAAAGGTTGGTCCCAGATAAGCTCAGGCATAAGCTCAGGCATGCTAAAGCTGTTCTTTAGTTTCACAAAGAGACCAAAATGCATCATTCTTCTCATTCATTTCTCCAAACTCTCACAAAGCAGCTCTCAGTGGACCACAATCTACTCTTTCTTTGCACAACCTTGAGCAAGCAGATGACAAACTCTTGCTCAGACTTGGTCTGGGCTTCTTAAAAGTGTCTTCACAGACTCACAGAACATTAGGGATCGGAAGGGACCTCGAAAGATCATCCAGTCCAATCCCCCTGCCACAACAGGATCCTCTTGATCCTGTCACACTGGAACATGGCCAGGTAGGTGTGAAATGTCTCTGGAGAAGGAGACTACACAACCCCCCTGGGCAGCCCCTTCCAGGGCTCTGGCACCCTCACTGGGAAGAAGTTTCTTCTCTTATTGATGTGGAATCTCCCATGTTCCAGCTCACACCCACTGCCCCTTTTCAGGTGGGATGTTAGGAAGCCGTTCATCACGGAAAGGGTGACCAGAGCTTGGACTGGACTGCCCAGGGCAGTGGGGGAGTCCCCATCCCTGGAGGTGTTGAAGGCCAGCCTGGCTGTGGCCCTTAGTGCCCTGGTGTGGCTGCTGCAGTGATGTTAAGTCCTGGGCTGGGCTTTTCCAGCCCAAATAATTCTGTGATTCTGTGAGAAAAGGACCCCCCAACAAAGAAACAATGCGATGTTTTTACTGGAGCTCCCACTAAGTGAAGGAGACAGGTCCACACGCAACAGTTCTGGAACAAATTAGACTTTTCATACTCTGAGACTTCTTTCTAAATATTAAGTCAATGCTTAAGGAGCCCACAAGGCTCCAGTGTGCTGGGAGTCCTGCACATCTCTCACAGCAGCATGTCAGGAGGTGATTTATTTTATATCATCTGTGGCGAGTGTACTTACCTCATCTTCAGATCAACCCTCAGTCTGCTTGCAGACTGCCACCCCTTACAGACCGCAGAGGAAAAGGAGCCCAAAGAGCCTCTCACACCTAGAGCTGCCCCCAGAGCAGCCACAGTGGGTTTTCAGTGCTGCACACATGACAGTGACGCTAGTCTAGCAGCCACTAGCCACAAACCACACAACACCCACACACTTGCCACTCACAAACTAACCGGCCACAAAAGATCCCACAAGTCTGGGGTTCTTCACACTGATAACCCTGAAAAACACCAGCAATCTAGAGGCAAGGTTTGCTGTGTCTGAATCCATCCAGTGTCAGGTCCCAGGACACCTCCTACCCTCAAATCACCCAAGCGGGTTATAAATAAAAACATAAACACACTCAACTGACTGTAAGAGAATTTTGTATCAATGGTTCTGGAGTCAACTGCACAAATCCACAGCAGAACAATCTGGTGTTGAGAGCCTGCAGATCCACTGAGCAAACAGTGGTCACATTTAGACACCCCTCTTCACTATGAGGGACCCAGGTGAAAGAGTGAAGGTGAGCGATGTCAAATCTAAAGAGGTGTCAGATTGCCTTCATCAGCCATCACAACACAGAAAGAACCCCACCTGTGCCTACGGCTGGAGACTTAGTCCGAAAAGATTTGGATGATTTAATCACCACAGGACTTAGCTGGACCCCAAAGCCTGGCTGCAACGGTTCAACGCACCCTGAGAAGGGCACCAGCTTCGAGTGTTTAGAAAACTTCCCTGGCATTAGTGTGACTTCTTGGTTTCAGAGTCAGTGAGGCAGGAAAGCTGGATGTGTCTCTCACCAGGCTTTGCTTCACCTACCTTTATACACCTGCTCCAGGATAAAGCAAGCAGAGACTATCCACCCTGATCACAACTAGAGGCCATTTCCCCTCATCCTATCATGAGGAATTTGGGAGACGAGAGCAGCACCAACCTACCTACAACCTCCTTTGAGGTAGCTGTAGAGAGCAAGAAGGTCTCCTCTCAGACTCCTCTAGGCTCAGTAACTCCCATTCCCTCATCCATTCTCCACAGAGCCTGTTCTCCAGCCCTCTCCCCAGCCTCACTGCCCTTCTCTGGCCCCACTCCAGCCCCTTAATGTCCTTCTGATACTGTGGAGGCACTGGGAAGTGGGGAGAGAGAGACAGGCCACTGGTCTGCTCTTTCTAGCTCACTGCACCATGACTAACCCTTTTGAGAACAGACATCGACAGATGGAGGACAGGAAAAGAACAGAAAAGGTTCTTTTGGTATCAAACCCTGATCCTGGTCTCTGCTCCCAAAATTATTCACAAACTTTTTCCAACAGCTCTTAAAATAAAGCGCATGAGTCGGACTTGGAGCAGAGCCCTGCACTACTCAGTCTTGATTCTGAAAGCAGAAGGACTGAGATTCCTACAGACTTTTCTAAGGTGCTTTCACTAGAGCAGCGAGTACTCTGCAATCATTAACTGCATTTCATTAACAGCCACCCTGTTCAGGTGCTGGACCAAGGGCACAGACAGATTAAGGTCACAAACTGACTTTTCCAAAGGCTTTGCATAAGGGGTTGCACCCTTCACCATCCAAACAATCCCAAACAAAAGCCAAGCTCCCTGTGTCCCAGCTGGCAGCCAGCACCCCCTGTCCTGTCTGATGCCACTGAACAGAGAGGATTCTTTTCTGCTTGGAAAGGATCAGCCCTCATGGATTTACAGGCAGGGATTCAATCCCCTCAGAACCTTCTTTTGTCCAAACTAAAGAGTCCCAACGTTCTCAGTGTCTCTCCAGAAGGCAGTTGTTCCAGACCCCCCCAATCATTCTCATAGCTCTGCACTGAAGCCTCCCCGTTAATTCTCTCTCCCTCTTGAGCTGGGGAGACCAGAGCTGGACACAGGATTCCAGGGGCAGCATCACTGCCGCAGAAGAAAGAGGTAGAAGAACCCCCTTGATCTGCCAGACACCCTCCTCTTGATCCATCCCAACACCCTCTTGGCCTTCCTGCCCACCAGGGCCCATCACTGATCCATTTGGAGTTTGTTATCCACAACAGCCCCAAGACCCCTCTCCCCAGGGGAGCTCTCCAGCTGGTCACTACCCACCCTGTAGTGATGCTCTCACTATCCCTTCCCAAGGAAAGGACTCTATATTGGTTTGTGTTAAAACTCATTCAATTCTTCTCAGCCCAACTGTCCAGCCCATCCAAACCTTCTTCTAGCATTGAACAGCCACTAGGTGAAGCAGCCAATCCACCCAGTTTGGTACCATCAGCAAACCTGCTGAGTAGATACTTTATTCCATCATCAATATCATTAATGAAGATGTTGAAGAGCACTGGACTCGGGACTGATCCCTGAGGGACACCACCACTTACAGGTCTCCAGCTGGACTCGGAAGGCTCTATTGTACAACCAATTCTCAATCCAATGCACAATCTGATCACTGATTCCACAGTCCCTAAGCTGATTTATGAGGATGTTATGGGGGACTGTATCAAAAGCCTTCCTAAGATCAAGGTAGACCACAACAATTGGTCTTCCATCATCCACCCATCATTTACAACATCATAGAAGGCTACTAAATCAGTCAAACAAGAGTCCCCCTTGTAAATCCATACTGACTACTATTGATTACACAACATAGACAACAACATAGATAAATATTCAGGGCATTGCTGGCTTCTAACAGACAACCAAAGTGTTTTCACAGAACTATTCATTAAACACCCCCCCACACACATTTAAAAAAATCAGCTTAAGACAGGCACAGAGAACAGGAAATTTAAACAACAAATAGTTGGGAGGCTGAGAGATAAGCAGTGGAAAACTGAACCTCAGAATGGGAAATGTTGGACAGGCAAAAAGTATGCAAAGCTTCCTGGCCAGCCTGCAGCCAGCACGATGCCCTCCCTCATTAGGGGCTCTGCAAACTGATGGAGTGCTCATTTCCTAGTTTCTAAATGTTTTGGTTTTTCAAACGACGAGACAAGTGGTTCTATTGTTCTCTGTGGACAATCATAACTGGTTTTATGATAAAGGGAAAGTCTGCTGCCGGTGTAAATCAGCAGAGATTTCAACACAGCCAGGCCAGCCGAGACAGCAAACAGCCTGGGCTGACGCGTCTCTCCCTTTCCTTTTCACTGCCGAGGGTTTGAGGGCTAGTACAGCTGTCAGAACCCTCACAAATGAAAGCTGCGCTGTAGTTTTATCATGTTCAGTCTCTGGGGGTTTTATGTGTGCACGCAACTGTCTGATAACAGCTCTGCAAGCCCTCAGAAAATATAACAAGTACTCTACATACTGTTCACTCAGGCACAGACAGGCAATAGCACGTCAGAATCCAGACAGAGCTCCAGCCACATCGAGTGATCCAGGCACACGGATGCATCCCCTAGATGCTTCTTTTAGAGAGGGCCTTGTCTTCACAATCAGCGGCACAGCCACATCACTGTAGACAGTGATGAGGTCTCTCCCCTCAGCCTCCTCCCTCCTCCTCCTCAGACTAACCAGCCCCGACTCTCCCAAACTCTCCTAATCAGACTGATTCTTCAGGCCCTTCCCCAGCTTGGTTGCCCTCCTCTGCACTCACTCCAGCACCTCGATGTCCCCCTTGTACTGAGGTGCACCAGTACTCCAGGTGCAGCATCTAGTGAGAAGGAGCACAAAGGCTGTTAAAGACCAACTCAGAGACGGGGAAGAGAGAGCTGGAACACTCAGTTCCCAGTGAAGTGGAGAGAGTCAGCCCAGTACCTGCTCCCAGGAACAGTTAAACTGAAAGACTCCTTCTTCCTTCTATTAACTAGGGCCCATTTAGAGCCCGAGCTAAAAGCTCTGAGGAACATGAGCGGGAAAGGAGCGAGCTCAAAGGTGACACTGCACATCAGGGCAAATTTTGTTTGCTTGGGGGTTTTAGTTTCCTTTGTTGTGTTTAAACAACCAGTCCATTTCACAGTATCACAGTATTATCAAGGTTGGAAGAGACCTCATAGATCATCAAGTCCAACCTGTCACCACAGAGCTCATTTCTGCCAGGTTGAGCCCGTTATCCCACACTGCAGATCCAAAGCACGGTGAATCACTTAGCAGATGTCACACAGACAAACACAGCACTCATGTTTTCACTTGCTAACCCATCATGGCCTGGGTTCTCTTACCTTAATCACTTCTGGGGGCTGCTGAATGGAAGCCGGGACAGAGTCTCTGGAGGCAGAACAACTCTTTTGCTCTGCAAGGAGGGACTGTGAAGGAGCTGTTAAACTTTCCTGAAGAATCTGCATCACCTCCTTCTCCTTAGACAAGCTTCCCTTGCCTTTCTGGAATTCCACCAGCTCCTGGGCAAAGTTCTCAATGCTTTCCATGATCCGCAGTAAAAGGGCTTTGTCATCCTCTTCCATTTTATGACCACTGGTTTCCATGATCTTTGACAAAGGGGAAGTGGGATCAACAGGTTTACTCTTGGGTTCGAGAGCCTGAGGTAGTACCTGCCTACCCTGCCAGCCAGACACCTGTGAACGGGCAGGTTCACTCCCCTTCAGAGAGGGTTCCCTCAAAGTGCTCTCCATTTTCTGTGAGAAGCTCTCCAAGTCCAGCAGCAGTTTGTCTATCTCTTCCTTCTCTACCTTACTGCACTTCTGCTGTCCTTTGGAGACACCAGCTTGGGAACCACGCAGAGCAGGATCCAAAACTGGTTTCAAAGGAGCCATGTTTTCTGCAGTGTGCGAGAACTCGGCATCTCCCGCCGCGGCGCGTTCGGCAGTTAGGTGTGAACAACCAGCGAGCTGGTAGCTGCGCTCTAACCCCTCCCAGCTGTCCCCTTTGTGCTCTGCCTTCTTTCTTTCCCCATCAGACTCCTCCTCAATGTACAGAGCCTCAGTGGGAGTCACACAGTCAGAAGGGCTCATGGCTGGTAACTGAGGTAGAGCACAAGCATCTTTCACAGCTCTGGCGCTGCTCTCCTGGGGGACACTGTGATGGGAGTTTGAGGTAAAGCCCACGGTACTTGTCTGGCTGGACGGGGAGGTGCTGCTCACCTCACGCTGATCACCAGGCAGCGCCACAGGAACTGCGCTCGGGGATGGCAGCTGAATGATATCTTCATACCTAGGTGGCTGCTCGTCGCCAAACACTGCGGGGAAAGGAGCTTGCTGCAAGCCATGCAAACAGTTAACTAGCTCTGCCAGGTCGGTAGCTTCCCTGGGGCCTGGCGGCTTGAACTCAAAGGGCAGCTTTTTCAGGTACGAGGAAAATCTAGTCATCAGGTTCATATACAACATCTTTGAATAAGCCACGGGATCACTGCTGTTCCCTCCACCGACGCTGTCCGCAGACTTCCTCTTGATGCAGTGCTTGATTATGTTCGTGCACTTCTTCAGATCCTCTGAGCACTTGAGCAAGATGTCCAAGCACACCTTAATGTCTCCACCAGAACCACCATCCAGCTTGTGTTTTTCCAATATCTGGGTAATGAAGTTTTCTTCCGAGAAGGAATGAGGGGAGAAGGGAACCACGGGACTAATGGTGACTTCTGGCACCTCACTGCCCTCCTGCCATTTGTCCACAGGCGAGGGACTCTGCGAAAAGCCACATGGAGGACAGTTCTCATCATTGTTGAGGTGCCCGTAGATCAAGTCAAAGTCAAACGACTGTCTGTTGAATGAGTCTGACCGAACTTTTCTCCCCTTTCCATAGGCTGTGTGACTGGAAGGGGTTTTGACCTTTTCAAATGAGAATTCCTTTATCTTACCTCTGGCGAGGTTTATCGTCTCACCAGTGATGTCTTTCAAACTGCTGGAAGTTTGTGCTGAAGAGCCCTTTCTGATTCTTGGGTTATTTGGGAGGATTTGCTGATAGTCCTCATTTCCAGACAAGGTCAGTCCACTTTCAGTTTTAGGGTCTAGGCTGGCATCTTGAACACCAAGCTCTGCGCAGACACTGTGGTGGGCAACCGTGCAGGTAACTCCTTGCTTCAACATGCGGCAGGTCCCCATGCAGTAATGCACAGTGTGCTGGAAGTGCTGGTCTATCACCACGCTGCTGTAGGGGTTCACAGAGGTGACCATAAGCCTGTAGGTTGCTGCCATAGCCCAGGTTCACTCTTGGAAGAGAGGCTTCAAAATTCACCATCAACTTAACAGCAAAGTAATAGTAAAGGCCCCGCTTTTCACAACCTCATCAGATTTAATGAAACAACATTCTGATGTCAACTGAAACATTTAAACTACATGAGAAACTACTGTCTTGGAGAGCCCTAGTGAAGTCCGGAGTGGTATCAGCAGGGCAGTCACAGCAACTAATGCAAGCTGCATATGGTTTGACTTAAGGCAACCTGATTCTTGTAGTTCATGCAGAAAGCGCTGCTGATCAGAAATGCAGCAGGTGGGTTCTTCAACAGATGTCATAAAACTCAGCCAACTCTCCGGCAGAAGTGGCAAGACAAGGATTTCTGTTTGACTTCTCTGCTTCTGGGTGAGCCTCAGTGAAATGGAGATAATCAGGTATGGTGTACAGGCAAAAAATCCACCATACGCTCGTGCAGTTCTCTCTCACGGAGGTAATGGGGGTCCCTGCAACAGTAAAAAGAGCAGAGAGTCACTGTCAGCTCCATGAGTTACACAGCCTTGTCTACTATCAAACACAGTGCATCACGCTGTCACAGCCAACACTCACGCTTGTTCAGAGGAACAGCAGGCTGATACTTCTTCACAGAATCACAGAACATGAGGGTTTGGAAGGGACCTCAAAAGATCATCTAGTCCAATCCCCCCAACACAGCAGGATCCCCTACATCCAGTCACACAAAAACATGGCCAGGAGGGTCTGAAACGTCTCCAGAGAAGGAGACTCCACAACCCCCCTGGGCAGCCCCTGCCAGGGCTCTGGCACCCTCCCTGGGAACAACTTCCTTCTCACACTGATGTGGAACCTCCTCTGCTCCAGCTCACACCCGCTGCCCCTTGTCCTGTCACTGGGTGCCCCTGAGCAGAGCCTGGCTCCATCCTCCTCACACCCACCCTTCACATATTGATCAACATCCATGGGGTCACCCCCCAGTCTCCTTTTTTCCAAGCTCAAGAGACCCAGCTCCCTCAGCTTTTCCTTATCAGGGAGATGCTCCCCTCCCTCCATCATACTTGTTGCTCTGTGCTGGACTCTCTCAAGCAGCTCTGTGTCCTCCTGGAACTGAGGGGCTCAGATCCACCACACAAGCACAGCGCTGTGCAGCCAGCCTATATTTATACCCAGCCTGGCTGTGTGTTGCCATTTTAACGGCTCTATTTTAACCACTCATTAATTTTAAGACTTGCTTTTTTCCCCCCCGCTTCCCAGACGGAACAAAATACTACCTTTGATCAAAGCGTTATGCTCCACTGGAATTGTATAGTGCATTGCTAACTTTCATTTTCCAAGGCTAAAGACAAGGCAAAGAGCAGCAGAGAAAAGCTCTTTCCGGATTTCCAACGTCTCTGGATTATAAAAAGCTGCAAACAGCCTGGAGCAAAGTAGATGAATGGCTCTAAGAATTTGTGGCCTTTAGTAAAGGCCACATTGGCTTCCATTAGCCTTTAGTCAAGGTCTGTGGGACCATGGCAAAGTATTTTAAGGAGGAATAACTGTTTTTCATTCTATTACAACCCATAAATAGCAGCAGATTTTATTTAATAAGCCTGCTGGTGTTGACATCAAGAGCAGAAAGTAACATTTATATAAAGGTTAAGCGTGTGAAAACTAGGAACCGAGTGTTTTACACTCAGCACAGCCTTTCTCAGCTGCATTTCACAGACTCACAGAACACATTGGACTGGAAGGGACCTTGAAAGATCATCTACTCCAATCCCCCCAACACAGTAGGATCCCCTATATCCAGTCACACAGGAACATGGCCAGGAGGGTTTGAAATGTCTCCAGAGAAGGAGACTCCACAACCCCCTGGGCAGCCCCTGCCAGGGCTCTGGCACCCTCCCTGGGAACAAGGTCCTTCTCACACTGATGGGGAACCTCCTCTGCTCCAGCTCACACCCACTGCCCCTTGTCCTGTCACTGGGTGCCCCTGAGCAGAGCCTGGCTCCATCCCCTTGACACCCACCCTTCACATATTGATCAACATCCCCGGGGTCACCCCTCAGGCTCCTTTTTTCTCCACCTCAAGAGACCCAGCTCCCTCAGCCCTTCCTCAGCAGGGCTTCCCTGCACTCCCTTCATCACCCTTGTGGCTCCGTGCCAGACTCTTTCCAGCAGCTCTGTGTCCTTCTGGAGCTAAGGGGCCCACAACTGGACACAAGATTCCAGATGTGGTGTCAGCAGAGCAGAGGAGGAGGAGACCCTCTGTCCATCTACTAACCACCCCCTTTCTGATCCACCCCAGGATGCCACCAGCCTTCTTGGCCACTGGGGCCCTTTGCTGGCTCCTGGCCATCCTGCTGGCCACCAGGACCCCCAGATCCCTTTCTCCTACACTGCTCTCTAACAGGTCAGTGAGAACTGAACCAGAAAAAAAGCCCAAATCTGCTTCACTTTGTTACAAAAGGATAGGAAATCCCAGATTTAAGAGTCTAACATTTCAGTCCTTGCTGCTTCTTTAACACTTCAGTAATCAAATGTAAACAGCCCAATGAAATCCTGAGCATCCTCCATCCCTGTGCAAACAGAAATCTATCTCCTAAAAGGAGACTGCATCCCAGCTCAGCCACACTACAGCATGGGTTGCTTCAAAGGTAAGCACCCAGCACTGTGTGAAGGTCCAGACCTGCAGCTCCCCTCACAGACTGTGCCAGCCCTCCTAGCTCACACACCTGCATCCCACAAAAGGGAAGGACCTTCCAGTTCGGTGCTGCTGTAAGGATTGTGCGTTATAGCACAAGGCTGTTGAACGTTCCCATCGCACGTATTTTACAGTGCTCATTTGAGCAGCAGTTTACACACAGTTTACATAGTTTATCAGGGTTGGACAGGGCCTTTTCAAAGGCCATTGGGTCCAACTCTTCTGCTCAAGCAGGATACAAATTACTGAACAGCAGAACCGCGTAAAAGGCCTCAATCATCTCCACAAAACCACATCCAGCCACGGCTGAAACATCTCCAGACAAAGGGAGTCCACAGCCTCCCTGGGCAACCCCTTCCAGTATTTCACAACCCTGACTGTAAAGAAGTTTTTCCTTGGGTTGAGGTGAAACCTCCTGTGTTCACCCTCGGAAGGGAGGAAGGATGGAATCTGTAACGTTCCACGTCTGCTCGTAGCCATTAGGGAGGATCACAGACTGCAAAGAAGCCTCCACAATTTGCTCTCTGCATTACATACAGCATGGAAGTGATTGTGCTACAGACAAAGAGCTGCCCGAGCTCCCAGGCTGGGATCTGTAACAGGCTGCCACCTGCCTATCGGACGCCTCAGGCCAAGCTGCACGTTGTACGAGGGCCAGCTCCTCAGCACACCTCTTGTGCCCATCCCCTGCTGCTCCCCTCTGCATCCACTGGCACTGCCCCAAAGCCCCACAAGCATGGGAGAGCCTTCCAGAGGGATGATCAGAGGTATGAGGTGTGCCTCCACCACAGCAGTGAGTCAGGGTGCCAAGGGATAAAGGGCGTAAACAGAGCCGTTTTTAAACCCCGGGGTGCTTATAGCATCAGGCACAAATGTGGGCAAAAAGACTCCACACCTTGCAGCCACTCTGAGGCTGCACTCTGCTGAATCAGAGCCGTGCTTTCAAAAGCACTATTGCACCTCCAGCTCTTCATCGCACAGGACTTGATGGGCTTTGTTCAGGCAGGAAAACCCACACTTCAGTGCCTCCAAAAAGTCTAATGATCCACAAATCCCTCAGAGCTCCTTCTCGCACATCCCGGGTAAGAGTTCTGCTGCATTTGCTGTTCTGAGCCCCCATCAACTACAAACAAGCTCTCTGGCATTTCCTAAAATAAGAGTTCTACAACATTTAGAGAAAGCAGAGGTCTGGGGGACAGCAAATTTAAGATTTGAGTATTGCTACTGAAAAAAGACATGGAAGTTCTTTTCTCAGAGCTCCTTCTTCCCTCTGTTTCACAGAACATTAGGGATTGGAAGGGACAGCAAAAGATCATCCAGGCCAATCCCCCTGCCGCAGCAGAATCCCCTAGATCCAGTCGCACTACCCAGAAAGGACAAAGAATATCTTTATATATAATTATATATTATATTTGTATTTAATTTGGGGAATCATTACATCCTATTTCTTTAATTAGAGAAATAATGCATTAAAATCACTGTCTCCTCCTCCGTTATCACTCCAAGGGTAGTTTGCTCCCTACACAAGCACCCTTTCACTTGGACTACAGCAGCTTTTCTAATCCTTTAAGCCACCTTTAATCAGTGAAGTCTTCTGTATCTATAAAATCAGCCTACAAGGAGTTCTTCTTAGCTCACAAGCAGTTACAGGCTTCTCAGGGAAGTGGTGGAGTCCCCATCCCTGGAGGTGTTTAAAAACCAAGTAGCTAGAGCACTTGAGGCCATGGTTTAGGGGTTAGGGAACTGTTGGGATGAGGGCTGGGCTTGCTGCTCCTGGAGGTCCTTCCCAGCCATGATGAGTCCATGATTCAGTTAAAAGTTCTCTTAGCTTTTCAACCTCTACTGACTCCTTTTCAGTTCACCTTTGCATTTCCAGCTGTGCCCCATAACAACAATCTTCCCACCATCTCCACATTGCACTTCTCAAACAACTGTAGGTGCTTATGCCCTAAACCACTGCTCAGCCTCAAACTGCTGGCCCTTTCTGCCTTGGCATAAGGCAGCCCCCAAGCCCCGTTTGCTGCATTCTCTGATCTCTTTGCAAACGGTCTGTATGGTGACATAACCCCAACACAAACTTGCACAGCTAAGAGAAGCTTGCTACCCCCTGCCTCGGCCACCTTTCACTAATGCCTCGGGGAAGAAAGTAATCAAAGAATCAATACAAGAGTAATCATAGAATCATCCTGGCTGGAAAGAACCTCCAGGGTCGTCAAGTCCAGCCCAACAGCTCCCTAACCCCCAGACCATGACCTCATGTGCTCGAGCTACTCAGGTTTTAAATACCTCCAGGGATGGGGACTCCACCACCTCCCTGGGCAGCCTGCTCCAGTGCCCAACCACTCTCTCAGCAAAGAACTTCTTCCTAAGATCCAATCTCAACCTCCCCTGATGCAACTTGAGGCCATTTCCCAAAGTCCTATCATTAGGAATACGGGAGAAGAGAGCAGCATCAGTGGGTTAACTAGCATTTGCTTGGTGATTACTTACTCGTGGCTTTACTGTTACTGTCTGCAGAAGCAGTCAAGGTGCTGGAGTACCTGACTCCAACTATGCCAAGTGGAAAATGAAACCTTTGTAGGCAGCACAAACACACAGAGTTTCTCCAATGGTTTGACCGAGGTAGCACAGACTCAGCTTGCAGCTTTCTTTTACAGTGATCCATCAAACATGACCCAGCATGTAAACCTAGTTCAGACAGAACCTAAGAGCACTGCTGTTATCTGATCTGGGAACCTGGTCTGCAGCTTCACTTCAATGGGCTTCTGTGTGACCTTTGGATGGCGACTGAAACCTGCTTTGTGCAAGCAGCGATGATGGAAAGACTGAATGCGTTAAGAAGAAACATTCATGCTTCCTTCTTTTCAGCCTCCCATGTCATCCCAGTTGTGACTCTAGAGCAGCTCCCAGTTCAGATGTACTGCAGAAAGATTCTGTAATTAGGGCTGCTCCCATGAAACCAGCTCCAGCATCGGCTTCACAACACGAACGATGAATGAATAGGGTTCCTTGTGCTATTGCAGAATAATGCTCTGTGCCTTCCCTATCTGCAAAACGACTTGAATCGCCCTCCAAAGGAACAAATCATTGCAGATACTAAGGATATAGAAGGATATTCTATAAGAGACACAAGAAATTCTATTCATGCAAAGATTGTGCTGGCGATAAATAACTGCACAATGACAATTTGTTAGGGTGGGGACTGTCAGCCTGTGCTTCACTTAACTTGCAAACTGAAGGCTAGAAAGCTG
Organism: Rhinopomastus cyanomelas; assembly: GCA_013400115.1. NCBI lineage: Eukaryota > Metazoa > Chordata > Aves > Bucerotiformes > Rhinopomastidae > Rhinopomastus > Rhinopomastus cyanomelas. The sequence continues at coordinate 126,488 of VXBP01007476.1, forward strand.
TGGGACAGGCTTCTGCTGCCTCTAAAAGCTCAAACTCAAAAAATAATCCTGAACTCACTAACGACAACATTATCAGCCACAAGACGGTAGAAGCCACCGTAACATGCAACGAGGAGTAAAGCAGCCCCTACTGCACCAGCACACAGAACAGGTGTCGCTACGCAACAGTGCTCATTTCTAGAAGAGGCAGAGGGACAAGGTCTCCATTGGGACTCTGACGTTCTGGCAAAAGACAAACACAGGACACCACTTGTACCATCAGTACTCATCAAGCGATTCAGAAGTCCATCTGAGCTGGGAGGAGCGGCTGACAGCCCAGCAGGCTGGGTTGCCGTTCAGCGCGAACTTGACGGGCAGGAGAGTTAGGCAAGGTGACACTGAATGGACTCTAAGGAGGGCAGTGTAGAGTCTGGGCAAGAACCACCCCAGGGACCGGGATAGGCTGGGGAATGTTAGAGAGCAGCGCAGGACAAAGGGACCTGGAGTCCTCGTGGCCAGCAGGTTGGCCAGGAGCCAACAAAGGGCCCTGGTGGCCAAGAAGGCCAGTGGCATCCTGGAGTGGATCAGACAGGAGGTGGTTAGCACATCGAGAGGTTCTCCTCCACCTCTACTCTGCCCTGCTGAGACCACATCTGGAAACTTGTTTCCAGTTCCAGGCCCCTCAGTTCCAGAAGGGGACACAGTTGCTGGAGAGAGTCCAGGGCAGAGCCACAGAGATGATGAAGAAAGGGGAGCATCTCCCTGCTGAGGAGAGGCTGAGGGAGCTGGGGCTCTTGAGCTAGGGAAAAGGAGACTGAGGAGTGACCCCATGGGTGTTGATCAATGTGTGAAGGGTGGGTGTGAGGAGGATGGAGCCAGGCTCTGCTCAGGGGCACCCAATGACAGGACAAGGGGCAGTGGGTGTGAGCTGGAGCAGAGGAGGTTCCACATCAATGTGAGAAGGACCTTGTTCCCAGGGAGGGTGCCAGAGCCCTGGCAGGGGCTGCCCAGGGGGCTGTGGAGTCTCCTTCTCTGGAGACATTTCAAACCCACCTATATATGTTCCTGTGCGACTGGCTCTAGGGGGTCCTGCTGTGTTGGGAGGATTGGGCTAGATGATCTTTCCAGGTCCCTTCCAATCCCTAACAGTCTCTGATTCGGTGATCCTATCTACACAATCACTTGCCCTCTTAACAGAGCTTGTGGTGCCAAAAAGCACCACGTAATTGCTTAATTTTTATTTACAGTTTACTGCACAAAGCCAATCTGAGAGCAAACCATATTGATCGCAGAAGATAAAAGCAGGCAAACAACAAAGCAGTGTTTGCTTGCAAAGCAGAACCATCAGCCAAATGTTGGTCCTTTGGTAAATAATAGAAAAATAGAAAAATATTATCTTCTATTCAGAAATTTTTTCATTTAAAATCCCACTACACAACGCACAGGATCCTGAAGTGTATGATCACTTTTCTTAATATTTGGTACGTGGTAAAGTTTAAGAGTCAAGAGCAAATTATGAGGACAGAGATGGGAATCACAGAATCATTCAGGTTGGAAAAGACCTCTCAGTCTCATCACATTGATTCTCCAGGCCTTTCCCCAGCTTTGTTGCCCTCCTCTGCCCTCACTGCAGCACCTTGATGTCTCCCGTGTATTGAGGTGCCCAAAACTGGACCCAGTCCTCAAGTTGTGGCCTCTCCAGTGCTGAGTGCAGGGGGACAATTCCCTCCCTACTCCTGCTGGACACACAGTTTCTAATGCAGGCCAGGATGTCACTTGCCTTCTTGGCCACCGGAGCACACCAGATTAATAGATGAGGAGACTCATCCTTCTAAGAGAACTCTTCTACAGCCTGCGAGGAGGTGACACTGAGCCACTTGCCATGAAGTCCAAAGCATCTCTGATAACACAGACAAGAGGTTGCTGCTCCAATGGCCTCATCAAACATTGCTATAAGCAACAGGGCTACCAGTAACAAGTGAAGGCACAGTGTTCTATACAGTTCTCTACAGTTAGTAGATTGAGAAAGGTTCTCCTCCCCTCTACTCTGCCCTGGTGAGACCACATCAGGAATACTGTTTCCAGTTCCTGGAAAAACCAGCATTGAGCACATCACCACATGCTCCATCCACCATGGAGGACCACCAGCAGTGGTGAGAAATTTGCATAACAAATCCCCTGCTGACTGCAGCAGAAACGTGAAACACTCATTTACATAAATTAGTTGGAACTTGATCACAAGGGAACTGATTTACAATTTGCTATCACTCGCACAATTTACCTTCCAAAACGGTTTCAACAAGACACTATAAAGAGTAACTTTCCCTTCTGTACTGAAGGAGTTCCGAAGAAAAACCATCTGCTGGGTTGCACCTTTGCTAGAAGCTTTGTTGTGGAGAACCAGTGAGTGTAGGGGCTTCGCAAAGCTCACCAATGCAGACATCACTGGGGGAAGAGGACAATTAACAATAAGATTTCACTCTCTTTTCAACTTCCCTGAAATACCTTTCTTCAACTTTCCCTCTGCACTGCAACTTGGAACTAAAACTGACCAGACAGGAATTTATGCCCCACGAGACTGGTTTCCAGTTAGATGAGACAGCAAGAGGGTAAAAGCTCACACAGTTTTTCCACATAACACCCACCAGTGGAGTCTAAGTAGTGTGCTGACTGACTGTTGTTCCGACCCCACGTCTATACAGAATGAATACTCACTCCTAGCTCCTTTAGCTGGCTCCCAGTACATTAACTCACACGTTGGAGCTTAGCAAGAGGAAACTATAGGAAGCAGAAGCCTAAATGGGCTTTGTCATGCTGGCAGAAAGAAGAAACCACAGGAGGCAAATGAAATTCAAAAGCACGTCATGAGCAAGGTGCAGAGCAGAGGTCACTTAGCCAGCCTGATCACAGAACAGTAGTAGGGATTGGAAGGGACCTCAAAAGATCATCCAGACTTAGGGATGAGGGTGGAGCAGAAGTTGAACAGGACCCATCAGTGTGTGCTGGCAGCCCAGAGAGCCAACTGTGTCCTGGACTGCATCAAAAGAAGCAGTGACAGTCAGTAGAGGGAGGGGATTCTCCCCCTCTACTCTGTCCAGGTAAGACCTCACCTGGAGTACTGTGTCCAGCTCAGGAGGTGAACCACCACAGTGGGCCATGAAAACGATCAGAGGGCTAGAGCAGCTCTCTTATGGTGAGCAAATTGGGGTTGTTACACCTGGAGACTCTGGGGGGACCTCACAGCAGCCTTCCAATACCTGAAGGGGGCTACAGAAAAGCTGGCGAGGGACTTAAACAAGGGCAGAGGATGAGATGACAAGGAGAAGTGGTTTTAAATAGAAAGAGGAGAGATTTAGGTTGGAGATTAGGAAGAACTTCTTCAGTTAAAGGGTAGCAAGACACTGGAATGGGTTGCCCACGGCAGTGGTGGCTGCCCCATCCGTGGCAGAGTTGAAGGCCAGGTTGGCTGGGGCCCTAAGTAACCTGCTCTAGTGAAGGTGTCCCTGGCTGTGCAAGGGGGTTGGAACTAGATGGTCTTTAAGGTCCTTTCCAACTGTAACCTTCCTATGATACTAAGATTCTCACTGCTGTTCTGTCTGACTTCTTTGTGTCTTATCTGTGTCATAATGCTTTACTCACATAGTTCCTCATGCTTTCAAGACATCAGGTACACTTTGCTTTCTCTAAGGTGACAGCCCTTTCTCCTGCGTGGCCTCAGTTCCTGACAGCTCTTCCACAGGTCAGAAATCAGACCAGTAAAACATCAGGCTGCGGAGAAACACCGACTCTGCCACGTGCCCATCGTCTCCTCTGAGGCATAATCACAGGAGGAGAAAACAAGCAGTCATTTCCACCAGTCATACCTTCCACAAGCCCATTCCTGCCAGCATCCACCTCACACTCTGAGGAGAAGCAGCTGTGGAAATGGAACATACTCTGCCAAAAGGTGCAGCATGTCCCAGCATTCAACAGGTTTGGCACCGCTACAGCTTTTACCGCTCATGATTTTGATAAGGCACACATCAGCGAGATCAAAGCAACCCCTAATCCAAGGGAACAAAACTTCTCTATCCCCTTCTGTCCCCTACTGGGAAAATTCAAGGGTGTTTTAGCCCAACATCCCAGCGAGACAGAGGAAGTCTATTCCCCTGTGTCTTTTCTAACCCATGAAGCTTCACAAAAAGGCAAAGAGACTTAACTTCCATTCATCTCTCTCTCTTTCCCCTGCAGACTCAAAAGATAAGCAATGCACACAAAACCCAGAAAAAGACAGAAAACCCAGAAAACCTGACAAATGTAAAGGTTCCCTTACTCTTAGGAGCGTTGACATGAATGACTCTGAACATTCATTAAAATGAATACTCATTTTTAACCTCAGGTTGCCCAAGAAAGCTGCGGCTGCCCCATCCCTGGCAGTGCTGAAGGGCAGGTTGTCTGGGCCCTGAGTATCCTGCTCTAGTGAAGGTGTCCCTGCCTGTGCAAGGGGGTTGGAGCTGGATGATCTTTAAGGTCCCTTCCAACTCTGGCCATTCTATGATTTAATCTTGTTCTATCTGTGACCTGAGCTACTGCTTCCCACACCAAATTCACACACTGTTCTGCAGTTCACTTCTCCACCAGTGTAGCACTTATACCCTTACTTACACAGTTGTTTTCCAGTATTATCCTCATTTTACCCTACAGCAAAGTGACCAAGAGAATAAGTCAGGTTTTGGCCTGATCTTCCAAAGTCCATGAGGTTACAAAGTCTTTCATACAGTCAAAGCACAGCACCTGCTCAGTTTCAACTGCCCTTACACATGTCCCTCAGGAATTCCACAAATCAGATCCAGAGACAGGAGCAGCAGGGAGGTGGTAGAGTCCCCATCCCTGGAGGCGCTTAAAAACCGAGTAGCTCGAGCATTTGAGGCCACAGTCTAGGGGTTAGGGAACTGTTGGGATGAGGGCTGGGCTTGCTGATCCTGGAGGTCCTCTCCAGCCAGGATGATTCTATGATTCTAAATAGGATGGTGAAGTCTGGTGGAAGAAGCTTGTCCCATAACACACTCACAACTAGCTCAAGACAGCACTTAACTACCTCATAAATGAGTGAGAAAGTTCTCTTCTTCCTACAGTCCCACTTTGCTCTCCAGTTGCTGCCAGAACTGGAGTGAAGCTCCGATTCAGTCTTCAGAACAGTTGAGGTCTGTATAATAGAAGAAACCCTATTTTTACTGGGACAGCAGCAAGCGATCACTTAAAGGAAAAAAGAATCAGAACACAGTTACACAAAGGAAACGAGACCAGCCTGCAGAGTGAAGGACCACATCAAGTTCAGAGCTGCTATTTCAAGTGAGTTTTCTGTCTAATTCACGGGGGAAGAAGTCCCCACGGGAAGGATGGGGAAAGTTCTTTACAAAGAAAAAGGAGAACACAAACTCCGCTGTGCAGCGTCACATTTACACCTCCAGGGCTATCAGCAGGGAGTGTCAGACCGCAGAGCTCCACCACAGAGACTGCTGAAGTGCCCAGCTGAAGGAAACAAACCAGATGCTTTACCGGTGAATCTCTCTGCAGTATTTGGCAGGGGCACATCTGTCAGCTTTAACTGGAGGCACAAAGCCCACGGCTACCTTTAACACTGCACCTCTGTGCAAATCACGAGTACAAAATCACACGGCACACAACAGTGCCCACAAAGGACCAGGCAGTGCAAACTGGCTCCTCTCCACCACAGAACTTCAACTTGTCCCTTTCATTTTATATGAAGTCGATGTCAATCAGCCTCAACTGACAGATGATGTTACTGTTTCCAAATACACAACCTGTGACAAACCCCCACACTCCACCTCTGTCTCCTGCTTCAGCTTCTCAGAATCCAGCTCACATTAAATAAACCATTTTAGAGACCTCAGAGAGGTCTGACAGTACTGACAACTTCCTCAAAGTTTTTGTGAAACTAACTTCCCTGAACATTGAGTACTGGGGGAAGTGCTGGGCCCCTCACTTCAAGAGACTGAGGAGCTGGAGTGGGTGCAGAGGAGCAGTGAGGCTCAGAAGGGACTGAGAGGGAAAGTCTGATGAGGAGAAGCTGAGGGAGCTGGGGGGGGGTTAGCCTGGAGAAAAGGAGACTCAGTGGGGACCTTCTCCCTCTTTCTCCTCTGAAGGGAGGTTTTAGTCAGGTGGGGGTCATGCTCTTCTCCCAGGGAACCAGCACCAGGAGGAGAGGGCAGGGCCTGAAGCTGCACCAGGGGAGGGTTAGGTTGGATGTTAGAAAGCCCTTCCTCAGGGAAAGGGTGATCAGAGCCTGCCCAGGGCAGTGGTGGAGTCCCCATCCCTGGAGTTAAGGCCAGGCTGGTTGTGGCCCTTGGTGTGATGTTAGTGTGGCCACTGGGGTGATGTTAGGTCCTGGTCTAGGCTGGATGAGCTCAGAGGGCTTTTCCAGCCTCGGTGACTTTGTGATTCTGTATGAAACCTCTGAGAGCAAACCTACTGAACTTGAGAACATCACAAGCAATAATCAGGAGAGAAGTAAATGCCTGGAAAATTTATTTCCTGAGGCAGGCACCAGATCATGTGGGGGTAAAGCTATGAGACCACCAGCAAGAAAAAGGCACCCAGCCTATCAGGTCACATCTCAAACAGCTCAGGGATCACTTGCCTCTTCTCTCAAAAACTCTTCTCTGGGCACTGCTAGGCTGCCTGTGCAGGAGAGAGATGCAGACAGAGAACAGAACATCTTCCTTCTTTAGTACAGGGGTAATAAAATTAGTCCTGGGCTTAAAAATGTTTACATTACATTAGACCAGCACAGTCTGACGACCTTCAACGAGAATTACTATAGCAGGAAAATGTCCTTCACTAAATCGTTCTCCTAGTTATTCACTTTCATAAGTTTATGCCTGACTTAATCTTGGATTTGCTTGCCCATGAACAAAGAGCTGTTGAAGCCAAATCTGTTCTCTTTCTGCATCGTAAAGAAATACTTTTGGGGGAAAAGTAAAGTAAAATTGTTTTAAAATCCTTCTTTCACGACCATGAACTAACGAATGGCTGCACTGAAGACAATCAAAGGTCCTGGGCAAGTGACTACGATTCACCAACAGGACTAGCCCGAGAAGAGAGGATCCCTCACCTCTTCAACCTCCTGCTCTACAGCCCCGGGTCCCGGTGCTCACCCCGACTCTTCTCAGCCAATTCGCCCGGTAACTCCATTCAGCCGCAGTCCCGCACCGCCCCCCTATCAGCGCCGGCACCGCGAACCCCCGCGGGACACACCGGTCCAGTCCGGGCAGACCCCTGGCTGCTGGTACTGCTGCTGCCGCCGCCCCCGCAAGCCCCGAGCCCACGCGGCACCTGCCCCCGCACCGGGCCCCCGGCCCCACCGTCTGTCCCGCACTGCGCGGGCTCGCCTCTGCCCTCCCACAGCGCCCTGCTCGTACCCGCCGGTGTCCCGTGCTGTGCTGTCCCGTCCTGTCCCGCAGCCGTGCCGTGCCGGTCCCGTCGCCGGGCGCGCTCTGCCCCCTGCCCCGGCCGGCCCCTTCCGTGCGGAGCCCGGCCCCGCCCCGGAGGCGGCCCCGGGGTGGGGGTGCGGGTCCGGGCCGGGCTGGGTGGGAGCGGCGGCGGAGTAGGGAATGAGGAGGAAGAACGGCTCTGGACCCGGGCTGCTCGCTTGGCCACGCACACACCGCACCCACAGAAGCCACGCGAAACGCACCTGTGAGGCTGCAGGGTTTGGGGTGCTGGCACCGCTCACCCTGGCGGGGCTCCGCGCATCTCGTTGAAAGGGCTTTTAACTTCACAGACTGTAAAGGGCCGCGATGGCTACAAATCCCCGCTTCCCTCGTGATCCGGGGCAGAGGGTCTGACCGAGCTAAACTGAGGACTCCTGTCTGATCTCTTCATCTGCTCAAGTTCCTTCAACAGAGACGAGGCACTGGAAGGAAAGTCTGGTGGGGAGGTTGCTAGGGGGCGTTGAGCTTGGAGGAGACTCAGGGGGTCCTTCTTCCTCTCCAGCTCCCTGAAGGGAGGTTGTAGTCAGATGGGGGTCGGGCTGTTCTGGCAGCCAGCACCAGGATGAGAGGGCAGAACCTGAAGCTGCCAGGGGAGGGTTAGGCTGGATGTTAGGAAGCCCTTCCTCATGGAAAGGGGGAATCAGAGCCAGGACTGGCCTGCCCAGGGCATTGGTGGAGTCCCCATCCCTGGAGGTGCTGAAGGCCAGCCTGGCTGTGGCCCTTAGTGCCCTGGCGTGGCTGCTGGGATGATGTTAGGTCCTGGTCTGGGCTGGCTGAGCTCAGAGGGCTTTTCCAGCCTCAAAAAGATGATTCTGGTCAAAGATGGGCAACAATAGAGATCTAAAGGTCTTGAACAGGTGTGAGGAAGGACTGAGTAGGACCAGACATTCCAGACTGGAAGATACTACTTTGGAAGAACAGAGCCACCTAGACAATCATGAATGGCATGGAAAGGGTCTGGCTGTTCACCACCTCTTCCAGCACAAGAACCAGGTGAGATGGAGCAACGTCACAGGAAGGCAGTTAAACAAGAACACATGCAGCAACCCAGTGAAACCTCTCATCACATGATGCAGAACACTCACTCCCTTCACTCCTGTGCCTTCTTGTCAAAGACCCTCCAACCATCTAACTTGGCTAGCTGAAGCTGGACTTCAGTGTTCTTGCTGTGAACCGTGAAGGTCACTGCAAGGGAAGACCTTATCAAGGCATATTTCAAGCAGACATGACCTTGAGAACTGTTTTGCAGTCAGTGCCGATCTGTAGAAGTTGATTTTCACATTAGGAAATGTGTTTCAGTAGATTTACCCCTCAAAAAATTTAACCTCCTAAGACCTCTTTGTGTTTATGGCAGCAACATCACAGAATCATAGAACATTAGGGATTGGAAGGGACCTTGAAAGATCATCCAGTCCAATTTCCCCACCACAGCAGGATCCTCTAGATCCAGTCACACAGGAACATGGCAGCCAAGTTTTAAACATCTCCAGAGAAGGAGACTCCACAACCACCCTGGGCAGACCCTTCCAGGGCTCTGGCACCCTCATTGGGAACAAGGTCCTTCTCACATTGATGTGGAACCTCCTCTGCTCCAGCTCACACCCGCTGCCCCTTGTCCTGTCACTGGGTGCCCCTGAGCAGAGCCTGGCTTCATCCTTCTATCACCCGCTCTTTCCATATTGATCAACATCCACCCCTCAGTCTCCTTTTTTCCAAACTTAAGACCCCCAGCTCCCTCAGCCTTTCCTCAGCAGGGAGGTGCTCCCTTTCCTTCATCTCTGTGGCTCTGCCCTGGACTCTCTCCAGCAGCTCTGTGTCCTTCTGGAACAGAGGGGCCCACAAGTGGACACAAGATTCCAGATGTGGTCTCAGCAGAGCAGAGCAGAAGGGGATGAGAACCTGTGTCAATCTACTAACCACCCTCCTTGTAACCCACTGCAGGATGGAAGCCCAGCACTCAAAAAGATTTGGGCTCATACCAGCAACACCGCTCTTTAAAAATCAAACTGGTCCTAGACCTAGGAGAAGCTGAGAGAGCTGGGGCTGTTCAGCCTGGAGAGGAGGAGACTGAGGGCAGATCTGATTAATGCTAAAGGGTGAGTGTCAGCAAGACTGGAACAGGCTCTTCTCAGTGCTATCCAGCGACAGGACAAGGGGCACTGGGCACAAACTGGAACGTAGGAAGTTCCACCTAAACATAAGGAATATCTTCTTTACTGTGAGGATGCAGAGCCCTGGTACTGGGTGCCCAGACAGGTTGTAGAGGTGTTGAAGGCCAGCCTGGCTGTGGCCCTTAGTGCCCTGGTCTGGCCACTGGGGTGATGTTAGGTCCTGGGCTGGGCTGGATGAGCTCAGACTGCTTTTCCAGCCTCAATAGTTCTGGGTGCCTGTGATTCAGTGAAAATTAAAATAATATAGTTAGGCATTAACTTGCTGCTGCTTACCCTGAATTTTAAATAGCAGCACGGCTGCTTCCCTTCGTGCTCTGGTGCTGTGTAAAGTTCAGAGCATTTCTAGCTCAGTGAGCACCCAGAGTTAAATTTGGGATGCTGAGAGCCATAACGAGTGGTGTACAGCTTCTAAAACGCTACAATCTAGAATCCTTACGGACGTCACTGCACACCAGTTCACTTGAATAAGTGGCACATGGAGAAACAAGCCCAAGCTAACAAACCCATGAATTACAATTGCAGTGTCAGCTTACCCTGACTGGCTGGGGATGGATTTGTGTAGGCAGAAGTATCTGCTGGTAGTTGCAGGAAGCCTCCTGAGATGCTTGTCTTGGGTAAGGTGGCATCTTCCTGAGGGAGACTCAAGCCTTTTCAGTCACTCTCTTCCTTGCAGAAAGCTTGAGATGTGGCAAATACAAGAGGCTGCTGCTCTTCCCTGGAAAATCACAGAACATTAGGGATTAGAAGGGACCTCAAAAGATCATCCAGTCCAATCCCCCTAACAGAGAAGAATCCTCTACGTCTATTCACACAGGAACATGTTCAGGTGGGTTTGAAACATCTCCAGAGAAGGAGACCCCACAACCCTCCTGGGCAGCCCATTCCAGAGCTCTGGCTCCCTCACTGGGAAAAAGGTCCTTCTCACACTAGTGTGGAACCTCCTCTGTTCCAGCTCACACCCTCGTTGATAGGACAAGCTGCTCCTTGTTCTATCATTGAGTGCACCTGAGCAGAACCTGAATCCATCCACCTGACACCTACCCTTTCCATATTGATCAACATTCATGGGTTCACCTCTCAGTCTCCTTTTTTTCAAAGCTCAAGAAATCCAGCTCCCTCAGCCTGTCCTCATCAGGGAGATGTTCCACTCCCTTCAAAGCTGGAAGGTCTTTCCCAGGAGATGTGTTGGACTGTGTAAGCTCTCACACTCTGCCCAGTTAAGTCCAGCAAAGTTCTGAAAGATCTTAGCACCCAAGGAACACTTTTGTGAGTACTTTTACTCTGAAGACCTGTGGGGATTGTAAGCCAGAGGAACTTTTTCCTTTACTTCATCTGGGCTTGGACAAGAGCCCAAGGAACACAGAGTAACCCAGTATTGTGAAATTATGAGATGTGTTGGAGAGCTCATATTTTTTTAGTATCAGAAGAGAGAACATTATGTAATACTTGCTACAGCAGGGGAATAGGAATGTCTGCTTGGTTCCATGATTACAGGGTAAGTAGTGACAAGTTAATGCTTAGCTATGCTATTGAAACGTTGTCCAATCCCTCAAGACTGTTAGAAAAACTCCTCCACACAGTGGAAAAAGCCTGAAGTGGTTTTAGTACGGGCCACACAAATACCACCCTGCGATCCAATTCACTGTCCTTCAAAACCAGGAAACCAGGGCTCTCTGAGAAGGGGCCTAATAGTGTTATCCCAAAGCCTGGGTCATTTCACCCAGTGTGCTAACAGCCCATCCACACACAGAGCTAAGGGATTCCTTTACCAAAAGGAATTTACAATAGTCTTTGCACAAGGCTGTGCAAAGCTGGGAGCTCAGTGGTCACCCACAAAATCAGCTGATTTGTGAATGCAGCCATTCTTTTATATAACCCAACTAACACAATTAATATATTAACTATCTGTAAAGTTTATACTGGCAATTACAACCACAGTCCCAAAGCTAATTGGTTAATTCCTCACCTCAACTGAAAGCTGGAGAGGGACTTTATTAGAGCACCTAGTGATAAGAAAAGGGGAAGTCATTTCAGTCTGAAAGAGGAGATGTTTAGATTAGATCTTAGGAAGAAATTCTTCACTATGAGTGCAGTGAGGCCCTGGAACAGGTTGCCCAGAGTAGTAGAGGCTCCACTGCTTAATGAGTTCAAGGTTAAGCTGGACAACACTTTGAGAAACCTGGTCTAGTGGGAGGAATCCCTGGCTACAGCAGGCAGATTGGAACGAGACAGATGATCTTTGAGGCCTCTTCCAACTTAAACCATTCAGTGATTCCCCCTAGGATAATTAATATATTGATTTTTCTATGAAGTTTCTACCGGTGATCACAACTTTAGTCCTAAAGCTAATTGGGTAATTCCTTACACCAAATTCAAGTGGTAGTGTGACTGCTCTTTGCTCTGGGGAGAAAGGCTTTGCCTGGGTCAGGGAATGTGACCTGTGGGTGTGATTTTTTTTAGCACTGAGAGATATTGAAGAGCTGGAGCAACTGCAGAGGAGCAACAAGGCTGGGGAAGTGACTGGGGGGGAAGTCTGTTGAGGAGAGGCTGAGGGAGATGGGAGTGTTGAGCCTGGAGGACACTCAGAGGGGACCTTCTTCCTCTCTCCAACTCCATGAAGGGAGGGTGTAGTGAGGTGGGGATTGGGCTTTTCTCCCATGGAACCAGCACCACGACAAGAGGGCTGGGCCTGAAGCTGCACCAGGGGAGGGTTAGGTTGGATGTTAAGAAGCCCTTCCTCGGTGAAAGAGTGATCAGAGCCTGGGCTGGACTGCCCAGGGCAGTGGGGGAGTCCCCATCCCTGGAGGTGTTGGAGGCCAGCCTGGCTGTGGCCCTGAGTGTCCTGGTGTGGGCGCCGTGGTGATGTTAGGTCCTAGTCTGGTCTGGCTGAGCTCCGAGGGCTTTTCCAGCCTCAATCATTCCGTGATCCTATAAATATCGAGGACAACTCAACTAGGACACCCACAGACCTTGAGTTACCTCCAGCCTGTTGAGAGGACCTTCTCGTCCCCCTCCTCTCTGCCTTGCTCAGGCCGGATCTGGAACACAGCGCCCAGTTCAGGTCTCTCCAGTCCACGAAGAACAAAAAGCGACTGGAAAGACCCCAGCACAGAGCACCCACAACAGCAGGGGGCCGCAAGCTCTCCTTCCCTCCCTGAGGCGACGCAGGATTCCCGCCCTTCACTGCGCAGGCGCCGGGCGGACGTGACGCGCCTACCGCATCACGGGGATACGGCCGCGTCACAGGGTTGCGTCCGCGCGGCGCCTGCGCAGCAGCAGCGGGAGGATGAAGGTGGCGGTGGCCGGGTGCTGCCATGGAGCCCTGGAGAAGATGTACGAGACGCTGGAGCTGCTGCAGAAGAGGCACAACGTGAGCATCGACCTGCTGCTGTGCTGCGGGGACTTCCAGGCGGTGCGGAACGAGGCGGATCTGCGCTGCATGGCCGTTCCCGCCAAGTACCGGCGCATGGAGAGCTTCTACCGGTGAGGAAGGGGAACCTCAAACCCTCGAGCTCCACGAGAAGGGGCAGCAAGGCCTGAAAAACGGGCTGGGGGAGCAGCTGAGTGGGCTGGAGAGAAGGAGGGCGAGGGAGGATCATCTTGCCGTCTACAGCCGCCTGAAGGGAGGGTGTGGGGGAGTGGAGGTTGGTCTCTTCACGCAGGGAACAAGAGGAGGCGGCCTCAGGTTGCTCCAGGGGTGGATGTTAGGAGAAATTTCTTCCTGGAAAGGGCCCTCGGGCCTTGGAACAGGCTGCCCAGGGAGGGGGCTGAATCGCCATCCCTGGATGGATGTGTTTCACAGTCATGGAGATCCGGAGCGCAAGGACAGGGTTTAGTAGTGGCCGGGGGACTGTTGGGTTAGTGGTTGGGACCTGATGACCTCAAAGGTCTTCTCCAACCGAAACGATTCTGTGAATGTGTGATTTTCATCCTGGGTGTGGCCCCCTGTGTCGGTGTTACTGGAATGTAATGGAGATGGTGGGTGTGGGGTTGCAGTTCATTCACACCAGGTGTATGGAGAGCTGTTGAGCACCATCAGCCAAGGCACAGTCTTCTTCTGGCTCCCAGGCATGACCAGACACCCTCCATTCCCTGCCTTGCTGCACATGAAGTGCATGGTTTGGGTTCCATTGTTTGTCACAGAACCACAGAGCATTAGGGATTGGAAGGGACCTTGACAGATCATCCCGTCCAATCCCCCTGCCACAGCTGAATCCCCTACATCCAGTCTCACAGGGACGTGTCCAGGTGGGTTTTAAATGTCTCCGGAGAAGGAGACTCCATTGTTGTTGGTTTTGTTGCTTTCAGCAACTGTTTTCTGCAGAAAACCCCTCAGGATTTCCCTTGGCTTTGCTGTGAACTTGTGTGAGATCTGATAGTTTGGCATCAGTTCCCCTTAAAGACTTGGGATACTAATCATGAAATGCTGGAACAGGTTGCCCAAGGCAGCTGTGGCTACCCCATCCTTGGCAGTGTTGAAGGCTAGGTTGGCTGGGGCCCTGAGTAACCTGCTCTAGTGCAGGTGTCCTTGCCTGTGTAGGGGGTTTGGAGCTGGATGATCTCTAAGGTCCCTTCCAACCCTGGCCATTCTATGATCTTCAAAGTTGTGGAGGTCTGGAGCTTGGGGACGTGGGGTTGGACTAGATGGTCTCTAGAGGTTCCTTCCAACAGACAACTCTGTTATATGATGGCTTAGTGGTGGCTTCATCCAGTTGAACCTGATGATGTTAAAGTTTTTAATATACCTAAAGGAATCGTGTGATTTGATGTCACCTGTCACACATAAATCATAGAATCTTTAGGGATTGGAAGGGACCTCGAAAGATCATCCAGTCCAACCTCCCTGCCACAGCAGGACCACCCAGACCAAGTCATACAGTCAGTGAGGGTTAGAAGGGACCACAGGATCATCCAGTTCCAACTCCCCTGCCCTGGGCAGGGACACCCCACCCTAGGTCAGGCTGGCCATCCAGCCCAGCCTTAANGCTGGCCCTCCAGCCCAGCCTTAAACACCTCCAAGGACGGGGCTTCCACCACCCTCCTGGGCAACCCATTGCAGGCTCTCATCACTCTCACAGTGAAGAACATCCTCAGTCTCAGCACGCAGTGACCAAGTCCTGTTCCTCCCATTTGCAGGGGAGCCTTCCAAGAGTTTAACGGAGGATGTGATTTGGTTGTGTGCACCCCTTGGTCTTCCAAATCTAGTTGGGACTGTAGAGAAATGAAAATACAACAAACACATCTCTTAGAAATTATGAAAACAGGAAAATTTACATCTTTGAGGGGAAAAAGAGAAGCTCAATGAGAGATGTCTAGGCTGTGACATCCTAATGTGTTCAGCTCTTTGAAGCTTGTCCCATCCGTAGCTTTTGAGGATTAATGAAGTTAATGAAGGGATGGCTGCGTCTCGCTGCTGTGTGTCTCCGCAGACTCAAACAAAGTGTCCTGCTGGGGCCCAGCCTGGCCACCCCGCTGTAGCAGCTGTCGTGTCTCTGCAGGTACTACTCTGGCGAGAAGAAGGCTCCGGTCCTCACAGTGTTCATCGGTGGCAACCACGAGGCGTCCAACCACCTGCAGGAGCTGCCCTATGGCGGGTGGGTGGCACCCAACATCTACTACCTTGGTAGGGTCCTGCCCAGAGGCGATTTCCCCTCCAGCCCCTTGCCCTGCCCCGGCCCTGCCATCATTCCCCTCTCCCGCAGGTTACGCCGGTGTGGTGCGGTTCCGTGGTGTGAGGATTGGCGGCATCTCTGGCATCTTCAAGTCTCACGACTACCGGAAAGGTGAGTGGGATGGGGTGGGCCAGGCTGGGGGCATGGTGAGGCAGCAGGTAGCTCGGTCTGTCTGGGGTGTGGGGTGTGAGGGAGTAACGAGGGGTGTTAGCTCAACAGAGAGGTACTAAACCTCATTCAGGAGTGAAGCCCTTAAATCTTCCTGCCAAAAGCTCTTTACAAAGAAACTTGTCATCAACAGGCTGTTACTTGGTTTATGATGGGTTCTGTGTTTTAAGTGTTGGGGTCAACCCTCCATTTCACAGAACCACAGAACATCAGGGATTGGAAGGGACCTCAAAGATATCTGGTCCAGTCCCCCTGCCACAGCAGGATCCCCTGGATCACAGAATCACAGAATATGAAGGGTTGGAAGGGACCTTGAAAGATGATCCAGTCCAGTCCCCCTGCCACAGCAGGATCCCCTAGATCCAGTCTCATGTGTTGTTTCCCCAGTGGAACGACTGTATTCTCTCTGCTTGGGAAAACAGGACAGGCTCCTCTCTCTAGATGTGTCAACATATGTGCCTCTCGTGTAAAACGTTTGCAGCCTGCTTAATGTAAAGGCTGTATGAGATCTCCTGTGACTGGCTGGAGCCGTGGGCTGAGGCCAGTGGGATGAGGTTTAAAAAAGCCCAGTGCTGGGTCATGCACTGTGGTCACAACAACCCCCAGCAGCTACAGGCTGGAGCCCTTGAGGCCATGGTGTAGGGTTTGGGGAGCTGCTGGGCTGAGGGCTGGACTTGCTGACCCTGGAGGTCCTTTCCAGCCAGGATGATTCCATGATTCTGTTATTGGCAGCCGTGTATTTGGGGCTGCTCTATGTGTCTGTGACCCCTAGAAGCACAGCTGAAAACAGTTCTAGGAGGCAACTACTCTTCTTTGCAATGTTTCAGGCCACTTTGAGTGCCCACCATACAACCAGCAAACAGTCAGAAGCGCTTATCACGTGAGGAATATTGAAGTCTTCAAGCTCAAGCAGGTTAGTCAAAAATCTGTTTTAGAAAGTGACGGTTGTCATTAAGTGAGAAGGGAGGTGTTTAAGCTACTCTGACAAAGTACACTGTGAGCAACAGGTCCCAGCTACTCTGGAGAGACCATCTGATGCTGGATTTATTCCACTGTTGTTTCTGCTGAGTGCTCTCAGTGCTCTGCACAGCAGTGCAGATTTGATCTGAATCAGGCACTGGCAAGAGAGAATCACAGAGCACTGGAGATTGGAAGGGTCCTCAAAAGATCATCCAGTCCCATCCCCTGTCACAGCAGGATCCCCTAGATCCAGTCACACAGGAACAGGGCCAGGAGGGTTTGAAATATCTCCAGAGAAGGAGACTCCACAACCCCCTGGGCAGCCCCTGCCAGGGCTCTGTTGGTCTCCCTGGGAAGAAGGTCCTTCTCACACTGATGTGGAACCTCCTCTGCTCCAGCTCACAACTGGAGGTGCCCCTTGTCCTAACACTGGGTGCCCTTCAGCAGAGCCTGGCTCCCATCCTCTTAGGGGATTGGACTAGATGATCTTTCAAGGTCCCTTCCTATCCCTAATGATTCTATGATTCTCTTGACACTCACCCTTTCCATATTGATCAATATTCATGGGGTCACCCCTCAGGCTCCTTTTTCTCAGCAGGGAGATGCTCCCCTCCCTCCACCATCCCTGTGGCTCTGCACTGGGCTCTCTCCAGCAGCTCTGTGTCCTTCTGGAACTGAGGGGCCCACAGCTGGCCACAATTTTCAGAAAGAACCACTAAGAAGAGAAACTTGGTCTAGGTGATCCTGCTGTGGCAGGGGGATTGGACTGGATGAACTTATGAGGTCCCTTCCAATCCCTAATGATTCTATGATTCTAAACTGCTTTAATAAGCATTATAGCTCTGTTACCAAGATCTAATAGAGTGAATAGCAATAGAATTAATCTTTTGCAGTGATCCTGCTGTGGCAGGGGGATTGGTCTGGGTGATCTTTGAGGTCCCTCCCCATCCCCAACGTTCTGTGATTTTCAGCTGTTCTGAGTGCCCGATGCTTCCGTGATGTGATCCCTTTTGTAAGGCAGTGTAGATAAAGCACAGCTTAGTGTCCCCAGCCAGTGTCCTTCAAGTTACGGAGACTAGAGTCCTCTGACAGCTTCAGAATCCCCCCTTGAAACATGGAGCATGGTGGTGGAGTTCCCTGCTTTGACAGGGAGTCACAGCTGGCTCTGTGCTGGTGTGGGGTGGAACGTGCCACCGGTATTCCCTCGTGTGCTGTGCACCTGCGAGCCTTGTGTCTCCGCTGCGGTTATCTCTGCCGTGTCCTTCTGCCTCGGCAGTTAAAGCGCCCGATGGATGTGTTTCTGTCACATGACTGGCCCAGGAGCATCTATCACTATGGAAACAAGGAGCAGCTTCTGAAAATGAAGTCCTTCTTCCGTCAAGAAGTGGAGAGCAACACCTTAGGAAGCCCTGCTGCTTCGGAGCTGCTTCAGCACCTGAAACCCACCTACTGGTTCTCAGCACATCTTCATGTTAAATTTGCAGCCTTCATGCAGCACGAGGTAAAGGGGGGTGAGGGTGGAAAAGACATCAAGGATGTGTGTGTCCCGTGCACAGCTTAGACTTGCAGTGCAGGTAATCATGTCCAGGAAAGCAGCTTGTCAGTGCTTAGCTGGGTGGGAGGATGCCTGTAGTAATGAAGTTGTCTGGGCCTGGATAGAGCTAAAAAGCAGGTCCTGTAGGTTGAAACCACCCATCCAAGTGACTACTAAACACATCCATGGATGGGGACTCAACCCCCACCCTGGGCAGCCCAGTCCAGTCCCTGACCACTCTCTCCAGGAAGAATTTCTCCCTGATGGCCAGTCTGACCCTCCCCTGCTGGAGCTGGAAGCCCTTCCCTCTGCTTCTGTCACTAATGACCTGTGAGCAGAGCCCAGCACCAGCATCTCTGCAGGGTCCTTTCAGATAGTTGTAGAGAGCAATGAGGTCTCCCCTCAGCCTCCTCTTCCTCAAACTAACCAGCCCCAGCTCTCTCCATCTCTCAGTCTCATCAGACTGATTCTCCAGGCCCTTCCCCAGCTCTGTTGCCCTCCTCTGCCCTCGCTCCAGCACTTCGATGTCTCCCTCATCCTGAGGTGCCCAACACTGGCCCCAGTACTCAAGGTGCTGAGTGCAGGGAGACAATCCCCTCCCTACTCCTGCTGGCCACGCAGTTTCTGATCCAAGCCAGGATGCCACTGGCTTTCTTGGCCACCTGGGCACCCTGCTGGCCTGTCACTTGGAACCCCCAGGTCCCTCTCTGCCAGACTGCTTTCCAGCCTCTAGCATTGCTGGAGATTGTTGTGACCAACCAGCCAGTGACTGTGCTAACACCACTTGTTTCCTAGACAAGCTCCAAAGAAGAGCTACCGAAAGCCACGAAGTTCCTGGCTCTGGACAAATGCCTCCCACACAGAGACTTTCTGCAGGTGAGAGCCGTGTGCGCTGGGTTTTCACTTCTCAGTGCTTCACTTGTCTGAACTACCACCGGTCTGTGGGTAGTGCTGCCTTTAAATAAGGAGACCTTGTGCCCTCTCCTGCAGCGTGGTTGCTTGTTCCTACCATTGCCTTCTGCCCTGGAGCAAGTACTTGATGTAACTGGGGGAGCAGCTCTACTTTAACCTGAATTGCATCTCCTCTTGTGTTTGGGTTTCTATGTCAAATGTCAGACCTAAGTAGGTTTCATTCCACTGTCTATGTCCAGACTTAAAATCCTGTAGCAAGGTGGATCAGGGCTTGTAGAACCTCCAGCAGC
Source organism: Rhinopomastus cyanomelas (assembly GCA_013400115.1). Taxonomy (NCBI): domain Eukaryota; kingdom Metazoa; phylum Chordata; class Aves; order Bucerotiformes; family Rhinopomastidae; genus Rhinopomastus; species Rhinopomastus cyanomelas. Next base: position 145,667 of record VXBP01007476.1, read on the forward strand.
AGGGTGATCAACCCGTGTAGCTCTGGTTTAAAGCACCTTTGCTTTCTTTACTCCTAAAACTACCATAAAAGGCTGAGTCAGTAAAGAACTGTCTGAAACGGAGCCTGACTAGTGCAGTTTGGCTAAACCAAGTGGCTTGATTTGGGTTAATGTCACTGGGGACAAAGTGATTTGGAATTGTGGTGTCTAGGTGTCTCGAAGGAATCTGTCCAGCAGCTGGCAGTAGGGAGAAGGGTGTTCTGCTCTTTAACTGCTGCAAGTGCAAATACAGAGAAGCCTTTTTCACCTTGGTGGATTGTCCTTTCTTCCTCTCTCACTGCTACAAACGTGGGGCTGACTTGAGAGGACGTGTTTGAAACCGCTGCCTCAAGCTACTTGAAGCTTAACGATCATGCAAATAACACTTCAAACTTGGGCTGTTTGTGTTTCAAACAGGTCCTAGACATAGAGCACGATCCTAACGCGGGCGACTCGCTGGAGTACGATGCTGAGTGGATTGCGGTCCTCAAGGCCACCAACAGTCTTGTCAATGCGACTCCCAGCTTGTGGAACATGCCGGAGCAGAACGGCCTCCATGCAAAGTAAGTCAGACAGTAAGAAAACTGATCTTAGAGCTGTGTGTCAGAGAAGCACAGAACATTGGGGATTGGAAGGGAGCTCGGAAGATCATCCAGTCCCATCCCCCTGCCACAGCAGCAGCCCCTAGAGCTGCTTGGTTCTGCAGCCTATAAGGCCTTGCTGAAAGCCTTGTAAAACAAAGGGGACAATGCTGAGAGCTGTGCTGTGGGGCTCACACCTTCTGTGCTGCTCTACACAGGCAGTTAGTTTTGTTTGGCAAAGTTAAACCCCACAGGCATCCTGGGGTGGATCAGAACAGGGGTGGCTAGTGGATCAAGAGAGGTTCTCCTCCCACTCTACTCTGCCCTGCTGAGACCACAGCTGGAGTCTTCTGTCCAGTTGTGGGCCCCTCAGCTCCAGAAGGACACAGAGCTGCTGGAGAGAGCCCAGTGCAGAGCAACAAATATGATGACGGGAGGGGAGCATCTCCCTGCTGAGGAGAGGCTGAGGGAGCTGGGGCTCTGGAGCTGGGAAAAAGGAGCCTGAGGGGTGACCCCATGGATGTTGATCAAGATGTGAAGGGTGGGTGTGAGGAGGATGGAGCCAGGCTCTGCTCAGGGGCACCCAGTGACAGGACAAGGGGCAGTGGTGTGAGCTGGAGCAGAGGAGGTTCCACATCAGTGTGAGAAGGACCTTGTTCCCAGTGAGGGTGACAGAGCCCTGGCAGGGGCTGCCCAGGGGGGTTGTGGAGTCTCCTTCTCTGGAGACATTTCAACCCTCCTGGCCATGTTCCTGTGTGACTGGATCTAGGGGATCCTGCTGTGTTGGGGGATTGGCCTGGGTGATCTTTTGAGATCTCTTCCCATCCCTAATGTTCTGTGATTCTGTGATCACATCTTGATCATAAGATAAGGCAGTAGCTCAGGTTCAGAGATTCACGTGGGGTCAGGTTAAGGCTCCTTACACCACAGGTCTGCATAAAGATCAAAGTTTTACTACAACCAGTACATTCCAAACTCCAGCAGCACACAAAATCACCAGAATTACCCAACAGTGGTCGCAGAGGGTACAAGAATCACTGTAACTGTGCAAAGCTAGGGTCAGAGATCCAAAGAGACGTCGTGGGAGCTGAGATCAGGAAGAAAGAGAAGCAGCGATGCGGGGGAGGTGGGAAAGAGGAATTGAGGGAGCAAGGAGGAAGGGGAGAGCAGGAGAAAGGACAGAGGAAAAGCAGGAGGAAAAGTGGGGAACAGAGAGCAGGAAGAAAGAGAGAGGAGCAGCAAGGGGAGGGTGGGGGTGGGAATGAGGAGCCAAAGGAGTTGAGGATGAAAGGCAATAGAGGAGAGAGGAAAAGAAGTTGGAGAAGTGGGGAACAAAGTCCCAGGTCACCACTCCAGGTTCCAGCGACGAGCTCTTTCGGTATCTTCAGCACTTCTTGTCTCTGTCATTGTGCTCTTGTCTCTGTGCTCATTCTACCTTTTATGTGCTTATTTAGGTGGGATTACAGCGCGACAGAAGAAGCCATCAAGGAGGTATTAGAAGAGCTGAACCATGACCTCAAAATCCCTTCTAACTTTGCACTGACAGCTCCTTGTTACGACCCCAGCAAGCCCCAAAAACACCTGGAACCTGTGCATACCGTCAATCCGCAGACCACCGAGTTTTGTGCCCAGTTTGGCCTCTCTGACATCAATGCCAGGATCCAGCAAGCGAGAGAGGGCTCAGCACAAGGCAAAGGTGAAGAGGAGGAAGAGGAGGTGGACAGCACCGGCTCAGCAGAGGAGCCCAGTGAATATAATACAGACAACTCCGGACTTTCGTCCTTTAATCCAGACGAAATAATGCTGGACGAGGAAGATGCTGATGAAGACTTGAGTGTGTGCTCTGTGGATCCTTCCCCTGACCACCCTCCTGACTTTTCCACCAGCTTCTCTGACGTCCGGATCATGCCGGACTCCATGGCCGTATCGTCCGACGACGCCACGGATTCCACTAACGAGGAGCTGGAGAAATCGGCTCTAAGTAAGGAAGTGGAGGAGAAGACCTCAACTGAGAGACCCCCAAAGCGTCTCAGTGGTGATGAAAATGGAAACCCTGGCATTAAAAAAATCAGGAGAAGGAATCAAGCCATCTACGCTGCAGAGGTTGAAGAGAATACAGATTAACCCTTCATCTGCCGTACAAATACGTTCCCTCCGTACCTTTTCTGGGCAGCTGGTGGGAACCCGGGTGGACTCCTGCTTTTAATGTTACTTGGGCTCATTCACGTGTCTCTGTTAAACTGCAGAGGCTGTTTGTACCTCTCCCCAGGAAGATTTATCCAAATGAAACAGCTCAGAAGTAGGGTTTTCCAAAAATAGATGAAAAGCTCCTGTTGATTTTTGCTTCAGATCTTACCTGTGTATCTTCTGCTCTACAGGATTCACCTTTCACAGGAAAAGAACTCCGTAACCTAAGTCCAAGCAAGAAGATGTCTGACTTTGTAAGACTTGAGGGATGTGATTTTTAATGCTTTTGTTTTATACTGAACTTTTAATACAGAGTTGATTCTGCAGTAACTTGAAAATAGAATTCCCATGAGAACAAAAGAGCGATGGAAGAGCAAAGGTGTTTTTGTTCCTGCTGATAATCATGACATAGGAAAACTTGATGGTCGTGAACAGAACCAGCTGTAACGTTCTGCTGTGGCAGAGGGATTGGACTGGATGATCTTTTGAGGTCCCTTCCAATCCCTAATGTTGTGTGATTCTGTGACACCTCTTAATTTGAAGTAAAGTGGGGCCACGCATCTCTGTTCTCATAAAGTCACTTGTGGTGTCTTTAAATACAGGTAGTGAGGATGCACAGCCCTCTGAATGCAGATGTCATCTTACTAAGGCTGTGGTGGAGTTTCATACGAGGTGGTTGATGTTTGTAAGTTGCTTGAGACAGGACTGCCTGCCAGTGCCCACCGTTACTATCAGCCCACGTTTTCCCTTGCCAGTGCTCCTCAGTAGTGTGTAACTTGCTCAGTTCTTACAGCTGGGATTTGGAATCTTTCAAAGTACCTTCGTAAAGTTCAGCTGAGGGAGAAGAGGATTCCTGCTCAGCCAGGGCAGGTTGGACTCAGCCAGGGCAGGTTGGACTTAGATGAACTTTCAAGGTTCCTTCCAACCCTTAACGTTCTAGTTTGCCCTGAGCTGTTAGCTAACTGATTACAGTCCTTTGGCCTGAAAGGCTGTGAGGATAACAGATCGTCCTTGAGTTGTGGAAACGAGTGTTCTCCAGAACTGGAGCACACACCGGCGGACTCCTTCGTTACACAGTCAAGGCTGGAGCTTCTGTAGTCCACACAGAGTGGGACTTCCTCACTGCTGTGCTGCCCTTGCCAGCAGAGGTGGCTTCCATGTGCTTTTACTCCTCTAAGACACTGTGTGGAGGAGGGAACCACACGGAGCCACCGTGAGTGTGAGTGACATAGCAGGGAAACACTTTAAGCTCAAGACTTAATCTTTAAAACCATTCCCACACTGCAGAACTCATCTTGGTTCCTCTCCTGTCAGGAGTTCAAACTGTCAGTGTACTCAAGAGCTAGAAAATGGCCAGTGTTCCCCGCAGTGGTGACTATCAGCTCCCTACTGATGGGTTGTTTTTCAGAGGACACTATCTTGTCTGCTAATTAGTGGGGCTCTCTTAATGCTGCTCCTGTGTGTCTGTCTGTGCCTGCTCCTCTATGGGAGCACCTGCCTAAGAGAGGTCTGGTATGAAGTGAAGAGCAAGCAGAATTGTTTGGTGTAACCCTGGGTCCTCTAAAGTAGCTGTGAACTAGGAGCTAGATCACTGAAGATAATTAATTGGGTATCTTTAAGGCTCCAGGGTCTCCAGTGCTGAAGTCATAGAATGTATTGGGTTGGAAGGGCCCTCTCATGATCTGAAGAGGGTGACTTAAGCATTTCAAATACAAATAGCATCATGAACATGAAATCAGTGTGGTGTTTAGATGTTGACTCCTACCTGAGCTGGGTGGGAAGATGTCTGTTACAGGTAATAGATGTTTGAGACCAACTTTGAAAGGTTTCTTTTAAAACAAACCGTTCTGTTGTGGCCTTCACGTTTAGCTCAATGTGTTTGGGATTTCTACAAAGCAGGAGAAAGTCTGTGACAAGACAGAGTACTGATTTTCCTAAAGGTAGTATTTATAAAGCATTTCAGCATCTGTTGAGTAGACCGCAGCTGGTAAATATAAACATCAAATATTTTTGAGTATGAATCATGCCTGACCTGTGTAGAGTTACTTGCCCTTTCTTGCAGTTGTTCGCACCCTCCTCACAGTTCAGTGTCAGGCTGTACTGGGCTCTGGTCCTTGTGGATCTTCCCGGTTAGCAGGACCTGTTGGAGACCAGTGTAGAAAGGGACCTGGGGGTCCTGGTGGCCAGCAGGATGGCCAGGAGCCAGCAAAGGGTCCTGGTGACCAGGAATCCTGGGGTGGATCAGAGTGGGGATGGCTAGTAGATCGAGAGATGTTCTCCCCCTCTACTCTGCCCTGCTGAGACCTCCTCTGGAGATGTTTAAAACCCACCTGGCCATGTTCCTGTGCGACTGGATCTAGGGGATCCTGCTGTTGCAGAGGGATTGGACTGGATGATCTGTGGAGGTCCCTTCCAATCCCTAATGCTCTGTGATCCTCTGCTGAAGACAGAATTCAGCTGGAGCTCCCAGCTTGCATCTTCCCCAGTGAAGAAGACCAAAGACTCTTAAGAGAAATTAAAACACTAGGCAACTCTGCCAAAATTTCATCAGTTCTTAAGACCCAGAGCCTAAAGCTTGCTTTTGAACAGGACTGAACAATCTTTCTGAACACTTTGGACTTTATAAATTTTGGTGAGAAACATCTGGGAAATGTTTTTCTGTCGGACCATTTATAATCACAGATTGTTGTCTTTGAGTTTTGTGCTTAGTGTGAAAATGTTTCTGTTTCTTATCACTTCCTCGAGAAAAGTGTTCACCTTTTCCGTTCCAGCCCAGTACACAGCTATTTTGTTCAAAATTATGATGTATTTGCTCGTAGGAAAGAGAGAGAGAGCTTATTTTTCCTGAAAAATGGAATATTTTTATTAAATTGAAGCTATTAAAGTCAATTTGTGACTGCACCCCAAAGTGTATTTGTGTTCCCATTATCCTCTGCAATCTCCAACAGCTGGCAAACCTGCACTGACCTTAGCAGCAGCACATGTGGGTGTGAACCCTGTTTTTACCATCTTCCCCTTGCCTGTTTAATTGTGTCTTCAGGAGCGGTGAGTTCGGAGAATTAGTATCCTCGGGGTTCACGGGGAGCTGGTGCCAAACTGTCAGATCTCACACAAGCTCGCAGCAAAACTGAGGGAAACCCTGAGGGGGTTGGTTGTGACATTTTCTGCAGAAAACATTTGCTGAAGCAACAAAAGCAATGGAACCCAAACAATCCACTTCGTGTGCAGCAAGGCAGGGAACAGGGGACGTGGGGCCATGCCTGGGAGCCAGAGGAAGAGTGTGCTTGTATAGATGGTTCTCAACAGCTCTCCATGCACCCCAGTGTGAAGGGACTGTAACCCCACACCCCAGTCCCATCTTCTCCATTACATTCCAGTAACCCCCCCCCCCCCAGACAGGGGCAACACCCAGGATGAAGACCACAGATTCACAGAATCGTTTTGGTTGGAGAAGACCTTTAAAGTCATCAAGTCTCAGCTATTAACCCAACTGTGCCAAGGCCACTGCTAAACCCCATCCCTGAGCTCCAGATCTCCATGACTGTGATGACTCCAGGGATGATGATTTAACCTCCTCCCTGGGCAGCCTGTTCCAAGGCCTGAGGGCCCTTTCCAGGAAGTTGTTCCTAATACCCACCCTAAACTTCTGGAACAAACTGAGGCCCTTTCCTCTTGTTCCTTGTGTGAACAGACCACCCCACACCCTCCTCTCAGGTACCTGCGGACAGCACTAAGGTCTCACCTCACCCTCCTGTTCTCCAGTTCCCTCAGCTGCTCCTCCCAAGGTTTCTCCATCGACCTTGTTGCCGTTCTCTGGCCCCACTCCAGCCCCAGTGCCTGTCCTGCAGAGGCTCCCAGAACTCAAAGGAGCAGCCTTATCAGTGCCCAGTACAGGGGGTCAGTCCCTACCTGAGCCTGGCGGCCACACTAGTGCTGACACAGGCCCCGAGTGCCAGAAGGACCTCCAGAACTCCATGCCTGCCTCTAGCGCTGTCACCCGACCCCGGCTGCCCCCGGTTCTGCACTATGAAGAGTTCAGGCTGTTGGGCAGTGCGAGGCCGGGGGCCCGTGAGCGCTGCTACAGACCTCGTCCCGCGGAGGGGCCGGCAGACAGCACTGGGAGGGGGTCGGGGCCTGTGACGGGGCCTAGGGGTCCAGCTCTGGGTTCGGACCATTCCTCCCTCCCTTTGTCTCTCCCTCCTTGCCTCCCTCTCTCTCTTCCTCTGTCCCCTTCCTTCCTCTCTCTCTCTCNGCGCGCCAAGATGGAGTGTGTGCTGGAGCCGCCGCTCCGCATGAGCGTCCTCTCGGTGAGCGCCGCCGCCCGCCCCGCAGCGCGCGGGGCCGGGCCTGACCTTGGCCTCCGGCGGGCCGCGGGCTAGCGCAGGGGCACAAAGGGGTTGCCGGGGAGCGCGGGGTGACCGGGGCGGAGGCGGGGTCGCGCGTTGTCCCCTGTCGTAGCAACTTCTGGGTGCGCGTGTCCTGCGCGGCCCCCCGCGCCCGCCCGCTGCGCGGCGGTACCTGCCCGCACGGCTCCGGCAGCCCTGCTGTGAGCGCTCCTGCTCCCTCCGAAAGTCCCGCTCAGCACAAGGAGGGCTCTGGGAGGCTCCGGGCGGCTGGCGGAGGGGCTCTCCCTGCCCTCCCTGCCCTGTCTGGGCGGCGAAACGCCCGTCTCCTCCGCACGGGCGGCGGGAGCTCACGGCCCGGCCTCGCTGGCTCTCGCTGCAGGGAGGAGGCCGGGCTGTCTGTGTGGTACCTGCGGGCGGGAGCGGAGGAGGCGGGTGTCCGACAGCCACCGCCCGTTCCCTGTCCGTGTGGGAAGCGAAGTGGAGCAGCCGGTGCTGGTTGCCCAAGCCCCGAGTTACACGTTGGGAGTAACAATGCAGAAGGTACAGCGTGGGTCCTGCTTACAGCAGCTTGCTTGGGGCTCTTCTTCCTCTTGTGTTACTTACAACCCTCTTACTAGCTAAGAGGGCCATTTAGGACCCTAACTACGACACTGATTAAGTTCATAAGTTCTTTATTGGTGGGGGTTACCTGAAAACCTTGCTTGCCCGATTGTAGTGCCCTTCTACTCACTGCAGACCTGATAGCTGGGAGGGGGGGAAGCCAGGGTGTTTTAGAAACGATGTTGGGATTTCTGAGGTCCAGAAGAGTTTTGCGTGTAGATCACAGAATCACAGAACATTAGGGATTGNCTGGCCCTGCTCCTGCGCGCGCAGCACCCCCCACCGGGCGGGAGGCCAGAGCGGACAGCGCGTGCGCAGCGCCCTCACTCCGGCGCGAGGCAGCAGCGTTTCCGCATCGGCCGATTCGCTTGGGCGCGGGC
>VXBP01007476.1:154005-276643 GCA_013400115.1 Rhinopomastus cyanomelas
GGTGCTGGTTGCCCAAGCCCCGAGTTACACGTTGGGAGTAACAATGCAGAAGGTACAGCGTGGGTCCTGCTTACAGCAGCTTGCTTGGGGCTCTTCTTCCTCTTGTGTTACTTACAACCCTCTTACTAGCTAAGAGGGCCATTTAGGACCCTAACTACGACACTGATTAAGTTCATAAGTTCTTTATTGGTGGGGGTTACCTGAAAACCTTGCTTGCCCGATTGTAGTGCCCTTCTACTCACTGCAGACCTGATAGCTGGGAGGGGGGGAAGCCAGGGTGTTTTAGAAACGATGTTGGGATTTCTGAGGTCCAGAAGAGTTTTGCGTGTAGATCACAGAATCACAGAACATTAGGGATTGGAAGGGACCTTGAAAGATCATCCAGTTCTATCCTCTGGCCACAGCAGGATCCCCTAGATCCAGACAGGCAGATGAAAGTCTGTTGCTGTTTGCAAAGCTGTTGCCTGTCATCCCACCGTGAAGGCTAGTCTGTGGAATACCTTGGTTATCATTTGATAGTGTGTAGTTTATTAGACTTCCTCTCCTAGAGATGGAGCCTTCCTGGTTTATAGATCATTCTGCTTTCCGAGTTATGTGAGACCACAGGTAAGAAGCTGCTGGTGTTCGGACAGCGGGGTGGGGAGGCAGTAGTAGATTCAGTTCAGGAGTAAATACTTGCAAGAGGAAAGTAGAATTTTCAGTTTAGATTCACGGAATCACCGAACATAGAAGGGAGCTTGAAAGATCATCTAGTCCAATCCCCCCACCACAGCAGGATCACCTAGATCCAGTCCGCTCAAGAGTAAATACTTGCTAAAGGAAAGAAGATTTTTCAATTAAAAGTATGGAAAAGATGGGGAAAGCCAAATAAAAACTTGAGCTGCTGAAAAGAGAGATAATGGGAACACAACCTGGCACGCGTTCATGAGAACCTGGAGGGAAAATTCCCTTCCCCTTTCCCACCCTTGTTTTTTGGAACGCTTGCCATCTCTACCTTTGGATCTCCTCAAAGGGAAGAGCAAATCATTGGTGCATAAATAGGTTGCTTGCAAGCATGGTCCTGTTCCTGAGAGGAGAGTTCTTAGGAAGTAGCTATGGGAATCCTACAGAGAGTCTCCTTCTCTGGAGACGTTTAAAACCCGCCTGGACATGTTCTGGTGGAATTTGCTCTAGGAGGTCCTACTCTGGCAGGGGAATTGGACTGGATGACCTTTCGAGGTCCCTTCCAACCCTAATGTTCTGTGATTCTGTGAGAATATTGTGCTGCTCTCCCTGTTGAAGTTGTGTGGGACAGTAAGCAAGTGGCAGAGTCTGAAATGTGTAGATATGTGTAAGCTACAGGGCAATGTGTGATAGTGAGGAGTGACCCCATGAATGTTGATCAAGATGTGAAGGGTGGGTGTCAGGATGGAACCAGGCTCTGCTCGGGGGCATCTAGTGACAGGAGAAGGGGCAGTGGGTGTGAGCTGGAGCAGAGGAGGTTCCACATCAGTGTGAGAAGGAAGTTGTTCCCAGTGAGGGTGGCAGAGCCTGGCAGGGGCTGCCCAGGGGGTTGTGGAGTCTCCTTCTCTGGAGACATTTCAAACCCTCCTGGCCATGTTCCTGTGTGACTGGATGTAGGGGATCCTGCAGTGTCAGGGGGATTGGACTGGGTGATCTTTCAAGGTCCCTTCCAGTCCCTCATATTCTGTGGTTCTGTGAAATATCTTGATGTGAGTTTCCTTATTCTCCAGAACTTGCCTGAGGGGCTGCCTCTTCAGCGACATCAACTACTTTTAAACTTTTTCTTTCAGGAATTCATGATCTTGCCATGTGGCAGTTGATACCTTTGGAGTTCGAGGCAGAGCTGCTAACTGCAGCAGACTCCTTGCGTGCCCTGTTCACAGTCAGCACTCTGTTCCTCTTACAGAATCACAGAACATTAGGGACTGGAAGGGACCTCGAGAGATCATCCAGTCCCGTCCCCCTGCCAGGGCAGGATCCCCTAGATCCAGTCGCACAGGAACATGGCCAGGAGGGTTTGGAACCTCTCCACTTAGTTTGACTCCGTGTGTTATCTGTGTTAAGAGCGTCATCGTCTTCAAACCACACGTGAGCAGAGGGTTAACGCTGTGTGTGGATGTTGCCCAGTGGTGCTGTACTGCACGTTTGAATAAGAGTCTGTGGTTTCACGGCTCTGTGGCCCGATGGGCTTTGCAGACGTGCTGCTGCGTTAGCTGTTCCTGTTTGTCTGCTGCTGTATGAAGTGACAAGACCTCACGCGTGTGTGTCTTTGGCTCTTTTCTCTCCGCAGGAGGTAACAGCCAGCAGCCGCCACTACGTTGATCGATTGTTTGACCTCGATCCCCAGAAAGTCCTGCAAGGTGTCATGTAAGTCATCCCAAACACCCTTGGGCTGTTGGTTGTGCAGGTCTGCTTGAATGCCCTAGAGCTGAACACCCCCAGGGGCAAGCAGCTCTTCCTATCCTCCTTTTTTTAACCGAGAGATCTGCTTGGAAAATCTGAATGGAAACACTGGTAGCGCTGTCTTTGCAGACTCTCGCTCCGTGGTGTGTATGGTTTGTAATGCATCCTCTGAGTGCCAGAAGTGAGGGTAAACGCTCTTTGAGCTTTCACCAGTGTTTGGGGTAGAGTTTTTTTCCCTTTTGGCCACCTTTTGCTCCTCTTCCTAGTATGTTGGTGCTCTCTTCTCTTACTTTGCTGCCAAGTGAGTGTGCCTTCCCACTTTTTTCCTCCTACTGCCATGACTGAGTGTTGGCTTTTTAAAAAAATGTATGATTTCTGTCTAACCACAGAATGATTGAGGCTAGAAAAGCCCTCTGAGCTCATCCAGCCCAGCCCAGGACCTAAGGTCACCACAGCGGCCACACCAGGGCACTCAGGGCCACAGCCAGGCTGGCCTTCAGCACCTCCAGGGATGGGGACTCCACCACTACCCTGGGCAGTCCAGTCCAGGCTCTGATCTCCTTTTCTGTGAGAAAGGGCTTCCTGACATCCAGCCTAACCCTCCCCTGGTACATCTTCAGGCCCTGCCCTCTGGTCCTGGTGCTGGCTGCCTGGGAGAAGAGCCTGACCCCCACCTGACTACAACCTCCCTTCAGGGATTTGGAGAGAGAGGAAAGTTCCCCCCTGAGTCTCCTCTTCTCCAGGCTCAACACCCCCAGCTCCCTCTCCTCATCAGCCTTTCCCTCCAGTCTCTCCCCCAGCCTCGTTGCTCCTCAGGACCTGCTCCAGCCCGTGAATGTCTTTCTTGAAGTGAGTGGCCCAGCTCTGCCCCAGTACTCAAGGGTGAGTGGGTAGTAAAACTAACCACAAGATCTGTTTGTTTTCTTGCTGTCTTTGGGCTGTGAGCATTCGGGGCAACCACGCCGCAATGTGGCAAACAGGTCCTTGCCCAGAACTCCCTTTTTGTGGTCAAAGCTTAGCAGTAGCTTGCTGGCCGTGGCTGTCTAGGAAAACACCAGAAGCATTAAAGAACCAAGAGGATCAAAAGCCAGGGATGTTGCTTGTGTTACTGAGGGCACTCTGAGGTATTTTGTAGTGGTAGGTGACAAAAATGTTTGCACAGGTTATCCCAGGGCCAGCACATCAGCACTAATGGCCCTTTGAAAGACATGAGAACCTGAAGACAGGCAGAAGTGTCCTGCAAGCTTTATTGCTTGAGTTAGCTGTATAGAAATGCCCGGTACCCCGCTGTAACTGTACACAGGTTCTTGGCTCTTCTGGTTTTGCTTTCACTCCTTGGCCGCCTTAGTCTGCTTCTCCTGAGGGCTGGTGGGATGGTCCTGAGGATGAGGATGGTCTCATCCCATGGTCAAGTGGATCAGCTGAGCCCCTCCTTTCTCCTTGGCAGGTGTTCTGAGCTCTGGGTGGCTCTTCCTCCCTGCTCTCCTTTCTTTCCAAAGGACTGGAACTCAAACCTTTGGTAATCCCTTCCCTGTTCTTCGGAGGTATTACTCATCCCTTCTGAATTGTAGCTGCTTGCCCAGAAACTCAAGTGTAGCCAGCACCTTTATCTCAGCCTGCATCTGAAACTCTTCATCTCGTCCGTGAACCTTGGTGGATTCTGTGCCGAGATGCTTTTCTTGAATTGAAAGACAGGAAAATAACTGTTTTATTAACAGTGGCTTTCAAAGGGCAGATCTGGGTGGTCTGTGATGCTCTGCTTGAAGTCCTGATCCTGAGAGCACGTCTTCCGTGACATCAGCCAGTCCTGTGTGGTAGATGCTTGGTTTTCCAGGTGTTGGTGGATGGGTGTGAGACGGTGTAGCCTGTACGTTAGAAAATACCTGTCAGTCCACGATTCTTTGCTCAGAGGAGTACTGCTCTGTCCTTCATTCTTTAGCATCAGGGTATCTGTAGAGGTTTTGAGGTTGGAGTGATCCTTAGGGTAGGGTGGAAGAGAATTAACAGTCTACCAGAAGTGCCTGTCAGAAGCTGGACCAGATACTCTCCTGTGAGCACCTGTGCTAGATAGAATCACAGAATCCTTCAGGGTGGAAAAGACCCTTGGGATCACTGAATCCGACTGTCAACCCTTCTCTACAAGGTCACCCCTAAACCAGATTCCCCCAGCGCTACATCTGAGCGACTTTTAACCTCATCCAGGGATGGGGACTCCACCACCACCCTGGGCAGCCCAGCCCAGAGCCTGATACTCTCCTGTCAGAAGCAGGACCAGATACACTCCTGTGAGCACTTGCACCAGGTACTCTCCTGTCAGTAGCTGGACCAGATACTCTCCTTATTTTGCTGAAAACCTTGGATTTCTGAGTTGTTCTCTTTTTGGGCTTTTTTGTCCCTGCATCCTGGCTGAAAATACCAGTGACCTAGATTTTTATTGTGATTGATGGAGCTGTAAGAGTATCGAGCATCGCAAAACAGGGTGTCTTTAGAGATGCTGTTTCTGCAGATCATTGCAGTAGTCCTGCTCTTCACGAATGACTTGAATGAATAACTGGGTTTTGGGGCTTTTTTTAATGCATCCATGTAATTTTAATGAAAAGCAGCTTCTGAATGAGGACTGATAAAGGTAAAAACATTTAGCTATCGCTCAGTGTTTCTTGAACTTGACAATCATGCCCATCATGTTGTGATCTTCTAACTCAAGACAGCTTTTAACTACATATTCTGATAGTATTGAAAGGATCAAACCCATTGTTTTACAGAATCATGGAACATTAGGGGTTTGGAAGGGACCTCGAAAGATCACCCGGTCCCATCCCCCTGCCACAGCAGGATCCCCTACATCCAGTCACACAGGAACATGGCCCGGCAGGCTTGAAACATCTTCAGAGGAGGAGACTCCACAACCCCCTGGGCAGCCCCTTCCAGTTCTCTGTCACCCTCACAGTGAAGAAGTAGTTCTCTTTTCCAGAGATGACTGTTGCTCTTTACCACATCCAACAGGGAACCACTTCAAGTGTGTGAGGCCCACATCTTCATACCCACATCTGCGTGGCACTGCGTGTACGTGCCTTTCTATTTAATCTCTTTATGAATCAGCAACCTTAGTAGATTTATTCTTTGGTAGTAATTCCACAAAAACACACCGTAGCCTGTGTGCAGTGTGGCCGCGTTTACGCTGGCGAGGCCGTACGGGTTTGATCTGTGCCTACGCAGGTGCTCTTCTAAACCTTTAATCTTCTCCGCGCCGCTGCGCGGTTCAGATGGCTCGCACACGCTCCGGCTGCCTTCTGCAGGGTCAGCACGAGCGTCAGGTATGCAGCTATCCCATACCTCCAGTGCTGACAGGGCACAGGCCACCTCGGGCAGGTCTTGTGGAGGATTAAATGCTGTGTCCTCGCGGAAGATCTCTTCAGGCTTGGTGGTTCTGGGGAGAGCAGCGGAAGGTAGGCAGTGCTGTGAATTTCTGCAGTGTCAGAAGAGCTTTGTTTGTCCCAAGGTGGTTCCTGCAACGTCATCGTGTGCGCTGCAGCGAGGCAGGATTGATTTGTTCTGAACAGTTCTGGGTGGTGATGCTTAGAGCAGCACTTGCTTTTCCCCTGCTCTTGCGCTCGGGAACGTGCAGCTCAGATGCAAGACTGATACCTGTTCTGGTCCTCTGATTCATTTGTTGGTCGGGGGCTTCTTGGAGAGATGTTTTCAGATGTCTTCAGACAGGAGATGTGCTAATTTATGGAGAGCTCTGGAATTCCATTGCAAGGGCTGGCTGTGGAGGCAGCATTCTTTCTGACAGATCTGGCTTCCTCAAGGTCCCGACTGGTTCTCATCAGGCTGTTTCTCAGGCTTGGAAGTGATGGTCTTTGCAGGGCACTGAGAATTCCTCTGCTGCTGCTGCTTCCGTCCTTTGTGGATGTCCTCATCCAGTCAGCTGGAGGTACTGAACAAGCGTTTCCCAAGCTGGTGTGAGCTTTTTATTTCTCAAGCGAAGGGAAGAAACATGCTGTAGGCACTGCCCTTGCTCAGGTGTGTGTCTGCTCCCCAGGGAGGGTGTTGGGTGCTGTGGTAGGAATGCTGGTGCAGACACGCAGGGTGTGTGAGCTGTGTGTGCTTTCCACACGATGCCATTTCGAGTGTTGGGGAGCTGATGCTGCGTAAGAACTGGGGGACCGCTTTGAATGTGACCAGTTATGGTCCTTGAATGCTCCAAAACTGCCTTTCCAGTCCAAGCATGGTGTCGCTTGGATTACCTTTGCTTTAGGTTCTTGGAGGCAAAGTTAGTGACGTGTTAAACTCTTGTGAGGGACAGAGTCACAGAACACTGGGGATTGGAAGGGACCTTGAAAGATTGGGGGATTGGACTAGATGATCTTTCGGGGTCCCTTCCCATCCCTAGTGATTCTATGGTTCTAAGATCATCCAATCCAGTCCACCTGCCACAGCAGGATCCCCTAGATCCATTCACAGAGGAACATGCCCAGGAGGGTTTGAAACGTCTCCAGAGAAGGAGACTCCACAACCTCCCTGGGCAGCCCCTGCCAGGGCTCTGGCACCCTCACTGGGAACAAGGTCCTTCTCACATTGATGTGGAACCTCCTCTGCTCCAGCTCACACCCGCTGCCCCTTGTCCTGTCACTGGGTGCCCCTGAGCAGAGCCTGGCTCCATCCCCCTGACACCCACCTTTCACACGTAAAAGCTGAGGAAAACACAAGAGGTAGGTTTATGGGATGGGAACACAACAAATTCCCATCTCAGTTCCAATGGAGCAACAGGTACCCCTTCAGACCTGATCTGTGGGTCCTGCTGTGACAGGGGCGTTGGACTAGATGGTCTTTTGAGGTCCCTTCCAATCTCTAGTGTTCTGTGATTCTATGAAGAGCCTACTTCTGCCTCTAGTTCTTCAGATCCTGTAAGCAAACTGCCATCAAGTGATGAGCAGCACTTGTGTTGGCGTCGTGCATCCCAAGCACAGGCCATCGTCATGTTTTCAGTCTCGCAGCGGGCTCTTCCCAACCTGCACTTTCTGTGGCTTTGCATAGTCCCTGGCTTCGCTTCTCACCAGAAGGGCCCTGTGGCAACAGAACTCTTTGAAGGGTTGTTCCTGTTACCCTCTCTCTGCGTCTGTGATCAGCTCTGCTACCTCCTGAGCACTGCTCTGGTAACTGCCTGTTCTCTCGGGTGCAGCAGGGAACTTTGAGGTCTCACTGGCCAAGAAGTGAAGTGATGTTTGGAGCATTGCTATTATGCAGTGAGGAAAGAGTCTTAGGAGTCTCTTCTGTTGATAATGCTTGAACTGCAGGGTTGGCTCTTCGTGGCTTGGAGCTGCTTCCTCAGGCTGCAGAACCCAGCAGAAATTTGAGAAGGTTTAGAGAGGCTGCTGGAAGCTCTACTCCCATTCGTCGATCGCTCCTTTTCAAGACATAAGCTGAAGAATCTAATAGCTAGGAAAGCTTTTCAGAGGGATAGAAGATGGAATTGAAAGGCCTCAAACACTGTTAGAGAATGAAGTGGTCCTCTGTGAAGAGTGGCTTTTGATAGGGGCAGGTGGAAGAAGGTTGTAAATACAGGAGGAAGGTTTAATAGGAATGAAGTGTGTTCCTGTCACAGGATGAGTTAGTCTCGTGTTGTGCTTTAACACAGCAAAAGGTGCAGTCTCCCCACACTTCACTTGTGATAAATAGTATTAGGTGTTTGTTTTGCCAGCTGTGGAGCCCAGCCTAAGGAAGGCAGCCATCAGCAGAAAACAAATCACAGAACATTAGGGATTGGAAGGGACCTCCAAAGATCATCCAGTCCAGTCCCCACCCCATAGCAGGATCCCCTAGATCCAGTCACACAGGAACATGGCCAGGAGGGTTTGAAACATCTCCAGAGAAGGAGACTCCACAACCCCCTGGGCAGCCCCTTCCAGTGCTTTGTCACCCTCACTGGGAACAAGGTCCTTCTCACACTGATGTGAAACCTCCTCTGCTCCAGCTCACACCCACTGCCCCTTGTCCTGTCACTGGGTGCCCCTGAGCAGAGCCTGGCTCCATCCTCCTGACACCCACCCTTCACATCTTGATCAACACCCATGGGGTCACCCCTCAGGCTCCTTTGTTCCCAGCTCCTTCAGCCTTTCCTCAGCAAGGAGATGCTCCCCTCCCATCACCATCCCCGTGGCTCTGTGCTGGGCTCTCTCCAGAGTCCTTCTGGAACTGAGGGGCCCAGAACATCCCAGGGGTAGAGAAAGTATCTGTAGGACCAGAAGAACCCCCCCAACCATATCACAGAGGATGTCCAAGAGACTCCCAATCCATTACCCCAGCTCAGTTCGCTCTGTCCCCTGTCACTGAAGGCTGTGTCCACAGATAGACTGGCAGAAAGATGACACCCTCTGGCTGGCTCTGAGCTGGTGTTTATGTTGCTCAGCTGCATCAGAGCTATCTTCTTGAGGCAGACACCTGTTGTTATCCAACTTGGTGGTTTCCATCCAAGGCTGGTTGAGTCCCGGGCAAAAAGCCAAGAGGAAGATTTCTCTCTGCACCTCCCACGAGAAGCTGGGTGTCTGCAGTTTCTCAGCAGAGAGGAGAATCACCCACGTGCCCACCTCAGCTCTCAGCACTTCAGTGTTGAGACTCCTGGGAGGTGGGCTCCCCCTTAGGAAGTGGGGCGTGCACCTATCACACTGGGCCAGCAGTCCCGGGCCAAATGGGCTTGTTTAATGTTTCAAGCCGTGCAGCTGCGTGTCTGAGCCTGTGAGAGAGAGAGGACTGATGGTGAATGACTTTGTTTCAGGGCTGCTTTTCAGGAGGGCAAGAAACCACTGCTCTCCAAAATCCCTCTCTTGATGCCAGCCTCAGAGCAGTGATGCTGTTGCTGTGATGATTTCAGGGGGTGAGTAGGATGACAGGAGAAACAGCTTCTGTCAGGCTAGCTGATGAAGCTGGAGACAGTCAAGCTGAGTATTGCTCACAGGAGTCTGAGGCCTGAGCTGGAATTGGCAGATTTCAAGCTGAGGTCACTCAGAATTGAATTTAACTTTATTGCTCTGTTAGACAAATGCAGAGCAGAGGTGGTTGCTTGTCAAGGTGGGCAAAACGTAGCAGGCAGCTGAGGGAGGGATCATCAGGCTGCCCTCAGGTGAGGGTTTGTGTGGTTGTACTAAGATTGATCCAGAGACTGGGCTTGAGTGTTGTGTGTCACAAAACCAGCGGTGGCTACTGAGTTTGATTCTTGGCATCTCTGTTTGATTCTGTGAAAGTTTGTTCTCAGCTGCCAGTTCAAATTGCCTGGAATGAACACTGAAACAATTGGTGTTTACCAGCCTTCCCAAACAGGTTCGGTGTCAGTTTGTTGTGTGAAGCTGTTCCTTTAGCCCAGCTCCCTGTAAGGCTGGGGAGTTTTAGTAACGTTCAGGTAAGACCTCTGTTGACCAGTGGCTTATCTGGGAGATTGTTAGAGAGTCACAAAATGACTGGGGCTGGAGAAGCCCCCTGAGCTCAGCCAGCCCAGCCCAGCCCAGCACCTGACATCACCACAGTGGCCACACCAGGGCACTCAGGGCCACAGCCGGGCTGGCCTTCAACACCTCCAGCAATGGGGACTCCACCACTGCGCTGGGCAGCCCACTCCAGGCTCTGATCACCCTCTCCATCAGGAAGGGCTTCCTGACACCCAACCTGACCCTCCCCTGGTGCAGCTTCAGGCTCTGCCCTCTCATCCTGATGCTGGCTGCCTGGGAGAAGAGCCCAATCCCCACCTGACTGCAACCACCCTTCAGGAAGTTGGCGAGAGGGAGAAGGTCCCATCTGAGTCTCCTCCAGGCTCAACACCCTCAGCCTCCCTCAGCCTCTCTTCATCTTTCCCTCCAGTCCCTTCCCCAGAGCCACTGCTCCTCTGGACCTGCTCCAGCCCCTCCATCTCTTGCTTGAAGTGAGGGGCCCAGCGCTACCCCCAGGACTCCGGGTGGGGTCCCACCAGTGCAGACCAGCGAGGGAGAATCCCCTCCCTCAACCAACAGTCCCTGCTTCTTTTGCCGCAGCCCAGGACATGGCTGGCTCTCTGGGCTGCCAGCACCCACTGAGGGCTCCTGTTCAACTTCTGCTCCAGCACCACCCCCACATCCCTCTCCTCAGGACCGTCTTCAGCCCTTTCTCTCCTCCCAGTCTGTACTGGTACCTGAGATTGCCTCGAGTCAGGGGCAGACCCTTGCCCTTGTTGAACTTGATGCATTTTGCTCAGCCCCACTTCTGGAGCCTGGCAAGGTCCCTCTGGGTGGCCTCCCTTCCCTCCATGTTGTTTGATGAAGCAAACTGTCTGAGGGGGCAGTGTCACTGACAAAGCTGTTAAACAGCACTGGTCCCAGTATGGACTCTTGAGGAACAGCACTGGTCACGCCTCTCCACGTGGACACTGATCACAACTCTTTGAGTGCAGCCATCCAGCCAGGTCCTGACCCACGTTGGAAAGGCTCTGCATGATGATGCTCTGACAGGTAGGAGCTGTGTCAGATGGGCAGGTTTGGGGATCCCTTGGCGATCGCTGGCCTGAGCTGAAGTGAAGAGTGTCACACAACACGCAGTGCTCCTGTCAGAGAACAGCTCAGCAGGTGCTGGAGGCCACCTTAAGGTGTCTTCTTGCTCTGAGTGTTCTCTGAATGTTTAGTGGTGGCCAGTGTTCTTTCATTTCTGAGCGCTGGGCTTAAAATAGGAGAGTGGCTAAAAAGAAGCGTAGTGCTAGAAACATGCAGGGCTACAGGATGCCTTCTCCCTTGATGGAGTTTCATTTAATACTTGCTTCACCTGCTCGATGCTGAAGGCACTGCTCCATCCTGGGAGAGAAAACGTCCTTGGAGGGAGACTAGACACATTAAAAATCCCAGTCCTTCTCTGGAGACATTAAAAACCCTCCTGGATGTGTTGATGTGCGACGTGATCTAGGGGATCCTGCTGTGGCGGGGGGACTGGACTGGATGCTCTTTCAAGGTCCCTTCCAATCCTTAATGAGTGGATCTAGGAGATCCTGCTGTGGCAGGGGGATGGGACTGGATGGTCTTTTGAGGTTCCTTCCAATCCTTAGTGTTCCATTATCCTGTGAATAGAAGTGACAGCAATTTACCTTTGATGCTTTGGGTCATTCATCTGAAACAACAGCACTGAAGACTGTTCTTTTCCTGCGATTTGGCTGTTTTGGGGTAGCTGTGAAAAGAAGTTTTGCAGATCTAGTGCCAGAGAACAGGAGATCTTTGGGTTTCTGCGACTTCTGCTGACCTGCAGCTGTTTTCCCTGCACCTCTTTGGATAATTCTGTGTTCTGACCTAGTTTATTGAAATAGCAGAGGGTGATGCTGTAATGGAAATGCTGATAATACAAAGCTCTAGCCATGGTTTGTGTTGAAGAAGTTTATTTGATAAAAGCTAAACTCCCCTCCTCTGCTGACTTCAAGCATTTTACATTTGACCTACATCGTTCTGAGGGCTGAACAGGCAAGTTTTCTACGTGCAGCTTGGGGTACTGTTGGCAAACTAAGTGCAAAAGATGAGTCAAAAATATTCTTGAGACAGAGGTGGAAAAAGCAGCATCTCACATTTTGTCAGTTATTAGAGGTTTGAAATGATCTTGACTTGAAATTGCGGTGAAGGACGTGGAGAGCTTCAGTCGTTAGGCTCGATGTAGAGGACTAGCATGTGAATTGACTGATACAACCTCTTGTACAGAGGTGATGGTTTGGTGGGAGAGGTCTCTTCAGTCTGTCCCACATACGTATGGGAAGATAGGTGTTGGAAACTGGGACAGATCCAGGGTAAATACAAGGTGTAGATACTACTGACCGCAGGTCTGCGCTGCCTTACTGGAACAGCTAAACTATCTGTGTGGTAGACTTCCCTTGGCAAGAGAACTTGTGACAAGGTAAGTTGCCTCTGCAGAGGAGGCTCTGCAGATGAGTTTAAGTGGTTTCTGTGGCCTTGGGATGCAGTCAGGTTGCGTTAACCGGTCGCTGTTAGCATCGTACGTGTGAAATCGCTGCAGTCGTAGCCGTACGCTGGCTTTCTGCAGTGGTGACTGAGAGGGCAGAATTGATAGAGCCATGGAGTCACAGAACCATTCAGGTTGGAAAAGACCGATGCCCAACACTGGCCCCAGTACTCAAGGTACATCCTCTCCAGTGCTGAATGCAGGGGGACAATCCCCTCCCTACTCCTGCTGGCCACACACTTTCTAATTCAGGCCAGGATGCCACTGGCCTTCTTGGCCACCTGGGCACCTTGCTGGCTCCAATTCAGCCTCTTGTGAATTGGAACCCCCAGGTCCCTCTCTGCCAGCTGGCTCTCCGCGTACCCTGCCCCCAGCCTGCAGAGTTGCAGGGGCTTGTTGTGACCTATTCAGAGTGGAACAGTCACGGACTGGGGGTTTCAGTGTTGAATAAATGTTGAATGTGTTTAGTTTACACTCTGTTAACAGTTTCTGAGTGTTAAAACCCACGTTGAGTACCAGCATCTCTACGGCTACTTTGATCTGTCCTGTGAACTCTTTTTCTTTGCATCAACTGATGTGTTTGAGTGGAACTGAGTATCTTGAAACTTCCCCCAACTTGTTGATTGACCTTAAAAATAAGCTGATAGATGTTTTCACTGCTTTGCTCAAGTTGGCAGGAGTTTCCAACGTGATTCACTTGGTTGGACTAGTAACCACGTTAGTGCAACCACACTCCCTGCTGAAGGGTGGAAAACAAATCACTCGCTGGGTAATTAACAGACACTCAGTCTGTGGTAGTTTCCATCTTAGGAATTAATTACAGAGTCACAGAGCATTAGGGATTGGAAGGGACCTCAAAACCTCACCCATTCCAGTTGCCCTGCCACAGCAGGATGCCCTAGATCCAGTCATTAGGGATTGGAAAAGACCTCGAAAGATCATCTGGTCCCATCCCTCTGCCAGAGCAGAATGCCCTAGATCCAGTCATCAGGGATTGGAAGGGACCTCAGAAGATCATCCAGTCCAACCCCCCTGCCCCTGCAGGATCCCCTAGATCCAGTCATCAGGGATTGGAAAGGACCTCAGAAGATCACCCAGTCCCATCCCCCTGCCCCTGCAGGATCCCCTAGATCCAGTCACTAGGGATTGGAAGGGACCTCCAAAGATCATCCAGTCCAACCCCCTGCCACAGCAGGATCCCCTAGATCAGAATTTTACCCAAATAATGAGGAACATATTTTAACACACAGAGTAGGTCTTTAATTCCTGGTGGTGGCTCTTTTGCATCTCCTTATTAAAATCTGAGATTGGAAGGGAGGGAAAGGGAGACGGGAGGCAAGAACTATGGAGAGTGCAGCTGGCAGAACACGAGCTCCATAGCTCGTTTCTGACTCCAGCCAGTCGGTTTGTTTCCTCGATGCTGAACCTTAGAAACTCTGGGCAGGCAGATTTTTAATTGAGCTGTAGCTTTGTGTCAGCCCCTCAGCTTTTTAATTACTGGCTTTGTGAGTGTGGAGAACCCTTCCAGAGCGATGCTTTGCGTCACTCTATTGTTGGTAGTCGTGGTCAGCCTCTGCGGGATGAGTCTCCTGCTGCGACCAGGCATTGTTTCCGATGCTTCCTCTGGGTGCGTAACTGTCTCGGAATCCCTTGCAGCTAGCTCATACTAAAAGTGAAAGCACTTGCTTGAAGTGTCAAGGACTACTTTCCCTTCTGATTATTCGTGTCATGTCTGATCATCTGTCTAGGAACCTCTTAAATGTGGCCACCTACTCTCATTTCAGAAGAGAGAACATGACAGAACATCTTGCGGGCTGTTTATTTCCTACTCCCTTGTGTAGTTCCTGTTGCTGCTTCCTCATCAAGTCCGTCTGGTTTACTTCAAGATCTTGAGCTGCTTTGCTAGAAGGTGATGTGGGAAAGCTCCAGGGTTTCCTGTCACATTTTTCAAGTGACTTGTATTTGTGCTTCACACAATCACAGAATGTTAGGGATTGGAAGGGACCTCCAAAGACCATCCAGCCCAGTGCCCCCACCACAGCAGGATCCCCTAGATCCAGTCGCACAGGAACATGGCCAGGGGCTCAGCGTGCGTGGCACTCAGACGTGAAGCAGGCATCCTGTTTTAGGCTATGAATTTCTGAGGTTTCTTCGTTACCTCGTGTAGAAGATCGCGATCTTCACTGCGCTCTCTTTTTGGATGAGTCTCCTGTCAGCTTGGATCTCAGATCAGTCAAGCCCAAACGTGTTGGAAATGGTTTTCCAGTAAGGGAGTTGCCCTCAGTTTTGCCAAGGTTCGTGATTCCCTGAAGATCAGAGCAGGACGGCACGTGGTTCCTCACTCCTTACAGAGTTCAGCCCTCTGATAGGGAAAACGTTCATGATGTGGACTCTCACAATTGTTCTCCATAGTAAACAGGACAAGGGCTGTTACTCAACAGTACCACAGAACTTTAGGGACCGGAAGGGACCTCGAAGGATCATCTGGTCCAGTCCCCCATGTATTTTAAGGAGAGTCTTTGCTTCCTTGTCCACCTGCTTCCAGTGTGTGGAACGTGTTCATTTCTGTAAGCCACCCTTCTGGAGAGATAAGCCCGACACTGAGGTTGGGGGTGCCAGGGTGTGATGCATCCAACATGGTCATCTCTGGAGTCCTACATCTGACAGGTTTCGGTCTCTTTCCAGGCCAAAGGTGTTTCACTTGCTTGCAGATCGAAGCAGTCAAGTAGACATGGGTTGGGTTTGTCACAGCTCTCCACCTTGAGATGTTTCTCTGTCCACCTGCTGTGACCTTTCCAGGGGACTTAATGAACTGGGATGGAGAAACTCGCCTGAATCATTTACAGATCAGGACTGTGACCTCCCTGAACCCTCCAGTGACTGTGGCAGAACCTGGCCACGTTGCTGCTGCTTCTGGAAAGGTCTTTAAATACAATGCTGATGGCACTTACTGCATGTAGGAAGCAATTCTGTTGTGGAGTTAGTGCAGGAGTCACAAAAGTTCCTTGTTAGTGCTTTGGTTGTTCTAAACCCAAAATAAGGCGTAAAATCACCTGCACGGAGCGTTACAGTGTCACCCAAATCTGTTTGTGGATCCTTCAGTGTTTGGGAAGTCCCTTCTCTTTAGCTTCTGAAGATGCTTTGATGGATGAGTGACACAATAGTCTTTCTGCTGACTTGGAGAGCTGGTGCCTGAGGGTTGCAGGGAAGTCACAGAACCANACTCCACATCCCTCTTGAACTGAGGAGCCCCGAGCTGGACACAAGACTCCAGCTGTGATCTCACCAGGGCAGAGCAGAGGGGGAGAAGAACCTCTCTTGATCTGCTAACCCCAGGATGCTGCTGGNCAGTCTACAAGTCCACCCCGAAAGCAGATCCCCCAACACGACATCTAAGCCACTTTTCAACACATCCAGGGATGGGGACTCAACCTGACCAAGGGTCCTAGAGAGTCCTGAGCAGTTTGTACCTGAACCTGTTGCATCTCCTGGTACAGATTCCATTCGTTTGAGACATCGGATCACTGCTTCTGCCTCTGTTTTGGACTGGCTCTTGCATTTCAAACACCACTCAAAATGACCTTTATAGTTTCATAGAATCATTAGGGATTGGAAGGGACCNAGGATGCTGCTGGCCCTCTGAAGGTCTGTCTCTGACTTCAGTGAAATCTTTGAGGCCATTCCTTCCATTTTCTTGGGCCTCCACTCCAGCTGAGCTTCTCTTCTGCTCTTTCTCCTCTTCCTGCTGTGTGTGAAGCTGCCCAACGCACAGGAGCTACCACCGAACGCTCCAGAGCTTTGTGCTGACGCTCAGCTGTGTGGAGCTGTGCTGGGCAGGCAGATTCCTGTGAAGCAGTGGCTGACTTAACTGGTGAGGTGGCTTCCTGACTGCCTGGCTGAGACACAGAACTGCAGGTCAGCACTCGGCTGCTTGCAGTGCTGCTGCCCCGCGGGCGCTCCAAGGTCACCGAGAAGTTGGGCAGCCTCTGCGTTTGCTTGGGATTCCTAGAGCTCTCTTCTGTGGCCGCTGACCGCAGAGTGAGTCACGTGGAGCGCTGCTGCAGGAGGAGCAGGCAATTAGCTTCTGCTAATTGAGCTTTGTGCCAGGGCAGGTGGTGTCTGCCTTGGCTCAAGAGGGCTCCGTAGCTCTCAGGAACTTCAGCAGCTGCGCGGTGCGGTGGCGTGTGTGTGTTTGGTGGGTCCGTCAGGACTGGGCAGGGTTCACACTGACCAGGCACATCTGAAACCACGGGGCTGCTCTCTAGCTCCTAAATTAAACATGCAGATAGCAGGTGACTGATGCAGTTGAAGGAAGAGGTTACCTTAAAGCAACCACCACAGCTCCCTCATTGCTTGAATGAGTTATGGGCATCATCATCCAGTGATTAATTGACCAGTTTTGCAGCTGCTAACACGATAATCAGTCCAGTTTTGCTCTTTTGATGATGAGGACCCATCTAAACTCAGACTGGGTTTGTTCTCTGCTTTTATAAAAGTCCCCACGACTAGAAAGCTTCCTAGAAACACATTTTCCTGATGTTTTTGAGAAACTGGTCCTAAGCTGCAAGCTTTTGGGTTGCCTGGATGTTCAGGCTGCCCCATCCATCCCTGGCAGTGCTGAGGAGCAGTTGTCTGGGGCCCTGAGTGACCTGCTCTAGTGAAGGTGTCCCTGCCTGTGCGGGGGGGTTGGAACTGGCTGATCTCTGAGGTCCCTTCCAACCCCAGTCATTCCATTCTCTGATCCAGTATATTCAGGCAAACACAAATCTTGAAGAGCTGGTGATGGTTTTTAGGATGCAGGAGCAGTTTTCTGGACAAGGTTGCCACCCACAGACTTTCACGGGGCTTCTCAGTGTGTGCAGCCACGTCCTCTTGTCAAAAGGCTTCCCTTGTTCCTTTACCACGGTGTGAGTGTCTCTGATCCATTTCACCAGCCAGTACCTCTCAAATTCTTTCCTGTCACAGGATGGCTCTGGTTGGAAAAGACCTCTGGGATCATCCAGTCCAACCATCAGCCCTACAAGTTCACCCTGAAACCACATCCCTCACCCCCTCATCCGAATGATCTTAAAACTCATCCAGGGATGGGGACTCAACCCCCACCCTGGGCAGCTCATTCCAGAGCCTGACCACTTTGTCTGAGAAGAATTTCTTCCTGATGCCCAGTCTGACCCTCCCCTGGTGGAGCTGGAAGCCCTTCCCTCTGCTTCTGTCACTAATGACCTGTGAGAAGAGCCCAGCACCAACATCTCTGCAGTTTCCTTTCAGGTAGTTGTGGAGAGCGATGAGGTCTCCCCTCAGCCTCCTCTTCCTCCAGCTGAACAGCCCCAGCTCTCTCCATCTCTCAGTCTCATCACATTGATTCTCCAGGCCCTTCCCCAGCTCTGTTGCCCTCCTCTGCCCTCAGTCCAGCCCCTCGATGTCTCCCTCATCCTGAGGCGCCCAACACTGGCCCCAGTACTCAAGGTGTGGCCTCCCCAGTGCAGAGTGCAGGGAAACAATCCCCTCCCTACTCCTGCTGGCCACAAAGTTCCTAATGCAGGCCAGGATGCCCTTGGCCTTGGCCACCTGGGCACCGTGCCGGCTCCTGTTCAGCCTCTTGTGAATTGGAACCCCCAGGTCCCTCTGTGCCAGATGATTTCACAGACCAGAGCGTAGGTATCTTGCTGAAAGGAAGCCTGTGGTGAAGGGGATGGAGACAAGCCTTACTGGTTCCCTAAGTGGCCAACGTTTGACTTCCCAACCAAGAGCGCTGGTCTTTGGCTTTCCCTTTCTTTGAGGAGGCCGGTGAACGTACAGGCTCAAACCCCTGTCGTTAACGTCCCGCAGTGACACCTCTTCGTGTCTGGTGTGCAGCAGCTCCTCATGTCTGGTGTGCGTGGGAGAGAGTTTGGGGTTCACTAACCTGCGTAAGATGGGGCCCCAGAGCTCTGGGGCGCTGCTCTGCGGGCTGCGCAAGCTGTGCCCCGAGGCGCTCCCGCGTGCCGTAGGTGCCGCGTGGACTTGCGGAAGACCGAGCCCACCGAGCCCTCTGGAAGTAGTGCGTGCTGTAGATGAAGCCCTCGGCACCTCAGCATCATTTACCAGGGTTTGTTTCTCTTTCTGGATTTGCAGAGATATGAAAAATGCTGTAATTGGAAACAACAAACAAAAAGCCAACTTGATTGTTTTGGGAGCAGTTCCAAGGTATGTCCTCTGCTACTCTCCTTTTTGCTGGTTCCCAACAGGTAACGAGCCCTAGGTCGCAGGCACCTTTTGGTTTAGCTGTCCGTGAGGTCCCCGGGAGAAGCGTGCGACACCCGCTCAGCTCGCGCGTGCAGACCGGGCTGTTGAGTGATGCTTTTCCTTTAGAGCTCCTCAGAACGCGCGCGAGCGGTCCCGCTGGTTTTTGTGGAGCTTTGTCAGCTCAGGAATGGAACCCAATTCCTGGCTCTAATGGCTCTAATGATGGATGGCAGTGGTTGCATCTACATCCTGCTCCTCAGCTGTCTGGTGAGTTCACAAGGGAAGTGTGTGAGGCTGTGTTACAGGTATAACTTAAACGTGTTAAAACCATCGGAGGTGATTTGCTGCCTTGTCTGCCTGCTTCAGGGGGTTAGGAACCCTTGGTCACACTATTGCTGAGTTACTGCTTCAGCTGGTGTTGGCAGGGTTTGGATCCTCCTGCTGCTGGTAAAATCCATTTAACAGGTAACAGAATCATAGATCATCAGGGATTGGAAGGGACCTCGAAAGATCATCCAGTCCAATCCCCCAGCCAGAGCAGGCTCACCTCGCTGGAGAAGCCATGGAATCAGAGTCACTCAGGGTAGGAAGGAACCATCATCCAGTGCCATCCCCCCCAGCACAGGCAGAGACACCCCACCCTAGACCAGGCTGGCCAGAACCCCATCCAGCCCAGCCTCACTCACTACAGCTTGTGCTTCACCCTCTTCTCCTCTAGCTTGCTTTGAGCTGCTGTAGGGAGAACCTTGAGCGCTGCAGTACATGTGTGAGCAGTGTGGGACCCACCTGTGATCCTTCTGCTCAAAGGGCAACTAGTTCTCGAGAGTTCAAGGAGGACACAGAACTGCTGGAGAACGTTAGGGATGGGAAGGGATCTTGAAAGACCATCCAGTCTCATCCCCCTGCCACAGCAGGGTCCCCTACATCCAGTCACACAGGAACATGGCCAGGTGGGTTTGAAATGTCTCCAGAGAAGGAGACTCCACAACCCCCCTGGGCAGCCCCTGCCAGGGCTCTGGCACCCTCACTGGGAACAAGGTCCTTCTCACACTGATGTGGAACCTCCTCTGTTCCAGCTCACACCCACTGCCCCTTGTCCTGTCACTGGGTGCTCCTGAGCAGAGCCTGGCTCCATCCTCCTCACACCCACCCTTCACATATTGACCAACATCCATGGGGTCACCCCTCAGGCTCCTTTTTCCCAGCTCCAGAGCCCCAGCTCCCTCAGCCTCTCCTCAGCAGGGAGATGCTCCCCTCCCGTCATCATATTTGTTGCTCTGCACTGGGCTCTCTCGAGCAGCTCTGGGTTCCTCTGGAGCTGAGGGCCCACAACTGGACACAAGACTCCAGCTGTGGTCTCAGCAGGGCAGAGTGGAGTGGGAAGAGAACCTCTCTTGATCTCCTAACCACCCCTCTTCTGATCCACCCCGGGATGCCAGTGGCCTTCTTGGCCACCAGGGCACAAACCCCAGGGCTCGGTGGCTGTTTCCCCAGTCGTTAGGACCTTCTAGCTCTCCGAGTAAACGACCCAGTGAATGTGTAACTGCAGATACGTGAGTGGGTTCGGAACCTCTTAAAAGATGAGCTGCCACGCTCGTCCTCGCTTCGGTGCAGGTTGTCCTCAAGTGACAGGAGATGCAGTGCCAGGGTTTTTCAGGGTTAAGGTATCTCACAGAACATTAGGGCTTGGAAGGGACCTCAAAAGATCATCCAGGCCAATCAGCAGGATCCCTTGGACCCAGTCACACAGGACCACGTCCAGGCAGTGATGAACTGCCTGTGGTGTGAGAAGGTGATTCTCACTGGCTAAACTGTAAGGAGCATGTCTCCCCACAAAAGCTTTCCTGAAGGCTTCAGAATTCCCTCGCGGTGCTGCAGATCAACTCCAGTAGATGATAGACCATCTGGGTTAGAGAACAGCTCCTGTTGTTCTAAACTCTAACAGTGTGGTGGGAATTCCTTGGTGTTTTTGCCCAGCCCTCTCATTTGGGAGGTGGCCACTGAAGCTGCTGCAGTGCAGGAGTCTCAGAATTCCAGCTGGCAAAGCCTCTTCCCTCAGTGAGAGCAGGAACTAGCACTCTTGAAGTCTCCTCTGCAGAGTTAACAAGGAGAACAGTTTTCTGTTCCCATTTAGAGTGGCGTCTCCCAAGGGAAGCTGATTCTTCTCTGCAGCAGCAGGGGGATCGTTAGAATTCCTCTGCCACTGCTTTGTGCTGCAGTTCAACTCGTTGTTTACTCGCTTCTTGCTTCCCTCATCTTGCACAAGTATTGCTCCAGCAGGCTTTCAGAAGAGACCCTTTAGAGCCAAGTAACCCCTTCACATTTCTGTCTTTTAGAGGAAAACAGTTATTTTCAGATATTAGAGCAGACTCATGGGGTTTGGAATGAGCCTCATGAGGTTTGAGTGTAGGAATGACCTTTTCTTTGAAATTGGGCCAAATACTACCGGTAGGTATGAAGTAGCCCTGTGAGTTTGAGGTATTAGGCTGCCATTGTGGTTGGAAGGAAGCAGAAAACCCTTTCAAGATCTCCATACCGGGGAAGAGGGGCTGAATCACTGTCATTTCTAGGTCAGTGGCCTCCTGAGTCCATGAGCTGGCTGCTTTGGAAAGGCAGGTAGATTGATCCCTTCCTTTGTGTGCCCTGTGGAAGTTTGCTGTGACCTGCAGTTACCTCCCAACAACTTTTTCTGAGGAGGGTGCTGAGAAAAAGCTGATAGAAGAGAGCTTGCAGGGCTGCTGTGCCTGGATGTAAGGACTACAGGCTGTTAAGAACTCTGCAGGTGTTTGCACAGACACGGTCGTAGATGCTGATGTAGCCAGCCCCTGCGTGGATTTAGTTTCTTAAATGGTTTTCTGTATCTCTTCCTCTCTGCAGAACCACAGAGCGTTAGGGATCGGAAGGGACCTCAAAAGATCATCCAGTCCAGTCCCATCCCTCTGCCACAGCAGGATCCCCCAGATCCACTCGCACAGGAACACATCCAGGCAGGTTTGAAATGTCTCCAGAGAAGGAGACTCCACAACCCCCCTGGGCAGCCCCTGCCAGGGCTCTGTCACCTTCCTTCAGAAGGAAGAAGGTCCTTCTCACACTGATGTGGAACCTCCTGTGTTCCAGAATCACAGACTCATCAGGGACTGGAGTGAGTTAGTCCTTTCCATTCTCATGAGATGCTGGCTGCAGGCACCTCTGTCACAGCTGCAGAGGTCTCACTTGCTGAAGCTGTTCCTCTTTCAGTAACAGTCCCAGAACATTCTGCATCGTTGTCCAGCTCTTCCTGAGCTGTACTGCAAACACCCAAAGCCTCTGCCTTACGACACAGTGGAGATGGAGAGTGGATTCTTGGTGACCTTTTGTAGGTCTGCGGACATGAGAGGAGGACACACACCTGCTGTTGCTTCTGCGGACGCGTGGAGATCAAAGTCTAGTTCAGGCCTAGAGGAAGAGCAACTCGAGAAGTGTTAGTGAAGGGACAGTTATGAATCTGGAGTTGATAGTGGTTTTGGGTGTGGAGAGGCTCCCTGGCTCAGCTGATATTCTGGGGAACAAAGCATTCTGAAACCAAGCTAGTGTTTCTGAAGAAGCATTGGATTGATTGTTCTGACCAAGGCACAGGGCTGTCAGTAACCATTATCTGAATTGTTTGGCCACAAGATGTCTCTTAACTGCAGAAGAAAGAGTTGTGTATCTCTCCTCCAGAAGAGAGGCCCACTGAGACCTCAGTGATGCACAAAGTAATGAGGAAGTTTCATCTTCTAAGGTAGCTTTTGGTGAGATCTACTCACATTCTGATCCCCAGCTTGCCTTCCTGTGTTGCTGCCTTTCCAGTGGGGAAACCAGGAGATGAGTTGGGGGTTCTTTGCAGGTGGAAGAAGAAGCTGGAACAGAGGAGGTTCTGCATCAGCTGGAACAGAGGAGGTACCACATTAATATGAGAAGAAACTTCTTCCCAGTGAGGGTGACAGAGCACTGGAAGGAGCTGCCCAGGGGGGTTGTGGAGTCTCCTTCTCTGCCGATGTTTCAAACCCACCTGGCCATGTTCCTGTGCTGCTTGATCTAGGGGATCCTGCTGTGTCAGGGGGATTGGAATGGATGATGTTTCAAGGTCCCTTCCAGTCCCTGATGGTCTGTGGTTCTGAGAAAAACCTTGCTGGCTGGGCAGCCTCCTGTTTGAAGTTACCCCCAGTCTGAAAAAGTCTGAGGGAATCACTTGGGTTCAGATGGGCCTTCAAGCTTCGTGCCTGTGTTTTGGGGTTTTTGTCTTTATTTCTCCTAGGTGTAGTGGCTGTGGAGGAATCTTGTCTCTAATCCATCAGTGCTCAGCTGCACATCCTTCCTTGCAGCTTTGTCTGACAACTGCTGTTGGCAGAGGTGCAGCCTTTGTGACTCCTCCTCTTGCTGCCTCGGGTCTGCGCTTCTGCCAGCCTGAGGAGACTGCCCGTGCTGGCTGTGACCCACGCGGGGAGAACCCGAGCTGCTGTGACAGGTTTCTTCTTCTGACTGAGGGTCATGGCACCAAACCACCTCTGTGCCTCTGAGCAGATGCTGCTTTTGGTGCTGTTGATGTGCCTGCACGGGAAGCTGCTTCAGCAAAGCAATGGTGGCAAAGGCAGCTGTCTCACAAAAGCAGGTATTGATCTGTTGAGCTGGGAAAGGAGGACAGACCAGCACAGGCGTAGGAGAGAGTGGCACTGCCCCATGGTAGTAGAGGAAGGTGTGTGCACCTGCAGTGCTCAAGGGCTGCTGATGGTGACAACATGGTCAGTGCCCACCGTGAAGTACTGTGGAGGTGCACAAGGAAGACTTGAAATGATCCATGATGCTGCCTTGGAGCAAGGTCAGCAGCTAGGGCTCTGGTCCTGTCAGTCTCACTTCCCACCTAAGAGACCCGCTGGCTGCAGAAGTTTTAAGATGTTCAGACCCAGGGAGGCTGTGGAGTCTCCTTCACTGGAGATGTTTCAGTTCCTGTGTGACTTGGTCTAGGGGATCCTGCTCTGGCAGGGGCATTGGACTGGGTGATCTTTGGAGGTCCCTTCCAATCCCTAATGACTGGGTCTAGGGGATCCTGCTGTGACAGGAGGATTGGACTGGGTGATCTTTGGAGGTCCCTTCCAGTCCTTCATGATCCCATGATCGGCTCGTGCTGTGTGATCGCTGCTGGTGGTGCTGAGACATGTACTGGTCGTGCACATCTCTCGCAACGTTCTGGTCTCTGGCAGGTGACCAGCTCTCTTTCCGGAGCTCAGCCGGTACGTTTGGACAGGGTGTTACCGGGTCGATCGCTCACGTTGATGAGGGTTTGTCCAAAGTCCTTCACGGCCACGCTGTTTCCGAGTGCCTTGGCTTCCATTCTTGGCTACGCTTTGGGCTTCTCCATATCACGTAAGCAGTGAGACGTCTAAGTCATGCAGGTCTGCCTTACGGGGCACGGCTGCTCCATCGCACCCGTCTCCATGATCTACAAAAGAAAGGAGAGCAGCAACTGTTGCTCCTCCTTGCTAGGCAGGAGCAGTTCCCGTTTGTCCCCAGCTCCTGGAGAGTTTTCTCCTTTCCCCAGTGCAGCGTGCAGTGTCCTAGACGGGTCCTCACCAGTTCTTTACAGAACATCCTGCCTTCAGGTGGGCTTGCTCCTGCCAAGGCAGAGTTCATGGGGCTCACCGAAGCATCTCCGCATGGATTGACTGTCCCACCTCAGATACCATTGCCTGGGTGCCCCTGCTGGCACCTGAGAGAGCAAGAAGGTCTCCTCTCAGCCTCCTCTTTAGACTCAACAACCCCAGCTCCCCCAGGCCCTGTTCTCCAGCCCTCTCCCCAGCCTTGTTGCCCTTCTCTGGCCCCACTGCAGCTCCTCAGCGTCCTTCTGATCCTATGGCACCCAAAACTGGACCCGGTGGGGGTCTCATGAGTGCAGAGCACAGGGGCACCATCCCTTCCCTACTCCTCCTGATTACACTGTCCCTGATCCAGGCCAGGAGCAGGGTAACCTGGGCACCCTGCTGGCTCCTGTTCAGCCGGCTGTCACCCAACACCCCCAGGTCCTTGTCCACCAGGCAGCTCCCCAGCACCTCTTCCCCCAGCCTGGAGCTGCTGGGGTTATTGTGACTGCAGAGCGTGACCTGGCGCTTGGCTTTGTTAAACCTCAGCCCACTGGCATCAGCCATGGCTCCAGCCTGTAAAAAGCCAGCTATGACCAGAAGTACTTAAGTAATTTATTTAACTAGTTTATCAGGTGGTCCCTTCCAACCCTGAGTGATTCTGATACTGTAACCTCTCCAGAGAAGTGATCCTGCTGTGGCAGGGGGTTGGACTAGATGATCTTTCGGGGCCCCTTCCAATCCCTCATGATTCTGTGGTTCAGTTTCCAAAGTCCAAATGATGATGGATGTTTCCTTTATCCCCTGCGTGTCCCGGCCATTCTTCTGCCTTCTCAGACTTTTAATTCAAGGGAGAGATGTGTTACAGATGGATTTGCTGACTTGGCTTGGAGCTGCATGATGGAGCCAGAAACCAGCTGAGGGTGAGCACTGGTGTCCTCTGGCTGTGTTCCTCATGACAGCAGAGGGATGTGGTCGCTGTCCCTGGTGTAACTTACCACTGCACAGTGTCATCCTGGACATTACCTCATTGGAAGGGACCTCGAAAGACCACCCAGTCCCATCCCACTGCCACAGCAGGATCCCCTAGATCCAGTCGCACAGGAATTTCGTGGGTTAATGCTTTGTTGTTTAACTACTTCACTGCCAGTAGGACCTGGTGTCGTTCTCTCTTTAAAAGTCAGAAGCAGAATGGTTTCGTGTGCATGGCTAGTGCTGTGGAAAAGCTGAACCAAGAGTATTTTTAAAGATCTAGGGAAGGTTGTTATTAATATTTAACGAAGATCCTATGTAGAAGCTGAACTTAAGTTTTTGCCTTGACTAAATATAAAGCTCAGTTAAGGGTTTCTATTTTAGGCACTTAGGCTGTAGATTAGAGTCAGCATGTTTTATTTTCACTATTTAATCACAGCGTTATTGAGGCTGGAGAAGCCCTCTGAGCTCAGCCAGCCCAGACCAGGACCTGACATCACCCCAGTGGCCACCCCAGGGCACTAAGGGCCACAGCCAGGCTGGCCTTCAGCACCTCCAGGGATGGGGACTCCACCACTGCCCTGGGCAGCCCAGTCCAGGCTCTGATCACCCTCTCCATGAGGAAGGGCTTTCTGACATCCAGCCTAACCCTCCTCTGGTGCAGCTTCAGGCCCTGCCCTCTGGTCCTGGTGCTGGTTGCCTGGGAGAAGAGCCTGACCCCCACCTGACTGCAACCTCCCTTCAGGGAGCTGGAGAGAGGGAGAAGGTCCCCCCTGAGTCTCCTCTTCTCCAGGCTCAACAGCCCCAGCTCCCTCAGCCTCTCCCCACCAGACTCTAAGGCTGTTCCAAGTGTGGAGTGTTAATGGGAAAGAAAGCAGCTCTTCTCTGTGGAAGACAACAACTCAGGGTGCTTCTGGATTTTGTAAAAACCAGTTTTTGGGAGAGAAGTGAGGTGCTGGGCTGTGTCCAGAGAAGAGCAGTGAAGCTGGCACAGGCTCCAGAGAACAAGTCCTGCACAGCTGAGGGGATCTGGAACAGTGCTTGCAGTTGTAGCATGTACAGAGAGAACTGTCCTGGTGTCTGGGTCATCGTACCTGTTAGAGTTACTGGCGGGCTTTCACCCAGCGTAGGAGCAAGTAGTTAAAGAGTTTTCATTTCAGAAAGCAGGTGAATCCCAAAGTCATTCTCTTCTCTGCTGATCAGAGATAAGAATCTGGTTGCTGTCTGGGCTCTTTGTATGACTCAAACTCAGACTGAAAGTGTCCTCTGCTGTGCTCCAAGTGCTCCTGGCGTAAGGTAAAGTGTTCAGAGGGTCTCCCAGGTATGTTGATACTGCGTAGAGGATCCAGGTTGATTGAGACCCAAGGGGTGAGCTTGGCAAGATGCTTTTTAGGCTTGAAGTGGTTTAGCTACAGTTCAGCTGCCTTCCTGCACACAACTTTTCTGGGCTTCCTCCACGTTCATACATCGCAG
Source organism: Rhinopomastus cyanomelas (assembly GCA_013400115.1). Lineage (NCBI taxonomy): Eukaryota > Metazoa > Chordata > Aves > Bucerotiformes > Rhinopomastidae > Rhinopomastus > Rhinopomastus cyanomelas. The sequence goes on from VXBP01007476.1 coordinate 180,630, forward strand.
AACCGCAGAGTGGCTGGGACTGGAATGGAGTTGTGGAGACCACCTAACCAAGTCTCCCTGCCAGAGCAGGTTCTCCTGGAGCAGACCGCACAGGAACCTGTCCAGGCGAGCTTGAATGTCTCCAGAGAAGGAGACTCCACACTGACTGGATCTAGGGGATCTTGCTGTGGCAGGGGGACTGGACTAGATCATCTTCCGAGGTCTCTTCCCATCCCTGATGTAAAGGGTTCACTGTAGGTTTTGGTTTCTTAACTGAACTTCAGAAGTCTCCTCTGAACTTTCCTCGTTCCAGGTTGCTGTATTTACTTCAGCAAGAAGCCTCCAGCACCGAGCTGAGAACAGAATGCGCCGTGGTCCTCGGAAGCCTTGCAATGGGCACAGAGAACAATGTCAAATCCCTGCTAGACTGCCACATTATCCCAGCCCTGTTGCAAGGTACCTACCCCAGTGGGTCTGTGTTTGCAGATGTTCCTGAAGAGCTCAGCTAAGCCAAGATAATAGAACTGAGTGGTGGGTTCTGTCTGTATTCGTAGGATTGCTGTCACCAGATTTGAAGTTTATTGAGGCTTGCCTGCGATGTCTTCGTACCATTTTCATCAGTCCTGTCACTCCAGAGGATCTGCTCTACACAGTAAGTTGTAAGCAGCTTGTTATGTCCTTGGAAAAACTGTGGAATTGGTGGGAGTGGAAGGTCTTTTTGTCTGTAGTACTGACCACAGGGTCACAGAGCATTAGGGATTGGAAGGGACCTCGAAAGATCATCCAGACCAGTCCCCCTGACACAGCAGGATCCCCTAGATCCAATTGCACAGGAACAGGGCCAGGAGGGTTTGAAATGTCTCCAGAGAAGGAGACTCCACAACCCCCCTGGGCAGCCCCTGCCAGGGCTCTGGCAACCTCACTGGGAACAAGGTCCTTCTCACACTGATGTGGAACCTCCTCTGCTCCAGCTCACACCCGCTGCCCCTTGTCCTGTCCCTGGGTGCCCCTGAGCAGAGCCTGGCTCCATCCTCCTCACACCCACCCTTCACATATTGATCAACACCCATGGGGTCACCCCTCAAGCTCCTTTTTCCCAGCTCCAGAGCCCCAGCTCCCTCAGCCTCTCCTCAGCAGGGAGATGCTCCCCTCCCTCCATCACCCCTGTGGCTCTGCCCTGGGCTCTTTCCAGCAGCTCTGTCCCCTCCTGGAACTGAGGGGCCCACAACAGAATTCAGGGTGAGCTGCACCTTGCTCACTCTGGCACCCCGTTCCCCTCCCTGCTTTTTCCTCCGTGGAGTTGAAATGAAGAGGTAAGTAAATCGCACGGAGAGTTAGCAAAGCAGCAAGACCCCTCTTGGAGTAGTTGCTTTCAGTGTCTGCAGTCTGCATGGGGGGTGGGTTATTCTCCATTCTTGGTTGTTTTCTCCTGGAGATTGTGACAACAAGCCCTTGAAGTTTTACACCTTGTGTGGATTTTAATCTTTGTAGGGACTCGTCTGCAAATCGTCGCTCATGCCCTGGAGTCGCTCCCGTACCACTGTAGTGGTCTTGGCCTGTGTGCAAACAGGTGTCAGAGGGAGGACACCGAGTGCAGAAGCAGTACTGTGAGAAGCAAACTGTGAAGGAGCTGTGCTGAACCTCAGCGTTAATGCTTCTGTCTCTTCTGACTTGCTTGCAGGACGCGACAGTTATCTCCCACCTCATGGCACTGCTCAGTAGGTCGCGATACACGCAGGAGTACATATGTCAGATCTTCTCACACTGCTGCAAAGTAAGAAGGAGAATTCTTGTTCTTTGTGCAACTTGCTGTGTTTCTGGCTTACAAGACACTCTGTGAGATGATGGTGCTTTTGGTGGCAGGACAGTAAGGACTGAATTGTTACTGCTCTGGTTTTGGTGACCAATTGATTTTCATAGAATCACTAGGGACTGGAAGGGACCTCGAAAGATCATCTAATCCAATCCCCTGCCACAGCAGGATCACCCAGACCCAGTCACACAGTCAGTCAGGGTTGAAAGGGACCACAGGACCATCCAGTTGCCACTCCCCCAGCACAGGCAGGGACACCCCACCCTAGATCAGGCTGGCCAGAGCCCCATCCAGCCCAGCCTTAAACACCTCCTGGGATGGGGCCTCCACCACCTCCCTGGACAACCCGTTCCACGCTCTCACCACTTCCATGGTGAAGAGCTTCCTCCTCACATCCAGTCTAAATCTACCCATCTCCAGCTTTGCTCCATCCCCCCCAGTCCTGTCACTACCTGACATCCTAGAAAGTCCCTCCTCAGCCCTTCTGTAGGCCCCTTCAGATCCTGGAAGGCCACAAGAAGGTCACCTGGGAGCCTCCTCTTCTCCAGACTGAACAGCCCCAACTGTCTCAGGCTGGCCTCATAGGAGAGGTGCTCCAGCTCTCTGATCATCCTCGTGGCCCTCCTCTGCCCTCGCTCCAGCATCTCCACATCCCTCCTGTAATAAGGGCTCCAGAACTGGACACAGTCCTCCAGGTGGGGTCTCACCTGCTGGCCACACTTCTCCTGATGCAGCCCAGGATCCTGTTTGCCCTCTGGGCTGCAAGTGCACACTGCCAGCTCACGATGAGCTTTTCATCCACAAGCAGCCCCAAGTCCCTCTCCCCAGGGCTACTCTGCAGCCACGCAGTGCCCAGCCTGTATTTGTACGTAGCGTTGCCTCGACCCAGATGCAGGACCTTACACTTGGTGTGTCTCTACAGTAAAACAAAACATGCAAATAAGTGGTTCAGTTCACCCCTACAGTAGATCTCCCAACACTGCATCAAAGCGACTTTTCAACACATCCAGGGATGGGGAGTCAGCCCCCACCCTGGGCAGCCCAGCCCAGTCCCTGACCACTCTCTCCAGGAAGCATCTCTCAAACTGGACCCAGTCCTCAAGATGTGGCCTCCCCAGTGCTGGGTACATGGGGACAATCACCTCCCTACTCCAGCTGGGGACACAGTTTCTGATCCAAGCCAGGATGCCACTGGCCTTCTTGGCTCCTTGGGCACCCTGCTGGCTCCTGTCCAGCCTTCTGTGAATTAGAACCCCCAGGTCCCTCTGTGCCAGATGCTCTCCAGCCCCCCTGCCGCAGCCTGTAGCTGCAGGGGTTGTTGTGACCGTTCCTTTGACTGCTGAACAGCACCAACGGTCCAGGCAAGGAGCAGTCCTCACTGTTAACAGTAAACGTTTGGGAAGGCTCCTTTTTGCCTCTGGAGGCCTCAAGCACCTCTCTGCAGAGGTCATGCATCTGCTTTCCAGGCAGTTGTTTTAATCCAAGACAGTGTTTTCTAAGAAGCTGCTGTAGACTGAGGCAAAAACCTGCTCTTCTCAGCTGAGCTCTGCCACTTACAGGTTTGTCCAGGTGCATGTTCATTCCTGCTGTGCAGTGAGATTCTGTTGATAAGGGAAAGCAAATTTAAATCCAGCAGCAACCCCACCCCACACAGAGGTTTTTGTCCTTCCCTCTGCCTCAGGTGTCCACGCACCACTGGTTTTTGTAGCGTTGTTGGGAGTTTGTGGTGGTTACTGCACCCATGGCCGGTGTGGTAATGGTGTGTTAGGTAGCTGGAGAGAGGGAGAAGGTCTCCCCTGAGTCTCCCCTTCTCCAGGCTCAACACCCCCAGCTCCCTCAGCCTCTCCCCATCAGCCTTTCCCTCCAGTCCCTTCCCCAGCCTCGTTGTTCCTCTGCACCTGCTCCAGCCCCTCCATCTCTTTCTTGAAGTGAGAGGCCCAGTATCATAGAATCATTAGGGATTGGAAGGGACCTCAAAAGATCATCCAGTCCAACCCCCCTCCCACAGCAGGATCACCCAGACCCAGTCACACAGGAACACATCCAGGTGGGTCTTAAACATCTCCAGTGAAGGAGACTCCACAACCCCCCTGGGCAGCCTGTTCCAGGGCTCCATCACCCTCACCGGGAAGAAGGTGCTTCTGTGAAGAAGTACTTGAGGAGAGGTCTCCCCAGTACCCAGTACAGGGGGAGAGTGATGTCCCTAGGCACTATTACTGATCCAGGCCAGGATGCCATTGGTCTTTTGTGCCACCTGGGCACCCTGCTGGCTCCTGTTCAGCCAGTTGTCACCCAGGTCCCTCCCTGCCAGGCTGCTCCCCAGCCCCTCATCCCCCAGTCTGTAGCTGCAGGGGCTTATTGTGGCCATAGTGTTGGACCCTGCCCTTGGCCCTGTTAATCCTCATCCCACTGGCCTCTGCCCACTGACCCAGCCCCTCCAGATCTCTCTGCAGCATCTTCCTCCCCTGCTGCAGATCCACTCTCCTCCCAGCTCGGTGTCAGCCTGGGCACTTCCCCATCCAGTGTGTTGTTCATAAAGCCACTGCCCAGTCAGGTAAGAAGAGTAAGGAAGGTGCAGTGAGCTCATGTTCTCGGTGGTCAGAGTGCCTCCTCCAGCCCCCTCCTCTGTCCCAAATAGATTTTACTAGCAGTGTTCTGAAGAAGAAGTGTTTGGAAAGCAGACGTTGATTGTTTGCACAGGAAAAGCAGGGTGATGGGTAGGAGGGTCAGGAAATCCTTGCCTTTACAGATCAAACGCTAGCTGTGAGACACAAATGCATTTGAGGTTGTGCAGAGGGATCATCACAAACACTGAATCAATCAAGAACTCATTTCTCTTTTGCAAAAGGCAAATGCAGCTGCTCAGGAGAAACCCAGACTTTCCCTTCTTCGGGTTTTTTGGTTATTCCTTTAGGTTTCAGATCTGATCAGCAAGTCAGTGACTGTATTGTCAGGCAGAGCCAAATGCCTCTAATACACTTAAGAACAATTTGCAAAGAGGTTTATCACAGAACATTAGGGATTATGAGGGCTCTCAAAAGATTGTCCAGTCCTATCCCCCTGCCACAGTAGGATCCCCTAGATCCAGTCACATGGGGACATGGACAGGTGGGTTTGAAACGTCTCCAGAGAAGGAGACTCCACAGCCCCCTGGGCAGCCCCTGCCAGGGCTCTGCCACCCTCACTGGGAAGAAGGTCCTTCTCAGAATGATGTGGGAAAGGTTCCACTCCCTCTTTACTCTGCAATCACATCTGGAGTCTTATGTCCAGTTCTGGGCCCCTCAGTTGCAGAAGGACATGGAGCAGCTGGAGAGAGCCCAGGGCAGAGCCACAGGGATGATGGAGGGAGGGGAGCATCTCCCTGCTGAGGAGAGGCTGAGGGAGCTGGGGCTCTGGAGCTGGGAAAAAGGAGCCTGAGGGGTGACCCCATGGATGTTGATCAATATGTGAAGGGTGGGTGTCAGGGGGATGGAGCCAGGCTCTGCTCAGAGGCACCCAGTGACAGGACAAGGGGCAGTGGGTGTGAGCTGGAGCAGAGGAGGTTCCCCATCAGTGTGAGAAGGACCTTGTTCCCAGTGAGGGTGCCAGAGCCCTGGCAGGGGCTGCCCAGGGGGCTGTGGAGTCTCCTTCTCCGGACATGTTTAAGAGTCACCTGGACTGTTCCTGTGCAGCTGGATCTAAGGATCCTGCTGTGGCAGGGGGACTGGGCTGGGTGATCTTTGGAGGTCCCTTCCCATCCCTAAGGCTCTGTGCTTCCAGAACAACCCGGTACCTTGCTCTATTCTAGTGCTTTCTTGGAAGTCAATATTTTACAGCAGCAGCCCAGGCAAGAAGTGAGGTTTCTGATCCTGAAAAGTTATGTGGTTCATTCATGTCTGGAGGTGAAGCTCCCTGGCTCCTGGTACTCTGCTCGACTCTCCCAGACATAAACAAAAGCAGAAGGGGAGGCCTTGCTGTTAGGCTGGTGCCTGAGCTGCTTGGAGATAAAATCAGCATCTTCACATCTTCACGTTTGTGTTTGAGGCTGCCCCCTTGCATGAGCTACTGCTTAAGCATTAGACAAGCTCGACTGGTGGGTGCAGACAGTGTGTGCAGGTGAGATACTTCATGGATGTGAAAGCCTGAGCAGAGGCTGAGGGAGATGGGACTATTCATCCTGGAGAAGAGGAGGCTCCCAAGGGTCTTACAGTCACCTTCTGGTGCCTCATAGAGGCTATAAGAAGGCTGGAGAGGGACAGTTTTGAGGGACTCTAGTGAGAGGACAAGGGGGTGAGTTTAAGCTAAAAGAGGGGAGATTTGGGTTGGATCTCAGGAAGAAGTTCCTCACTGTGAGGGTGCTGAGGCACTGGAACAGGGTGCCCAGGGAGATTGTGGCTGCTCCATCCCTGGAAGTGTTCAAGGCCAGGGTGGATGGGGCTCTGGGCAGCCTCCTCTGGTGAGACGTATCGCTGCCCGTGGCAGGGGGTTGGAGCTAGATGACCTCTGAGCTCCCTTCCAGCCCAGCTCCTCCTCAGAACACAGCACAGGGGCACCTGCACGTGCCTTGCACAGAGTTGACTGCTGCTTGTGAACTGCTAAAACTCTCTGCGTCAGGGTGGTTTCTCTTCCTTTTGCACCTGTTTGAATGCCTGTTCCTCAGCGCCAGCGCGGGCACCGCCGCGGCCCTAACTCCTGTCTGCCCGTGTAAGTTGTGTCCTTCCTTCAGCCGCGCTCTCGGAATTGCGGGCTTCACATCTGTCCCCATCTGTGGTGACCACAGGGACCCGCTGGAAGTGGCTGGACTCGCAGTGGGGAGTTGTTGGATAAACTCACACTGGTGAGCTGCTGGGTAGACACGAAAAGGACGCAGGAACGTACTCCAGTTTTACACGGCCTGTGAGGAACGGCTGAGGGAACTGGGGTTGTTGAGTCTAGAGAAGAGGAGGCTGAGAGGAGGCCTTCTTGCTCTCTGCAGCTGCCTCCAAGGAAGTTGTAGCCAGGCTGCTGCTGGTCTCTTCTCCCAAATTCCTAATGACAGGACGAGGGGAAATGGCCTGAAGTTGTGTCAGGGGAGGTTTAGTTTGGATCTTCAGCAGAAGTTCTTTGCTGAGAGAGTGGCTGGGCGCTGGAACAGGCTGCCCAGGGAGGTGGTGGAGTCCTCATCCCTGGAGGGGCTTAAGAAACAAGTAGCTCGAGCACTTGAGGCTGTGGTCTGGGGCTTAGGGAGCTGCTGGGCTGAGGATCCTGGAGGTTCTGTCCAGCCAGGATGATTCTGTGATTAATTCCTTCTCTTCTGAAGTTAGAACTGCCAAATGCTGAATATGGCCAGTGAAAACACATCAGTTCCTGGGGGTGTTTTGTACGATTTGTGGGGAATATCAGGAGCTTGCAGGGGTCCCCACATAAAGAATAGAAACCTAAGTGCTGCAGCCGTGCTGCTTCATTTGTGGAACCTCATTTTGTGGCATATTGAAGGAAAAAAGTGGGGTTCATTCCTGGGGAAGGGGAAAGGCTTTGAGAGTACCAGTTGGATTTGTGTGTTTGGAAACATAAAGGTCGCACAGGAACTTGGATCTAGGTGATGCTGCTGTGGCAGGGGGACGGGACTGGATGATCTCTTGAGGTCCCTTCCAATCCCTAATGGTTGGATCTAGGTGATGCTGCTCTGGCAGGGGGATTGGACTGGATGATCTTTGGAGGTCCCTTCCCATCCCCAGTGTTTCTGTGCCAGCTGATTACACCCTGCTAGTCAATATGTCGTTCATCCTTAACAGTAGTTGCACAGAGTGGAAGACTTCTGTAGCTAAAGTGTGTTTTCTCTTTTCTTTTGAAGGGTCCAGACCACCAGACAATCCTGTTTAACCACGGAGCTGTTCAGAACATTGCACATCTGTTAGTCTCCACCTCCTATAAAGTAAGATGTTAGCGGCACTCACTGTTACCCGTGCTTGTGGAAGGCATCTGAATGAAAACTAGAGTGTATGAGTCTGAGCTCAAAGTGTGAACTGCACAGTGGATCTGTTCCTGGAGTAAGCTGGGGTTCATTTCGGTATGGATGTCTGTCAGAAGAACCCCTCTGTTGTTTGGGGTGCTCTGTGAAGTTACACCACCATGAATTAGGAGAGCTGGCTGCCATCAGCCCAAAGAGCACAGAGTCAGGCCCACCCGAGCCAGTGCCACCTCTGGGGAAGAGCACCACACTCTGCCTGTGGCTGGGGGTTAAGGAGGGTCCCCGAACTCTTTGCAGTGTGAGGCCGACGAATCTAGCTCTGAGCACAGGCTCAGGAGTCTGCAGTAACTAAAATCTTCCACAGACTCACAGAGCAGTAGGGATTGGAAGGGACCTCCAAGGCTCATCCGGTCCAGTCCCCTGCCACAGCAGGATCTCCTAGATCCAGTCACACAGAAACGTGTCCAGGTGGGTTTGAAATGTCACCAGAGAAGGTGCCCCCCTGGGCAGCCCCTGCCAGGGCTCTGGCACCCTCACGGGGAAGAAGGTCCTTTTCTTGTTGTTTCCTACAGAAACATGTCCTGGTGATACCTGAGACTGAATAATGACAGTAAAATGTAGAGTTTATATTTAAGTTCAGTTTAGAGTCACTTCAACTGGATGGTTCTCTTTAGACAGTCAGATAAACTCACCTGAGAAGATTTCTGAAACAATAGCAACGTGTGTGTCTGAAGGGTGGGTGTGAGGAGGATGGAGCCAGGCTCTGCTCAGGGGCACCCAGTGACAGGACAAGGGGCAGCGGGTGTGAGCTGGAGCAGAGGAGGTTCCACATCAGTGTGAGAAGGACCTTCTTCATGGTGAGGGTGGCAGACCCCTGGCAGGGGCTGCCCAGGGGGGTTGTGGAGTCTCCCTTGGAGATGTTTCAAACCCTCCTGGCCATGTTCCTGTGTGACTGGCTCTAGGGGATCCTGCTGTGGCAGGGGGATGGGGCTGGATGATGTTTCAAGGTCTCTCCCAATCCCTAGTGCTCTGTGACTGTGTGAAGCCCTATTGTTCAGGAAAGAGCAGTCCCCTTGTTCTGATGCTCTCATTCCTCTCGAGTTGTTTGCTTGTTCGGGAGGCACCACAAACGAGAGCAGAGCCCAGAACTGGTTCCTGCAACGCTGACGCGCCCAGGCAGCACTCCGCAGCAGCACAGACCGCTTCTGCTTTGACAGTAGCATCTACCTGGACATTCATGCAGTTCTTACTAACGCCTAGTGTGTGTTCTCCTGTCCCACAGGTGCGAATGCAAGCGCTGAAGTGCTTCTCAGTTCTAGCCTTTGAAAACCCCCAGGTGTCAATGACCCTCGTGAACGGTAAGTGCGGCGCCGCCGGTGCTTCTTTAACCCTCGTGCCGGTGCCCGGCCGCGTCGGAGTGACTTAGCTGTCCCCTCTTGCTTGTCCCTTGCAGTGTCAGTCGATGGGGAGTCGTTACCGCAGATTTTCGTGAAGATGCTACAAAGGGACAAGCCGATCGAAATGCAGCTCACGTCAGCCAAATGGTAACTGGCCGTGGCTGGGGTGGAACAGCGGGCGCTTTGGTAGCCGCGCGTTAGCCGCTTACCTGCTGCTTGCTGCTGAGGAGTGTGTGCTCACAGCAATGGTTGTGGCTACTGTTGGCGTTACCTACGTCCTCGAAGCGCTTCTCACCTGGTAACCTTTTATCATGGAACCCTAGAATCATTGGGGGTTGGAAGGGGCCTTGAAAGATCATCCAGTCCAACCCCCCTGCCACAGCAGGATCATGGAATCATTAGGGATTGGAAGGGGCCTTGAAAGATCATCCAGTCCAACCCCCCTGCCACAGCAGGATCCCCTAGACCAGGTCCCACAGGAACACATCCAGGTGGGTCTTAAACATGTGAAGGAGACTCCACAACCCCCCTGGGCAGCCTGTCCCTGGACTGATCCTGTGTGACTGGATGTAGGGGATCCTGCTCCGTCAGGGGGATGGGACTGGATGATCTTTCAAGGTCCCTTCCAACCCCTAACGTTCTGTGATTCTGTGATAATTGAAACAGACCTGGAAGGGCCAAGTTAATGCTTCTTGATTGAAATGCAGTTAAGATCCTCCACTTGAGCAGCGGCTCTGGCACAGAGGCAGAAGCACCAACCTCTTGAGGGAGTGATTTGCAGCTACAAGTGGAGCAGTAGCCTTTTTTACTGGAATTGCTGGAATTACTTCAGCTAAGCCAAGCCTGTTTTACCTGAAGCAAAAGTCCTTATTTCATGTCAGTGTCAGAGCGGCTTTGTCTGGCAAATAGGGTCTGGCTGCACTCAGTGGCATCTGCAAGATGGATCCTTCCCTTCTGCTTCTTGGGGTGTGAAAATGAGTGTTTGCTGCTGTCAGCCGTGAGGCTTGGGCAGTCAGCGGTTAGAGAATGCCCTCTGTGCTAGCAGTCAGGTCTTATCCTCCATCTTCTGAGAAGTACTGCAAGGGAAGGCTTGTGTGTGTGGCTGGGAGGTGTTTGGAACAGGATCAGGGGTGTCACCTTCTGAGAGGTGAAGAACTCTCTGGAGGCTCTTGGAAAGATCTCAGGAACGTGGGGAAACGCGATCGGGTTCCACCGTGTGAGCACATTGCTGCTCCTCAGCTGAGCGGTTAGAGTCGGCCCCGCGGATGCCTCTGACGCTCCCAGCTGAGCTGGAACACTTGGGTTTAAGTCACCTTTACTGAGATTCAGTTCTTCAACCTCAGCTGTAGCCTGATAAGAACTAGGCATGTTGGCCAGTTCGAAAGCTAAAACGAAGGATCACAGAGCCACACAGTTATTGAGGCTGGAGAAGCCCCCTGAGCTCAGCCAGACCAGACCAGCAACTAACATCAACACAGCAGCCAGACCAGGGCACTAAGGGCCACAGCCAGGCTGCCCTTCAGCACCTCCAGGGATGGGGACTCCACCACTACCCTGAGCAGTCCAGTCCTGGCTCTGAGCACCCTTTCCCTGAGGAAGGGCTTCCTGACATCCAGCCTAACCCTCCCCAGTGCAGCTTCAGGCTCTGCCCTCTCATCCTGGTGCTGGTTGCCTGGGAGAGAAGTCTGACCCCAACCTGACCACAACCTTCCTTCAGGGAGTTGGAGAGAGGGAGAAGGTCCCCCCTGAGTCTCCTCTTCTCCAGGCTGTTCCTGCAGTGAAAGCAGAGCACTTGGGCTTCGTTCCGCTTCCTTGTAGCAGAGCATGTGAAACCACAAGTTGTGTAAGTGTGGAACCTTTCTGTTGGTGGGTGAACTCCTTGGCTTTGCTGAGACCTTGGAGCACCTGAACAAGACAAGGGGCAGCAGGTGTGAGCTGGAGCAGAGGAGGTTCCACATCAATCTGAGAAGACTCACTGGGAAGAAGGTGCCAGAGCCTTGGCAGGGGCTGCCCAGGGGGGTTGTGGAGTCTCCTTCTCTGGAGACGTTTAAGACCCACCTGGATGTGTTCCTGTGTGACTGGATGTAGGGGATCCTGCTGTGGTGGGGGGATTAGACTGGATGGTCTTTCAAGGCCCCTCCCAGTCCCTAATGTTCTGTGATTCCATGAACTCACACGTTAGCCTGGTGTCAGCATCGTAGCTAGAAACCTTGTAGTTACTCTCTGCACCGCGTTGCTGTCTGATGAAGAGCAAAGACATTGGACTAGAAGATCTTTTGAGGTCCCTTCCAGTCCCTGATGTGCTGTGATTGTGTGAAGTGCTGACTTGGCCCAGTGTCAGAGACTTGAGAGGGTTCACTGTTATCAGGGTGTCCTGTGCCACTGTCTTTGCGTGCCAGGGTCTGGTAAGCACAGAGGGGAGCTCACTTGATGAGCTGGAGGGCTGGCTGCAGTGCCCTGCCTCAGAGCATGACAGGCAGTGGTAGGTGAAGCTCCTCCTCTGTGTCGTTGCAGCCTTACTTCCATGTGCAGAGCCGGAGCGATACGGACAGACGACTCCTGCATCGTCCTGAAGGTGAGCCTCACAGTCTTCTGCCTCAAACACTTTCCTCAGGTAGGGCTGTCCCGGATAAAAGCCACGATCTCAGAGCTGGACGCACGGCCCCTTGAGGTTTGTGATCGTTTTGGTAGCCAAGTTGAAGGAACATGGAAGCAACATCAGTGCTTTGCTGTCCTGATGAGCAAATGTTTCAGGCAACGCTGCTTGTTCCCCTGTGACACACTGGAGTGTCACTGCAGTAATGCAGGGAAGAAGAATGCACTCACTTTGATACCTGCTGTAGTCACCTGGCAGGTTCCAGAGCTTTTAGTTTGCTTTTAGCAGCCTTCAACCAGTGGGCCCTGGTGGCCAAGAAGGCCAACGGCATCCTGGGGTGGATCAGAATGAGGATGGTTAGCAGATCAAGAGAGGTTCTCCTCCTGCTCTACTCTGCCCTGCTGAGACCACATCTGGAATCTTGTGGCCAGTTGTGGGCCCCTCAGTTCCNAGGGGGGTGGGACTGGATGATACTTTGAGGTCCTCCTTCCCTCTTGTTTCTCACAGCCAACGTGAGACAGAGAAGTTTGCTCTTGACTGCATTGTCCTTAGTGGTTCCTAGATTGCAGGAGGGGTCGAGTACTTCCTGAGGCAGCTCTGAGTGCCTTTGGCTCTTGTGTATAGTAAGAAACCCGTGTGAGGAGAGGCTGTTGAGATCTTTTGGTGTGATTGTGTCTTGGTCTTTAAGCTTTTCTGAGGCTGACCACAGTCACCCCTAAACATTTCATTCACACAGAGTAATCCTGACTGCGTGAGAGGCTCGTTATGAGTGCCTGCTGTATATTCAGTGGTGTCCAAAGAGTTCCTCTGCGTGCAGTCTTCAAAGCAGTAAAAGCTCCTTGTCTGAAGGTCCTGATCTGAAGAACCTGAAGGTTGGGAACTGCTCTGGGACAGCTGCTTTGGTCTTGTGAGCTGCTTTATGAACACCGCCGCGCTAAAGCACGGTGGAGTTTTAAGAAATAAGTCTTCTTTCAAACTTTTCAGACTCTGCCCTGTCTGGTTCGGATGTGCAGTAAGGAAAGGCTGCTGGAGGAGCGAGTGGAAGGAGCAGAAACACTGGCCTATCTGATCGAAACAGACGTGGAGCTGCAGCGCACCGCCAGCATCACCGACCACCTCATCGTCATGCTCGCCGACTACTTCAAGTACCCCAGCTCCGTGAGTGCCATCGCCGACATCAAGAGGGTGCGTGGCCTGCCTTCCCCGCTCCTGGGGCCTTGGGAAATGTGCAGAAGCACTGACAAAACAGCTCAGGGTGCTGGGTCTTTGTTTTGTTTAAACCCTGTGTGTCACAGAGTCACACAACGTTAGGGATTGGAAGGGCCTCGAGAGACCATCCAGCCCCATCCCCCTGCCACAGCAGGATCCCCCAGATCCAGTCACACAGGAACATGTTCAGGTGGGTCTTAAATGTCTCCAGAGAAGGAGACTCCACAACCCCCCTGGGCAGCCCCTGCCAGGGCTCTGGCACTCTCACTGCGAACAAGGTCCTTCTCAGATTGATGTGGAACCTCCTCTGCTCCAGCTCACACCCGCTGCCCCTTGTCCTGTCACTGGGTGCCCCTGCGCAGAGCCTGGCTCCATCCTCCTGACACCCACCCTTCACATATTGATCAACATCCATGGGGTCACCCCTCAGGTTCCTTAGTCCTTTCATGGCAGGACACAGTAGTCTGGGCAGCTGAGAGGAGCCTGAACAGAGACCTAAGAGCAGTCCACAGGGACTAATCCTTTGATGTCAGGACACAGTAGTTTGAGCAGCTGAGAGGAGCCTGAACCCAAGAGCAGTCCACATGGAGAACAAGGAGACAGGCTCCTTATGGAGTTCCACAGAAAGAGAAGGAGAAATCAAGTCAAATCAAAACAGGAGAGGCTGTTACTGGATAGAAGAAATAACTGTCACTTTAGAACAGTCAGACTTTGGAACAGATTGCTCAGTTTTCATTCTTCAAGGTTTCTAAGAGCTAACAACAGAGACCTGAGCAACCTCACCTGAGCTCTGCTCTGAACAGAGAATCGAGACTTTCAGATCTCCTCAATATTCTTTCCAACTACAATGCTCCTGTGCTCCTCACAGCCCTCAAAACTCAGTACTTATCTTTGGAGGTCCCTTCCAACCCCTAACGTTCTGTGATTCAGTGATTCTCTTCTGGCTGAGCAATCCAGGGTACACCCCACCTGCTGCTCCTCCAGGTTTGTCCTCCTGAAGTCCAGGTCCTGCACTCTGCTCCGTGCCTTTCTTACAGCTCTCAGGAGCTCGGACCACCTCTGTTTTACGATCCCCACACTAGTGCTCATTAATCCTCTTACCCCGAGCAGTTTTTCTTGCTTTGAGCAGCCTGTCCCATGCTGCATGACCTGAATTCACCCCGGCAGCACCTGTGCTAACAAGTTCCCTTCCAGAAGCCTCCTAGACAGCTTCCACCTTGCCAGCTTATCTTTACAGCAGAACTTGGGAGTTAACATCCACATTTGGTTCCTACTTCTGTTTCTGATGAAACGTCTCTTGTTCCCTGCCTGTTTTTTCCCTTCTCCTGGCTTGTTTGGTTTTGCCTGGACGTGGTCTGTGTAGAGCCTTAACTTCATGGAAGCAGTTTGGTCTCAGAGGGTTTCACTGGACTAACTCATGCTTTTCACTTGAATTGTTGTGTCGAGAGGGTAAACACAGCCATGGGCTAGTGGAACAGCAGCTCACTGGCCTTTCCGGCTGCTGTGGGAGACAAAACCCCGGTAGATAAGCATTAGCTTCTCGCAGCTGGAGCATCCTCAGCGTCTGAGCGTGCCCCCTGTGCTTTGTGTCAACAGCTCGACCACGACCTGAAGCACGCGCACGAGCTGCGCCAGGCGGCGTTCAAGCTCTACGCTTCCCTGGGAGCCAACGATGAGGACATCCGGAAAAAGGTGAGTCTGCCAGGAGGGCTCAGGCAGGTGAAGCTGGGGCTGGGAGTGAGTGCAGCGGGCCAGCAGGGTGCCCAGCTGGCCGAGAAGGCCAGTGGCATCCTCACCTGTGTGTTAAACTGTGTGTCCAGCAGGAGTAGGGAGGGGATTGTCCCCCTGCACTCAGCACTGGTGAGCCCACACCTTGAGTACTGGGTCTAGTTTTGGGCATCTCAAAGGTGCCCAAAAGGGAGACATCGAGGTGCTGGAGCGAGGGCAGAGGAGGGCAACGAAGCTGAGGAAGGGCCTGGAGAATCAATGTGATGAGACTGAGAGATGGAGAGAGCTGGGGCTGGTTAGTCTGAGGAAGAGGAGGCTGAGGGGAGACCTCATCGCTCTCTACATCTATCTGAAAGGACCCTGCAGAGATGTTGGTGCTGGGCTCTTCTCACAGGTCATTAGTGACAGAAGCAAAGGGAAGGGCTTCCAGCTCCAGCAGGGGAGGGTTAGACTGGCCATCAGGAAGAAATTCTTCCTGGAGACATTCAGGTTGGAAAAGACCCTTGAGATCACAGAATCCCTGAATCACAAAACATCAGGGATTGGAAGGGACCTCGAAAGATCACCCTGTCCAATCCCTATGCCCAGATCAGACTTTGTGATGGGGAGAACTGACACCAACAGTTGTTGTGAAGACCAGCACAGGAAAGAGGTGGGATGATTGCAGCGCTTCGTTAAACGTGTGGCAAGAGGAGAGAGGTGAAGCAGTGCCTTGTTGCCTCAGCAGGGAGCTGCCCTGTCAGATGTGGCAAGTCCTGCAGAGAAGGAAGAAAGACCTAGACAGGAAGAAGGCAGGAAAACAGTGTTGGAAAGATAACTGTCAGGAAGATTGGTCAGTGAGGGGCCAGGCAGGGTTCCAGAATTCAAACCCATAAGCTTCTCTTTTATTCCAGGGTCCACTCAGGGGGGACCTTCTCCCTCTCTCCAACTCCCTGAAGGGAGGTTGTAGTCAGGTGGGGGTCGGGCTCTTCTTGGAGGGAACCAGCACCAGGACAAGAGGGCAGGGCCTGAAGCTGCCAGGGGAGGGTTAGGCTGGATGTCAGGAAGCCCTTTGTTCTGGAAAGGGTGATCAGAGCCTGGACTGGGCTGCCCAGGGCAGTGGTGGAGTCCCCATCCCTGGAGGTGTTGAAGGCCAGCCTGGCTGTGGCCCTTAGTGTCCTGATGTGGCTGCTGGGGTGATGTTCATAGAATCATGGAATCATCAGGGATTGGAAGGGACCTTGAAAGATCATGCAGTCCACTCCCCCTTGACACAGCAGGATCCCCTAGACCAAGTCACCCAGTTAGGCCCTGGGCTGGGCTGGCTGAGCTCAGAGGGCTTCTCCAGCCTCAAGCAGTCTGTGCTACTTTCCCCTTAATACGAAGGAGAACCTTTGTTGCTGCTTGTAGCTGCAGGTTTCCTGTGCAGTGTTTGAGGTGTTGCACACACAGACCCCACCACCCACAACTGTGCAGGTTGTTCAGATGACAAGAATTCTTGATGTTTCCTGCAGATAATTGAGACTGAGAATATGATGGACCGCATTGTTAACGGCCTGTCTGAGTCCAGTATCAAGGTGCGATTAGCTGCAGTCAGGTAGGAGAGTCCTTGGATTCCTGCAGATCCTTCTGTCCACGTGTGGTCCAGCCCTGGGTGGCATTTCTGCTGAGTTTTCAAAAGCTGATCTGACCTAATCTGTGCTGTTGGAGGACTTAAGGCGGGGTGGGGAGTTACTTTGGACTCACGCACTGTTTTCTGTGGGAAGTTTCAAACTCTCCTGTCTATCAAGTCCTAACTGAGTCTTTGTGTAGGAGGGCTGTGAGTTGTGGTGCTGGGGATGTGGGGGTCTGTGCTTCCCAGTGAAGGTTTCTTTTCCATTGCAGGTGTTTGCACAGTTTGTCCCGGTCTGTACAGCAGCTCAGGACAAGTTTTCAGGATCATGCTGTGTGGAAACCTTTAATGAAGGTGAGGAAGAGTCAAGGCTCGGCTCCTGAAGTGCTCTGTCCCTTCTAAGGAGGATGTAGTGTTTAGAATCAGTAGGGATTGGAAGGGACCTCGAAAGATCATCCAGTCCAATCCCCCTGCCACAGCAGGATCACCTAGATCCAGTCATGAGGGATAGGAAAGGATCTCAACAGGTCATCCACTCAGTGCCCCCGACACAGCAGGATCCCCTAGACCAAGTCACACAGGAACACATCCAGGTGGGTCTTAAACATCTCCAGTGAAGGAGACTGCACAACCCCCCTGGGCAGCCCCTTCCAGGGTTCTGACACCCTCACTAGGAAGAAGGTCCTTCTGATATTGATGTGGAACCTCCTCTGCTCCAGCTCACACCTACTGCCCCTCATCCTATCCCTAGATGACATTTAGAAGAGCCTGGCTCCATCCTCCTGACACCCACCCCTCAAATATTTGTGGACATTAATGAGATCACCGCTCGGTCTCCTCTTCTCCAAGCTCAACAGACCCAGCTCCCTCAGCCTCTCCTCATAAGGAAGGTGCTCCACCTCCTTCATCATCCTCGTTACCCTACACTGGACCCTCTCCAGCAGCTCCACATCCCTCTGAACTGAGGAGCCCAGAGCTGGACACAAGACTCCAGCTGTGGTCTCAACCAGGGCAGAGCAGAGGGGGAGAAGAACCCCTCTCGATCTGCCAACCACCCCCGTTCTGATCCACCCAGGATGCTGCTGGCCCTCTTGGCCACAAGAGCACCCTGCTGGCCCGTTTCCGTAGAGTCATCATAGGAGGCACCTGGAACTCAGAGCTCCATGTCTACCTCCTAATAGTTTTAAATCAACAAAAGCCAGGCGGCAGCACGGAGGACTGTGGTCTGTGCTTGATGTTTTTCCTTCTCTCCCACAGCCTTCTGTTTGCTTCCACTAATGCAGCAGCACTCTCTTCCCTCTAGCAGGTGCCACCTCAACCCCCCCTAAACACCCGTCCACGCGCTCCGCTCGTCTCAGTCACCGCTCTCTCCTTTGTGACTGCAGGTTCTGCAGAATGCCCCGAACGAAATCCTCATAGTAGCATCTTCCACGCTATGCAATCTGCTCCTGGAGTTCTCGCCAAGCAAGGAGGTCAGTATTTGTCTGGAAGCACGAAGCTGCGTGACGCGGGGGTCCCGCAAGCATGAGGCTGTCCCTGTTGGTAGCCACGGCTTGTGAAGGCTGGAGCTCGGAATGAAAATCCTCTGTTGACAGAAGTTGAGTAGTTAGAGGTAGTCCCTAACAAAGAGTAGTAGCCAGGACATTTTGGGCTGCCTTACGTGTAAATCTCTATTATCTGAAAAAACAGTGAGTGAGAGGAAGCCAACGGGCCGTTGGCAGTGTAGGATCACAGAATGGTCTTGGTAGGAAAGGGCCTTCCAGATCACCAAGTCCAACCAGAGCCACAACAGCAAAAACCCTAAAGACCTGATTGATCGACAAACACAAACTAACCCCCTCGATCCCTGCCCCTGTAGCAGGGCATGAAGCACCATGGCTACATGGTTCTTCAAGACCTCCAGGGATGGGGACTCAACCCCCTCCCTGCGAAGGCCCTTCCAGTGCCTTTCTGTCAAGACTTTCTTCCTAACATCCAACCCAAACCTCCCCTGCCTCAGCTCCAGACCATCTCCCCTGGTTCCATCAGTAGTTCCTAAGGAGAAGAGGCCAACACCCACCTCTCTACAACCTCCTCTCAGCCAGTTATAGAGGGCACTGAGGTCCCCCTCAGCTTTCTCTTCTCCAAACCAAACCTGCCCAGCTCCCTCAGCCCCTCCTCAGATGAGTGGTTCTCTAAAGCCACCACAAGCTGGTAGCTCTGCTCTGGACACCTTCCAGCATCTCAGTGTCTCTCCTGTAGTGAGGGGCCCAGAGCTGACCCCAGTACTTGAGGGGAGACCTCACAAGGGCTGGCTACAAGGGCACCTTAACTTCCCTTCTCCTGCTGACCACGCTGTTCCTGACACAAATATGAATCATTGTCTTAGAGAATTGCTGCTGTAATCTGGAAAGTGCTGGCCTGGCCGAGTCTTGTGGGCTGTGTTGTTCTTGGGTGAACAACGCAGGGTATCGCTGGAGTTCCCCACAATTTAAATATCTCTCTTGAGTGCAGGAAATGTTTGCAGGATTGTGGGCACCTACAGAGCACTTGGGGTTACCCTGGCGTGGGCAAAGGGTTCCAGACTTGAAGAGGGGAGATTGAGCTTGGCCATGAGGAACCAACTCTTCGCTGTGAGGGTGCTGAGATGCTGGAACAGTGGTTCCCCAGGCAGCGGTGGCTGCCCCATCCCTGGCAGTGCTGAAGGGCAGGTTGGCTGGAGCCCTGAGTGACCTGCTCTGGTGAAGGTTTCCCTGCCTGTGCAGGGGGGCTGGGACTGGGTGATCTTTCAGGTCCCTTCCACCCCTGGCCATTCTATGATCAGTTTTTCTGGTGTTCCAGTCACGTCGGTGTGACACAACACTGAAAGAAACCCAAGCACAGTTCAGGGCACCAGAGGCTGCCTTGTTTGTATGGCAGGGCCCGGTCAGCGTGGCGTTTCCACCTGAAACTGGGTTGAAATCCAACACACAGATGTGTGTCCACATGAGACTAGAGCTCTCTTGCCCTGAATTCTTCAACAAAAACCTTCTAAAGCTTGTGAGTGGTTTGTTCACTTCCCGTGAGTGGACTTGACGTCTTGTCAACTCAAGACACAAGCATGGCTTTGCGATTGTATCTGCCTTTGCTTCTGCCTACGCTGGTCTAAGTAGTGTTTTAAAGGTTTCCTCTGTTGTGTCCCCTCTTCGTTGTAGCCTATTTTAGAATCAGGAGCCATAGAACTTCTGTGTAGTTTAACGCAGAGTGAGAACCTCGCCTTGCGGGTGAACGGCATTTGGGCTTTGATGGTGAGTAGGAAGCACCGGGGACGTGCCGACGGCGGGGGTTTGGCTTTAGCCGTTTGCGAGCGCGGCGTGAAGGACTTGCTCCATAGAATCATTACGGATTGGAAGGGACCTCGAAAGATCATCTAGTCAAGTCCCCCTGACATCTGAAACCTGCTTCGTCTTCCCGCCGAGCTACAGGAGGAAGACGGTATCAGCCAGGGACACCTCATCAGTTAGTCCATAAAACCAGCTGTGACTAGTTCAGACACTGGTTGGGTTGCCGAGAGCATTCAGGGGGTCGGTTATGTCAGTAGGGTAGGGGGGTGTGTGAAACACCTTTGAGGATACTGTGTGTAGCAGTGGAATAGCTCAATTACGGAGCAGCACTGGGCCCAGCAAGGCTGTGAGATACCTTGTGAGCACCAGTAACAACTGACTGGGATAGTTCCTAGGGTTCCTGGTTGACAGATCTGACTGATTCATACATATTCTACTAATTCTCAGTTCTCCCCCCTCTAAAACTGACTGAGCCATCTCAGAGAGGGCTTTGGATAACACGCTTCCCCCCCTTTTTGTGACGACTCACAACTTACGGAGGATTTATAACCCCCACTGCACACTAATCTAAGCATCAGTCAGTTACGGAGTTCCAACAGAGCACGGTAATCCTCCCTCTTCTCCACCTGGTTTCTTTGGTCTTCAGAGGGAGAGCAGCTTGAGAAAGGGATTTCTGCCTCCTCTTCTTGTCAGAGGAAAACTCTGCCAAGTACTTAGTTCCTAACAATCAATGTTCATCAACTATTCTGTGCTTCTATCAACTTTTAATAACAATCAATGTTCATCAACTGTTGTGTTCTATCAACCTTTAATAACAAAGTTCATCAACTGTTCTGATCTATCAGCCTTTAATAACAATTAATGTTCATCGACTGTTCTGATCTATCAGCCTTTAATAACAATTAATGTTCATCGACTGTTCTGATCTATCAGCCTTTAATAACAATTAATGTTCATCGACTGTTCTGATCTATCAGCCTTTAATAACAATTAATGTTCATCGACTGTTCTGATCTATCAGCCTTTAATAACAATTAATGTTCATCGACTGTTCTGATCTATCAGCCTTTAATAACAATTAATGTTCATCGACTGTTCTGATCTATCAGCCTTTAATAACAATTAATGTTCATCGACTGTTCTGATCTATCAGCCTTTAATAACAATTAATGTTCATCGACTGTTCTGATCTATCAGCCTTTAATAACAATTAATGTTCATCGACTGTTCTGATCTATCAGCCTTTAATAACAATTAATGTTCATCGACTGTTCTGATCTATCAGCCTTTAATAACAATTAATGTTCATCGACTGTTCTGATCTATCAGCCTTTAATAACAATTAATGTTCATCGACTGTTCTGATCTATCAGCCTTTAATAACAATTAATGTTCATCGACTGTTCTGATCTATCAGCCTTTAATAACAATTAATGTTCATCGACTGTTCTGATCTATCAGCCTTTAATAACAATTAATGTTCATCGACTGTTCTGATCTATCAGCCTTTAATAACAATTAATGTTCATCGACTGTTCTGATCTATCAGCCTTTAATAACAATTAATGTTCATCGACTGTTCTGATCTATCAGCCTTTAATAACAATTAATGTTCATCGACTGTTCTGATCTATCAGCCTTTAATAACAATTAATGTTCATCGACTGTTCTGATCTATCAGCCTTTAATAACAATTAATGTTCATCGACTGTTCTGATCTATCAGCCTTTAATAACAATTAATGTTCATCAACTATTCTGATCTATCAGCCTTTAATAACAATTAATGTTCATCGACTGTTCTGATCTATCAGCCTTTAATAACAATTAATGTTTATCAACTATTCTGATCTATCAGCCTTTAATAACAATTAATGTTCATCGACTATTCTGTTCTATCAGCCTTTAATAACAATTAATGTTCATCGACTATTCTGTTCTATCAGCCTTTAATAACAATTAATGTTCATCGACTGTTCTGATCTATCAGCCTTTAATAACAATTAATGTTCATCGACTATTCTGTTCTATCAGCCTTTAATAACAATCGAATTCATCAACTATTACTCTGGAATATTCTAAAATATTGACTGTTATTCTAGAATAATCTTGCATTAGTCTGTTGACCTTTAGTAAACCTTCCCAGCTCATCCGTTGTTTCCCACAGCGGCAAAGAGAAGCAGCTGGTAACCTGGGCAGCTCTAAGAGTGTGGCAGTCGCTGTGTTGGGTCCTTGCACGTTGCCACCCTCAGGGTTGACTGGAGCAGGGGTTTAGCTGCAGGTGACAGTCTGCTGGAAGAGGCAAAGCCCGAGCTCAAGGTCGGAAGCACGACGCAAGCCCGCTCTGTCTCTTGCAGAACATGGCGTTTCAAGCGGAGCAGAAGATCAAGTCGGACATCTTACGAGGTCTGAGCACCGAGCAGCTGTTCCAGCTGCTCTCCGATTCCGATGTCAATGTTCTGATGAAAACGTTGGGACTGCTCAGGAACCTCCTCTCTACTCGCCCAGTAAGTACAACTGTGAGCACCGGCTGACTGTCAACACCGTCTTCTTCACGCTGGCCTCCTTGGAGCTGGGAGACCGGTGTCTTCTCTATAGGTCTGAGTGAAACCAGAACCCACTGGCCTCCTTGGAGCTGGGAGACCAGTGTCTTCTGTATAGATCTGAGTGAAACCAGAACCCACTGGCCACCTTGCCACTGGGAGTCCAGTGTCTTCTCTACAGATCTGAGTGAAACCAGAACCCACTGGCCTCCTTGGAGCTGGGAGTCCAGTGTCTTCTCTACAGGTCTGAGTGAAACCAGAACCCACTGGCCTCCTTGCAACTGGGAGACCAGTGTCTTCTGTATAGATCTGAGTGAAACCAGAACCCACTGGCCTCCTTGCAACTGGGAGTCCAGTGTCTTCTCTACAGGTCTGAGTGAAACCAGAACCAAGGCCCACATGATCCTTTCTCAAACCAGACCAGATTTCAGATGCAGAGGGTCATTACGCAGCCTGTCTGCTATGCTAAACTCTTTGTTGTGGAGACCTCACCAGGCACTGGGGTCTTTGTGCACTCTGGCTGCTCTTCAATTCAAGTAGGAAAGACCCTTTTTGCCCGGAAGGCTCCGCTGATGGTGTTTTGTCGTTGCTTTGGCAGCACATAGACCATATCATGAGCACTCACGGGAAGCAAATCATGCAAGCAGTGACCCTCATTCTGGAAGGGGAGCACAACATAGAAGTCAAAGAGCAGGTAACGCTTTCGTGTTTCACCTCGTCGTGGCAGAATAAACGGAACGAAGGGCTGAGAGCGCGGCCGGTTCTCAGCGTGTCGCGTTCCTGCTGTTTGGGATGTGAGTCCTTTGTCGAGATCGCTCGGACGATAACTTCTGCACCCGCGAGAGCGCTGCTGTGTCCGCAGCGTTGAAGAGTGACTTTGGAAACGTAGGTTTGTGAGAGCAGAGGAAAGAAACCTGAAGCAGCTGCTTGGCAGAAGGGGGACAGTGGAAACGGGAAGAGAAAGTCCAGTGAAAGGCTGAGGGAGCTGGGGCTCTTGAGCTTGGAGAAAAGGAGACTGAGGGGTGACCTCATTAATGTCTATAAATACGTGAAGGGTGGGTGTCAGTAGGATGGAGCCAGGCTCTGCCCAGGGGCATCTAATGACAGGACCAAGGGGCAGTGGGTGTGAGCTGGGACAGAGGAGGTTCCACATCAATGTGACAAGGACCTTGTTCCCAGTGAGGGTGGCAGAGCACTGGCAGGGGCTGCCCAGGGGGGTTGTGGAGTCTCCTTCTCTGGAGACATTTCAAACCCACCTGACCATGTTCCTGTGTGACTTGGTCTAGGAGATCCTGCTGTGGCAGGGGGGTTGGACTGGAGGATCTTTCGAGGTCCCTTCCCATCCCTGATGAGTCTGTGATTCTGTGAGAGAGACAGCTTGTGGCCAGTTCAGAGCTGTTGGAGGTACCAAACGCGCGACGTGACCTGCAGCCAGGATGCTGAGGGTTTCCCTCTCTTTCAGACGCTGTGCATACTGGCCAACATTGCAGATGGAACGACGGCGAAGGAGCTGATCATGACCAACGATGACATCTTGCAGAAGATCAAATACTACATGGTAGGGGTGGCTCTCAGAGCTCTTCTGTTGATCTCTTGTAGGAATGGAAAGAGACTCCGTCCGCGTTTTGGCTTTGCCGTTGCCTACCTTCATGTAGGGCAGTGTCGTGTGGCACAAACACACCCAGGATCCAGTTAGAAGGGAAGTCCAGTCATGATTTTACTTGGGGAGGGGTAATCAGAAGCATCAGGACAGGTTGGAGAATGATCTGCTGGAGAGCAGCACCTCTGTGGAGAGGGAGCTTGGAGTTCTTGTGGACAACAAATTCTCCATGGAGCAGTGCTCTCATGGCCAAGAAGGCCGATGGGGTCCTGGGTGGATCAAGAAGACTGTGTCCAGCACTGCTCCCTCCCTGCTCTGCCCTAGTGAGGCCATATCTGGAGTGTTGTGTCCAGTTCTGGGCTCCCCAGTTCAAGAGGGACAGATCTGATTGAGAGAGTCCAGCGGAGGGCAGTGAGGATGATGAGGGGACTGGAGCACCTGCCTCATGAGGAGACACTGGGAGAGCTGGGACTTCTCAGCTTGGAGAGGAGAAGGTTACAAGGGGACTTAATCACTGTCCACAATTCCATCAGGGCTGGGTGACAAGAAGAAAGAGACAATCTCTCTTCACTTGCACTTGATAGGACAAGGGGCAACAAGTGTCAGTTGGAGCACAGGAAGTTCCACCTCAGCCTGAGGAAGAACTTCTTCCCAGTGAGGGTGCCAGAGCACTGGAAGGGGCTGCCCAGGGAGGTTCTGGAGTCTCCTTCTCTGGCAACGTAAGACCTATCTGCACACGTTCTTACGTGACCTGTCTTAGGTTCTGTGATCCTGCTTGAGCAGGGGGGTTGGACTCGATGACCGCTGGAGGTCCCTTCCAACTCCTAGTGATCTGTGTCTCCATGCTACAATGACTTCAGCACTGCCCACAACAAACCTGAGTAGAAAAATGCTCCACAGTCATGGACACGGGTTTCTACTAACTGTCTTGAGGTAAATGATTGGGCACTGCCCAAGTGCCTCACGTGACAGGGCCGTCTTTGGGGGAAGCTGCAGGTAAGGATCGGCTCCAGCGTCACCACCTCATTTCTTGCAGCAAGAGTGCCAACATGTGAGTGAGAGTGTCTGCACTCCCCTTCTAACTCGAGCCTCTTCTAATTTGTTTAGAGTCACTCAAACACCAAACTTCAGCTGGCTGCCATGTTCTGTATCTCTAATCTTGTATGGAATGAAGAGGAAGGTAAGAGAGCCTCGTTACTCACGTGTCTGCCAACGACTGTCCCTGCTCAGCACAGGGATCCAAGGCAGGAGGGGGAAGAGATGTTTGTGGTTCTGCTATGGAAAGAGAGAGAGTGGTCGGGAGGATGCTGAGGAGAGTGTAGAGAGCTGCTCTGGGGCAGGAGGAGTCACTCCAGAGGGAGCTGAGAGTGTGGAGGCATTCAAAGCCTGCCTGGACATGTTCTTGTGCAGCTGGATCTAGGGGATCCTGCTGGGCCAGGGGGATGGGACTGGATGATCCTTCAAGGTCCGTTCCAATCCCTGATGCTCTGTGATTCTGTGACTGGATCTAGGGGATCCTGCTGTGGCAGAGGGATGGGACTGGATGATCCTTCAAGGTCCCTTCCAATCCCTGATGCTCTGTGACTCTGTGACTGGATCTAGGGGATCCTGCTGTGCCAGGGGGATGGGACTGGATGATCCTTCAAGGTCCCTTCCAGTCCCTGCTGCTCTGTGATCAGCTGCAGTAGAACTTGCTCTGGCAGAGCGGGTTGGACTTCGGTATCTCCAGAGGTCCCTTCCAAGCCCTGCTGGTTCTGAGTGTGTGCACGGGGTGTGCAGACACGGGAAGGAGAGCTCCCGTGGGAAGCAGCCCCGACGGGTTTTGCTGTGGCCGTGTTCTAGCAGGACCGTGTTCCGTGCCCTCCTTGAAGCTGCTTTCGCTGCCGCTCTGCTCTCCTGTTGTTCAGACCCGTGTTTGCAGGGTGTTTCCCAACACAGTGATTTCTTGCTGTAGGTTCACAGGAACGCCAGGATAAACTCCGAGACATGGGAATAGTAGATATTCTACATAAATTGAGCCAGTCATCAGATCCAAATCTGTGTGACAAGTGAGTATTCTGAAGGCTTCCGGCACGAGTTTGCCAACAACACGGGGTTCAGCACGGGCAAAGGTCTGCCCCTGTGTCAGGGGAATCTCAGGCACCAGTACAGACTGGGATGAGAAAGGGTTGAGGGCAGCCCTGAGGAGAAGGACTTGGGGGTGAGGGTGGAGCAGAAGTCAGACAGGAGCCATCAGTGGGTGCTGGCAGCCCAGAGAGCCAGCCGTGTCCTGGGCTGCAGCAAAAGCAGCAGGGACAGTCGGTCAAGGGAGGGGATTCTCCCCCTCTGCCCTGCACTGCTGAGACCCCACCTGCAGTCCTGGGTCCAGTTGTGGAGTCGCCAGCATCGCAAGGACACAGAGCTCCTCCCACAGAGCTGCTGAAGCCAAACCCCAGTGAGTAACTGGCTGTTCCTTCCTCGCAGGGCGAAGACAGCACTCCAGCAGTATCTTGCATGATCCAAGACTAGTGGAATCTCTGGACACCCCTCATGTCTACTTAAGGAACGGCAGGAGATGCTCCTGACTCCTCCTATTTGCACAAGTCACCTTGGGCTGCATTTTTCTCAGGTGCAGGGAGCTGCTCTGCAGAAACAGTTTCAATGATCAGGTCTCCAGTGCACTTGAGAATTTTCTTGAGGTAGTTTCTTTACTCAGAGGACTCCTGGGTGGGGCGGTGGTGGGGTGGGGGCTTGTTTTGGTTCTTTTTTGGGGGGGTTTGTTTTGGGGTTGGTTTTTGTTTTCCCGAGCTACCTGGACTCTCGGATAGAACAATCAGTCATCACTCTCCTCTCGGGCCTCCGACTTTCTGCTTTTGCTGCAGCCGGCGTGCGCGGGTGTGCGTGCGGGTGTGCGTGCGGGTGTGCGCGCGGGTGTGCGCCCGAGCGGGGGCTTGGGCGGGGTGCGTGTGCGCGTGGTCCCTGGGCCTGGTCTCCCCTCCTTTGTTTCTGGTGTGTGCGCGTGAAGATCTTTTTCTACAGGTTTTCAAGGGTTAACCATTTGTTTGCTGTATGAAAACGTCAGTGACTTCTCTACAGTTTGAATGAAATGTTATTTAAAGAAGAAGAGGCGAAACGAAACCAAACCGTTGTATCCCATAAAGTTTATTTTGAATTTTGAACAGATGAATGTTTTTTGAGTAAAAAAATATATGCTTTTCTCAACTTCAGCTTAACTCACACGATACTTCCTTTCCAAAGAGACAGTAGGCCTCAAACTGTTGGCCGCTGGCGAGGTCCGAGGGGGTTTTGCCGCCGTGCGAGGTCACCCGGTACCGGTGGGTGCGCTCAGCTGGATTGCTTTGGGTGTCTTTGCAAGGCTCGTGCTTCAGAGCTGGGCTGACTCCTGCCTCTGCTGGGAAGGAGCAGCTGGCTGCAGTCTCAGCGGGAATAACCTGCTGCTTTAGTAGCCAGCAGCTTGCTCAGATAGTGGCCGAAGGACTAGCGTGTTTCACTGGTGGTGAGTACCTGGGATCACTAATGTCCATGGAGCAAGCTGTGTGTTGCAGAACTTCCAGGAGACCAGAGGGAGCTGGCAAGCTGAGATCAAGGGATGGCTTGTGTTTAGCAGACTTTACCCCAGAGACAGGGAAGTGATGGGGCTGCTTGTGTTTAGCAGACTTTACCCCAGAGACAGGGAAGTGATGGGGCTGCTTGTGTTTAGCAGACTTTACCCCAGAGACAGGGAAGTGATGGGGCTGCTTGTGTTTCACAGCCTTTACCCCCAGAGACAGGGAAGTGATGGGGTTGCTTGTGTTTCACAGCCTTTACCCCCAGAGACAGGGAAGTGATGGGGTTGCTTGTGTTTCACAGCCTTTACCCCCAGAGACAGTGATCTACACATTAATCCCATGAAAGAGCAGCAGGAAAGTTGGGAAAGGGTGGAAGAACTGGGGAGCTGGGCATTGCTGAGCCCAGTAGAGTAGCTTCAGGTTTAAGTGTGAGCCTGCAGATGGATCTGTGTACCTGGATGATACGCAGCGGCACTGTAATACAGTCTGACTCCTGGGTTGTTCTGAGTTCCTCAAGTTCCATAACCTCTCCAGTGAAGTGGTCCTGCTGTGGCAGGAGGGTTGGACTAGATGATCTCTCAGGGTCCCTTCCAATCCCTGATGATTCTCTGATTCTGTAAGTTGTGCCTGTGGGTGTGGGGGGAATAAAGGAGTGCAGGTGGTTACGAAGGTTAGGCTGAGGCCCCAGTCAGATGTGCAGAGAAGCAGATGAGGACAGCAAGCAGCCTCCTTCCTGCAGCTCAGGGCTCTTGCTTTCTTCCTGTGCTGCTTCTCCGTGCAGCGTAGAGCGTAGCTTTGCCAGCGAGCGTCTCCGGGCGCTGTATTCACACAGCACTAACAGCTACAGACTGCAGCCAGCGTCTTCCGCCAAGTCTTCCTCTTTATTACGCTGGACTTCAGCGAGGAGAGGGGTCTGTAACTTTGCTGACCAGTTCTGAGGAGCATTTTGATCTTATTTACAAACAGCAAGTCCCCTTGTGATGGCCTTACTCTTCTCTGAGGTAAAGCACCCGTGTCGGGCAGCGCGACCACAGCTTGGCCTGAGAATGGAGACTGCTGTGTTCTCAGATGGCTGTTACCACTGGAGAGGAGAATCTGAGCCCTTCCTGTAACTGCTGCTGCTGCTCCTGAAGGACAAATGAAAGTGAGCACCAGACCCTCTCCCTAGACCTGGCAGTGAGTGACCGGCAGCTTCTTCGTGTCCTTCTGCAAGTTCACGATGGACTTTGGGGGGCTGAGCAAAAGGGAAAGGAGAAAGATGTGAGAACTCAATGAATAGCAGGAACCTTGGAAGGGAAATCTTTAGTTATAAAATGAAACCAACTAGATCTTTGTTTGAATCAAGTTCTGAGGCTGATGTTGTAAAGGCAGAACTTCACAGCATCTGTCTGGCTGCTGAATTCACCCTCCTTCAGGAGGTGCTTTCGGGAGCTCTCGGCACCGTCGTGGCTGGAAGTGAGCTCCTGGATCATCAAGTCCATCTTGTGAATCTCTTCTTGTCTGCCACCAGTGAACATTTCTAAAAGCTAATCTGAGCTTGATCCTATAAAACCTGGGTGCCTGAAGGGGTTTGGAAGGGAAGGGAAGTATCTCTGTGCGTGTTTGGAGGGGCTTTCCTGAGCCTCTGCTAGGAACACGGAGAAACCCTGCTCAGACATGAGAGCAGCTGATGTTCTTCCACAGAGCAAACTGGCAATGTTCAGGTGAGCTCTGTGAGTGATGTCTGATGTTGCTGTAGGTTTGTGCAAAACCAACACCTCTGCAAATAAAATGACCTTTATAGAACGTCTAGGTCTTCCTCAGCCTCGTGGAGAAATCTCAGCTTTCAGTGCCAGCAGCACTACAAAGCCAGAGATCACAGAGCATCAGGCATTGGAAGGGACCTCGAAAGATCAGCCAGTGCAGTCCCCCTGCCACAGCAGGACCCCCTGGATCCAGTCACACAGGAACAGCCCAGGAGGGTTTGAAACATCTCCAGAGAAGGAGACTCCACAGCCCCCCTGGGCAGCCCCTTCCAGGGATCTGGCACCCTGATGTGGAACCTCCTCTGCTCCAGCTCACACCCACTGCCCCTTGTCCTGTCACTGGGTGCCCCTGAGCAGAGCCTGGCTCCATCCTCCTCACACCCACCCTTCCCATATTGATCAACACCCATGGGGTCACCCCTCAGGCTCCTTTTTCCCAGCTCCAGAGCCCCAGCTCCCTCAGCCTCTCCTCAGCAGGGAGATGCTCCCCTCCCTTCATCATCTCTGTGGCTGTGCACTGGCCTCTCTCCAGCAGCTCCGTGTCCTTCAGGACCTGAGGGGCCATGTTCGGGGTCCCTGGACTCCGGGTACTTGTGTTCATAAGATGTCTGGTGGCCTGGTCCTCCAGCTGGCCACAGGCCCTCCTGGTTGATTCAGCTTCTAGCAGTCAACTCTGTAGTGCTCCTGGCAACCCGAGGACTCTGGCAGCCTGGGGTTCTGTGAAGATGGGCATCGCCCCGAGCACTGACCTGCTCTCATGCCAGTGAGGAATCGAGGAGCCTTCATCCATTGAGCTGTGTTTGGAATGGGACCAATCACTTCTTCCCTCTGCTCCCCGTGCCTTGTCTGGAGCTCCTGACTTTGTTAAGGGTAAACGTGGAGTGGGGTGCTGGCAGTGGACTGGAGGGCACTGGGAAGCTTTGTCAGCCAGACAGGCTGCTTGAAGGAGAGTTGGAGAGCAGACTGAGCTGAACTTGTGGCTGCAGCAGATCCTGCGAGTGGGTTGGGCTGGGCTGCTGCTCCGCCCTGAGGTTGCCAGGACTACCTTCACAGCGTCAGGGTGCCAGCTGCTGCACAGAGGGGCCAGTCGGGGCCTGTTTGCTTCTGCCACACTTGCAGAGTGAGCAGGCAGCAGCACCTCAGTGAGGAAGGGCTGAGCAGAGCTGTCTGCAGGCTTTGGGCTGGGTGGAGGAGCGAGGGCTGGTAAATCTTCCTCTGTGGTGCAGGTTGGCCAGCAGCTGGACCCGTGTCGTTCAGAGGACCTCTGCTGAGCTTGGCGCTCGGGACTGCTGCTCTGAGGACCCTTGCTCCTGCAGGAGGATGGCTGCAAGGAAGAGGGAGCCAGCGCTGCAGGTCAGTAGGGACCAGAGCTTCCTTTAGCTCCTGGCGAGTGCACAGGGTGAAGGTCAGACGTGGGGCAGCTCAGGTTCTGCTGCCAAAGAACCCGCGAGGCCCCTGCGGCAGAAGAGCGTTCCTGAGGGCAGGTAAGAGGATGGGAGAGCCCTGCAAGGCAGCCCTGTCCCCCAGAGGGGCTCCTGTGGGTCACAGAACCCTGTGGGATACAGAAGCGGGTTGCAACAGGGCTCCAGATTGTGTTTCAGAGCTGCACGAGCTGACAGGGATTTGTTTGTTTGCATGGAGCAGAACGATCTGTGATGACTCCCTGATAGGGGACAGGGGGTTCCTGGGAGCAGTTCAGTAAATGAAAACGTGGAACAAGCCAAAGTCAGTCATTAAAGTCCCCTTCAGACAAGTGCAGTTGTCACAAGAGAGAAAGAAAGGAGGAGACTTGACCTGTTCCAGCAGCTCTGGAGGAGGGCTGAAGCCAGAGGTACTGGTTTTGACCTGAAAGAGGGGGGATTCAGATGACAGGAGAAATCATTTACACAGAGGGTGGTGGAAAAACTGACAGGTTGCCCAGAGAAGTGGTAGAAGCCCCATCCCTGGAAACATTCCAGGTCAGGGGTGGATGGGGCTCTCAGCAACCTGATAGATGTCCCCGTGGATTGCGGGAGGGCTGCAGCCGATGAGCTTTGGGGGTCCCTTCCACCCCAAATGATTCTGTGACCTCTATAACCTTAGTAGTTCACTGTGGAATTTGAAAAGCGTGGGGTGAGAAAGCTGATCACTTGATGGAGGCAGAGGTGGTGCTAAAAGGCTTCTGGTTCTATTGGGGCAAACCCCAGAGCATCCAGACTAGCAAGGCACATTGGAGGGTGTCAGTGCTGGCTGCAGAGTCCGTCTGCTGGACTCGCTGCTGCAAGTTATTGCCAGAAATCATTTGATCCTGTGAAGAGTGTTGGAAGTGTGAGAGAAGAGAGTGTGTGCACAAGGTATGGGGTTGCTTAGGGTGTCCTTGACTGGGTCAGTCCCTGAGTATCACAGAACATGAGGGATTGGAAGGGACCTCGAAAGACCATCCAGTCCCACCCCCCTGCCAGAGCAGGATCCCCTGGATCCAGCACAGGAACAGGGCCAGGCAGGTTTGAAACTACCCTGATCTAACACTGAACTTCAAACAGAGGTTTAAGGTCCCTTCCAAGTTCCATCTTTCTGTCCTCTCTTGGTTTTTGGAGTCTTTACACAGCAGCCAGTAACCTGCAGCAGCCGGGGAGGTGACATCTCGCTGCTTTTACATTTCCACACAGATTCACATCAATAACCAGGACCTCTGGGAGGAAATGCTGTGTCTCCGGGGACTCATCGGTAAGGGTTCCCTCAACCTAGGAGAGTTTGATAGGAATCACTTCCTGCTGACACAGGTTCAGTCAGACCCTCCATTCCACAGATTATGCTGAGAGGTGAGAGTAGCTGGAGGCTGCGGTCTGCCTTATTTAATAAACTATAATTACAAATTATATTAAATTATAATAGTTGTCTTTCTTAAACACCTTTATTAAGATGTATTTGGTATCTTCATAAGTGATCTGGATTAAGTGACATCAACTGCCACAGCAGGATCCCCTCAATCCAGTCACACAGGAACATGCCCAAGTGGGTTTGAAATGTCTCCCCAGAGAAGGAGCTGGAACAGAGGAGGTTCCACATCAATGTGAGAAGGACCTTCTTCTTCCCAGTGAGGGTGACAGAGCACTGGCAGGGGCTGCCCAGGGGGGGTGTGGAGTCTCCTCCTCTGGAGACATTTCAAACCCCCCTGGCCATGTTCCTGTGTGACTGGATCTGGAGGATCCTGCTGTGTCAGGGGGATGGGACTGGATGATGTTTTGGGGTCCCTTCCAGTCCCTAACGCTCTGTGACGCTGTGGCTTCCCCACGCGCAGTGGTCGATGCGTTTCAAGCCTGGTGCGGTCCGTGCCAGACAGTGGTGGATCTTTTCCGAAACATAAGGAACGAAGTGGGTGGAGACCTCCTGCATTTTGCTGTGGTAAGGTCTAAGCTGGCATCGCTTGCAGTAGCCAGTCCCCTGAATTTAGATGCCTGCAGTCATTTATCTTTCCAATATCTAGCCGGAATGATAACAGGCAGGTGCTGCAGTTTGTGTGAGTGAACCTGCTGTGCTGTGAGCAAGTGCTAGCCAGCTGAGGGTGCCCGGGCCCAGGCAGTCACGGGCGTGCTCCTCCGAAGCTGAAAGGCTTTTCTGCAAACACCTGCTCTGTTTTCCTTCCCTCTAGGCTGAAGTTGATTCCATTGATGCTCTGGAAAAGCACAGAGGGAGATGCGAGCCCCTCTTTCTGTTTTATTCTGTGAGTGACAGTATCTGGCAGTAGCTGCTGTCAGTTGCCAGTGGGAACAGCTGTCCTTGCTGAGAAATTACCTTCCTCTGCTGTGTGCAGCAGCCCCACAGCTGCATTTACTCTGCATCTGCTGGTATCTACTGGTGACCAAGCGCTGCGGGGTAAGAACAGCGTGGCCACCAGGACTAGGGATGTCGTTCTCCCTGACAGCAGGCTGAACAGGAGCCAGCAGGGTACCAAGGTGGCCCAGAAGGCCAATGGCATCTTGGCTTGGATCAGCAGTAGTGTGGCCAGCAGGGCTGGGGACATCATTCTCCTCTTGTACTGGGCACTGGGGAGGCCTCCCTTCAAGTACTGGGGGCAGTGCTTCAAGAAAGAGATGGAGGGGCTGGAGTGGGTGCAGAGGAGCAACGAGGCTGGGGAAGGGACTGGAGGGAAAGTCTGGTGGGGAGAGGCTGAGGGAGCTGGGGATGTTGAGCCTGGAGAAGAGGAGACTGGGGGTGAACCTTCTCCCTCTCTCCAGCTCCCTGAAGGGAGGTTGTAGTCAGGTGGGGGTCAGGCTCTTTTCTCAGGCAGCCAGCACCAGGATGAGAGGGCAGGGCCTGAAGATGCCAGGGGAGGGTTAGGTTGGATGTCAGGAAGCCCTTCCTCAGGGAAAGGCTGATCAGAGCCTGGAGTGGGCTGCCCAGGGCAGTGGTGGAGTCCCCATCCCTGGAGGTGTTGAAGGGCAGCCTGGCTGTGGCAATGTTAGGTGCTGGGCTGGCTGAGCTCAGAGGGCTTCTCCAGCCTCAGTGTTCTGGGATTAGGTGACATTTCCCTCTTGTTCTGGAGCAGAGCAGCTCTGTCAGGTACATCATACCCTACCTGATGTGCTGCTGTGGTGATTTCCAGATCCCAGCAGGCACCACTTGAGCTCCTAGTGACTGGTTTGCTTTCCACACCTTCCAGGGAGGAGAACAAGTAGCTGTTGTAAGAGGAGCAAACGCACCATTGCTGCAGAAGACCATCCTGGAACAGCTGGCAGTGGAAAGGAAGGGTGTAGAACACGGAGGAGAGCACGTGGTGGTAATTGGTCACTAAATGTTTAAGTACCTTTGGATGTGCACACCAGAGGAACGATTCAGCTCCCCAGAGCCAGTTCAGCTCTAAAGCAGTTACTTCCCCTCAGAAATGCTGTCTGACTGACTGAAATCTGGTCAGCTTGCTCCTGGAGCATCCCCAAAGCCAGATCCAGGAAGCTGGGAACAAAGGCAGTGAGTGTGAGCGGGAGCAGAGGAGGTTCCACATCAGTGTGAGAAGGACCTTGTTCCCAGTGAGGGTGCCAGAGCCCTGGCAGGGGCTGCCCAGGGGGGTTGTGGAGTCTCCTTCTCTGGAGACATTTCAAACCTACTTGAATGTGTTCCCGTGCGACTGGATCTAGGGGATCCTACTCTGGCAGGGGGATTGGACTGGATGATCTTTGGAGGTCCCTTCCAATCTCTAATGATTCTATGATTAAAAAAATCCTCCAGTCTAAATCTGAGACAAAGGAGGGAGAGATCACCAGCAACAGAACAGGAGGAGAACTGGTGGTTCCTGCTCAGATAGAGGTGGAAAGCAGGGAGCAGATACTCACTTGAGGGTAGGAGGATACTCAGGATGTTCCTTGCTCACCCCAGTGCGCTTGCTTCTAGGTACAAGACAGAGCCTTCTTCAAGTAGGACTGAAACGTGGCTGCTCTGCTGGAAGAGCAGCAGGAAGGCCCCACAGGTAAGGCAGGCACAGCTGTAGGGAGCTCTGCACCCTTACTGTGTGGCTCTATATGGTTGGAATCCTAAACCGTGACTGTGATCCAGCTGCTGCTGCTGCTGCTCCGTGGACAACACAGCAGCTGCTCGTTGAATGGGCACAACGTGGGCTCTTACCCGGTCTCTGACAGACCAGCACATGAGAAGGTGTCACTGTTAAACACTAAGTGGGACACCTAAGAGACCAGAGCAGCTTCTGTGACTGGCATAATTAAACTAGAAGTATTTCTCCTTTTGCTGTTTGGTTTAAATCTGGCAGGAGGGAGGGGGAGATCACTATGACCAGTATGCAGTTGTCAGTGTGACCATCCTCCCAGCTTGGTGGTGCTCTTGGAATCACACGTCACAGACTGTGTTGGATTGGAAGGGACCTCCAGAGGGCATCTACACCAACCCCCTGCACCAAGCAGGGCCATCACTCACCAGACCAGGTTGCCCAGAGCCCCATCCAGCCTGACCTTGAATGGCTCCAGGGGTGCAGCCTCCACCACCTCCTGTAGGCAGCCTGTTCAGGGATCCCCCACCCTCAGATTCCAGAACTTTTTCCTCATGTCCAGCCTCAGTCTGCCATTTTCTAGCTCAAAACCATGGCTCCTCATCCTACATCCCACATGGCTGGCTGGCTGGAATCAGGACCCAGTCAATGAGCTGCAGGTGCTGTTCATCTTGACCAGGTGCTTCTTGTTACCCCAGCTCTGCCCTTGTGTCAGATGGGCTCCCTATTCCCAGAGGCTCTTGTCTCCTGCACAGTTTCTAAACCCAGTGATGCTTTTCCTGGGCTCTTCTGGGCTGCAGCTGGGTGCTGAGCTCCCCAAATCCAGGCCCTAAAAGGCTGGGAGCTGCAGCAGAACCCCCTTAGTTTAGCTTAGGCACAGAGGGGCTGCGAGTGTCTCATCTCATTTCTTTCCCCATTACTGAGCTTTCGCGTCTCCTCCCCTCTGAGACTGGATTTCGTGTGCCAGCACCACCAACTCTGCCCCTCTGTCGTACCGGTCCCGCTGGATCCCAAAGGCGGGCGCGGCCCCTTTAAGAGCGGCCAGGCGGGGGTGGCCCTGCACGGCCGCGCCTGCGCAGGGCGGAGGCGTGTAGGGCCGCGGGTTCGAGTCCCGGCGCTGCCGGCCTGAGGCCGTGATGGAGGCGGCGGCGGAGCAGGAACAGGGCCGGTGTCCTACGGCAGGAGCCGAGCCTGATCCCGAACCGGGCCCGGAGCTGCCTGCGCAGCGCCTGAGCGCGGCGGAGCTGGACCGCGAGCTGGACTCGCGCAGCGACCTGGTGAGTCCCGACACCTGCCGGGCCTGGCCTGGGAAGGAGGGGAGTGTGGGCGTAGGGGAGCGGCCGAGCCCGCGTCTGTTCGGGGTGGGGACACGGACCCTCAGGTGCTGGGACTCAGACCTTGAGGGGCTGGGGACACGGACGCTGTGAGCGGGAACCTGTGAGCGGGACCCCGTGAGGGGTGGGCGCGCGCGGGCCCTGTGAGCGGGACCCTGAAGGGTCGGAACAAAGACCCTGTGAGGGGTCTTGAGGAGTGGGGACACAGACCCTGTAAGGGGTGGGAGCGCAGACCCTGTGAGTGAGACTCTGTGGGGCTGGGCGCGCGGTCCTTGTGGACCCTGTGAGGGGTTGGACCACGGACCCTGAGGAGTGGGGGACTCAGACCCCTGAAGGGTCGGAACAAAGACCCTGTGAGGGGTCTTGAGGAGTGGGGACACAGACCCTGTAAGGAGTGGGAGCGCGGACCCTGTGAGAGGGACCTTTTGAGGGGTCGGTGTGTGGACCCTGTGAGCGGGACCCTGTGGACCCTGTGAGCGGGACCCTGTGAGGGGTTGGACCACGGACCCTGAGGAGTGGGGACTCACCCTGTGAGGGGTCTTGAGGGGTGGGCATGCAGACCCTGAGGAGCGGGAACACAGACCCTATGAGGGGTGGGCACTCGGACCTTGAGGAGTGGGGACTCAGACCCCTGAAGGGTGGGAACACAGACCCTGTTGAGGGGACAGGGTGTTGAGGGGTGGGCATGTGGACCCTGACGAGTAGGGATTCAGACCCCTAAAGGGTGGGAGCACAGACCCTGTGACGGGTCTTGAGGAATGGGGAGACAGACCCTATGAGGGGTGGGTGCACGGACCCTGTGAGCGGGACACTGTGAGGGGTTGGGTCACGGACCCTGAGGAGTGGGGACTCGGACCCCTGAAGGGTGGGAACACAGACCCTTTGAGGGGTCTTGAGGAGTGGGGACACAGACCCTGTGAGGGGTGAAGACAGACCCTCAGTTGCTGGGACACAGGCCTGAGGGGTGGGGACATAGACCCTGAGGGGTGGGGACTCAGGGATGGAGGTATTTAAAAACCTGAACGATGGGAACAGACCCCGTGAGGACTGGGGAGAGCACAGCAGTGGAAGAGTGCCGCACAAAGTGCTGAGGCTGCCCTTCTCTCCATAGCAAAGTTTGATCTTCAGTAACTCAGGTCCTGGGTAGAAGTGTCTCTGATAAGAAAACTGTGAATTTTTCCTATTAATTAGTAGCCAGAAACAAAACTTGCTGTGTCAAAACTGGTCTGTGTTGGAAAGGCAGCTTGAGGTTGGTAGTAGCCATCTACCAATTAACAAACTGAAGGGATGTGGGATATTAGATCTGGGTGCAGATCAGAGCTATGCGTATGTGACACAGAGCACTTGTTCCTTGATCTTGTGGCAAACTTCAGGGAATGGTGTTTGCTACCTTGAAGGATGTTGTAGCCAGGCTGCTGCTGGTCTCTTCTCCCAAATTCCTAATCATAAGAGGAGGGCAAATGGCGTCAAGTTGCATCGGGGGAGGTTTAGATCTGATCTGAGGAAGAAGTTGTGTTGCTGAGAGAGTGGCTGGGCACTGGAACAGGCTGCCTAGGGAGGTAGCAAAGTCCCCATCCCTGAAGGTGTTGAAAACCACTTGAGGCCATGGTGTAGCGGTTAGGGAGCTGTTGGGCTGAGGGCTGGACCTGATGATCCTGGCAGTCCTTTCCAGCCAGGATGGTTCTAGACTCTATGAAAAGTCGCAGTGTCTGTGCAGTGCTGTTCTGGGCAGGGGTGTGTTGGGAGGAGGGTGGGCAGAGCTGCTTGTTTTCTTGTTTTAATTAGTTAGAAAAAGGTTTGTGAGGTGGAGTGAGCAGGCTAAACCCAGTCTGTGGTTTCTGATGTGCAGATCGATGATAAGGAATTCGACATTCCTCAAGTTGACACTCCTCCTACACTGGAGAGCATCCTAAATGAGGTGAGTGCTTTGGCAGGTATGCAACCAATTCTGATAGAGGGAGAAGCTTGAGAGAGAGCGGAGATCAGCAGCAGAACACAGAGAAGAGCAAAATCAACTGTCGTAGCAGCCAGAGGGACTGCCAGACTCTTAGCCAGCACTTGATGTGCTGGAGTACATTGTAGTAATTCTAGGCCTTCCCTCAACAATTGGAGACTTTGGAGAAGAGCTTAACAGTCTGTTGAAGTGTTGATGGGCTGGTTAATGTCAGGGAGAAATATTTGTTGAAAAAGCTTTTATCTAGCCCAGTTCTTTGTTTATGAGATATTCTGGAGATGGATTCTTCCACAGGATCAGTCTAGACAAATAATAGGTGGTTCTGTTTTTTACTGATGAGACTGTCCTATCCTCTCCTCCATTTTTCTGTTTAACTGGTGCTAATGTTCCAGTGAGGGTGTTGGGTGCTTTCACATTTCACTGATCATAGAATGGCCGGGGCTGGAAGGGACTTGAAAGATCATCTAGTCTCAATCCCCTGCACTGGCAGCGACACCTTCACTAGAGCAGTTTACTCAGGGCCCCAGCCAACCTGCCCTTCAACACTGCTAGGGATGGATGGGGCAGCCACGACTGCCTTGGGAAATGTGTTCAGCATCTCAGTAAACTCACAGCAAAGAATTGGTTCCTTATGTCCAACCTCAGTCTCCCCTCTTCAAATGTGGAACCCTTTCCCCTTGTCCTCTTGCTACTACCCCTGTCAAAAGCCCTCCCTCAGTTTTCTTGTAGCCCCCTTCTTTCAGAGATTGGAGAGCTGCTCAAAGGTCACCTGGGAGCCTTCTCTTTTCCAGCTGAACAACCCCAACTTGCTCAGGCTGTCCTCACAGGGGAGGTGCTCTGGCCCTCTGAGCATTGAAGTTGCTCTCTTCTGCACACCGTCCAGGAGCTCTCTGTCCTTCTGATGTTGGGAACT
Organism: Rhinopomastus cyanomelas; assembly: GCA_013400115.1. Classification (NCBI taxonomy): domain Eukaryota; kingdom Metazoa; phylum Chordata; class Aves; order Bucerotiformes; family Rhinopomastidae; genus Rhinopomastus; species Rhinopomastus cyanomelas. The sequence continues at coordinate 219,286 of VXBP01007476.1, forward strand.
CCAGAACTGGACCCAGTACTAAGCTGTGGTCATTTTCTTCCTTCAGACTGATGATGAAGAGGAGTCTTTCATTCTGGAGGATCCCTTTCTTTTGAACATCGATAACATGGATACACACTCCTATGACACATCGTCTGTAGCGAGCTCTGACAGTGGCGACCGGACCCACCTGAAAAGGTACTGCAGGGTGAACTGCTCCCACTCCTGGAAACGGCATGTTAACCGTGCCATCTGAAAGCATCTGGGAAATGTGATCGTTAGCAATAATATTGGTGACTTGTCCTATAAATTACTCAAATGGTGGCCTCATCTTACATCCTGAGCCACTCCCATGACCTTCTTGTATCCTGTAAGAAGTTGTGATTGTTGCATGAGCAGTTGTGTAGGATGTAAACACTCTTGGCTGTGATGTTTAATGGTGGTGATGGTTTGTATTGAGGGAAGTGTTACCTGGAGTTGCCTGAGCTTTTTCCAGTACAGAAGGGGCAGAAAAACTTGTAAGTGTTACTGTCATTGTAGGGGACAGCTGGTTGCCATATTTATGGGTCTTTAGCTGTAATATGAGTTGTTAGCATGTTTCTTCAGTTCACTACTTATTTGTGCCTCTGCAGAGCTAAGAACTCAGTGTTTCCCTGTTAGTTTTGTTGGCAAGTGCTTGGCTACTTTCCAGGGGGTTCCCAATGTGAGAAAGAACTTCATCCCAGTGAGGGTGATAGAGCCCTGGAAGGGGCCACCCAGGGAGGGTTGTGGAGTCTCGTCTGGAGATGTTTAAAACCCACCTGGCCCTGTTCCTATGTGACTGGATGTAGGAGATCCTGCAGTGTCAGGGCGATTGGACTGGATGATCTTTCGAGGTCCCTTCCAATCTGTAATGATTCTGTGATTTGTTTTCTTTCTTTCCTCAGGAAGAAAAAACTCCCTGATTCTCTCTCACTCCATGGATCAGTTATAAGGCTGTCGCTTCTGAAAGGAATTTCTGCCCAAGTGGTGTCTGCAGCTGTGAGTGTCATGTTTTGTTTTTACCCTGGCTGTGTCCATTGGAACAGGCTGCCCAGGGAGGTGGTGGGTTCCCCGTCCCTGGTGGTGTTTCAAAACCGAGTAGCTTGAGCACTCGAGGCCATGGTCTAGGGGTTGAGGAGATGTTGGGATGAGGGCTGGGCTTGCTGATCCTGGAGGTCTGTTCCATCCAGTATGATTCTGTGGTACTGCCAGTGTGAGACTGCCTGCCTGAGGTGAGAGCTAAGGTGCTGGTTTCTGAGCTGAATGATTTCTGTAACGTGTGAGGTTGGCTGATTAGAGCCACGTGATTCTGAGCGCTTTGTGATGGCTGTGACACCCAGGTCTCTCGGATACGGTTCTGCTGCGGCTGTTATTTGCATTGCAGGAGGTGTGGGGGAGCTACTTGAATGGGTTGTGTGGGAGAGATGAGAGGGAAATTGTTTTGCTGTGGATTTTTCTGCTTGATGCAGTTCTAATTGTTAGAGTCACGCACAGGGCTGGGAGTTGTGTTACTCATGACTTGCCCTGTTTTTCTAGGACAAAGTGGATGCTGGCCTGCCCACTGCAATCGTGAGTACTCAACAGTGTTCAAGTACTACAGAGTTAGTTTTGACTCCCAGTTGGTAAAACACTGATTTAAGGCAGCTGGTAAATGTTTCCTTCTTACTAATAGTTTTAAAATGAGAGGGGTAGGGAGGCTTCAACAGGGGAGGGTCAGACTGGCCACCACGAAGAGATTCTTCCTGGAGAGAGTGGTCAGGCACTGGACTGGGCTGCCCAGGGTGGGGGTTGAGTCCCCATCCCTGGATGAGCTTTAAAGTCGCTTAGATGTGGTTTAGGGGTGACCTTGTAGAGTAGGGTTGGTGCTTGGACTTGATGATCCCAAGAGTCTTTTCCAACCTGTATGATTTTATGAAAGGATTCTTTGAAAGAAACTTACTCTGAACAGATCGCTTCAGCTTCCACAGAAGCTACTCCTGCTTAGCAATTTGCATTAACCTTCCTGAAGTCCAGCTCACTGATTAGAATCCATCACAAGTGGAGCTGCGTGTAGTTAAAGGAGGAGAGAAACATTGTAAGGAGATGAAATACAGCAAATATTCGCTCTGCCGTTGAGTTTTAATATTGTACAAAGGTACTAGCTGTGTCCTTTGACTGTAGTAGCAGCAATCTCTAAGCAGCTTCACTGTGGGAACTGCTCTGAGCATTGACATTTCAAACAGCAGAAGAAAGGCAGCCCTCTGAACCCGAGAAAATCTGTGTGCTGGTGGTTCAGACATAGAACTTCTCTAGCTTTCATGCAGGAATTGCTTGTCATGTGTAAACCAGGAGATGGTTTTATTTAGAGCCTTCTAAATATTCCCCTCCATGGTAAACTGTGCCTGTTGGGTTTGTGCCTGATGTTTCTTCTGCTTCCAATCTTTGTGTGACTGTTTCAGGCCGCATCCAGTCTGATAGCGGTGGGGACATCCCATGGGTTGGCGCTGATATTCGGTAAGTTGAACGTAACCTTGTGAGTTGTTTGAATTGTACTGATCTTAAAAGAAACACAGACAAAAACCCCCACCAGCCTAAATGAGACCCATAGGGTAGGTGGGGTTCTTCTGTTAAGTTCTTCTTTCAGTAAAGACATCAAGTACAGGAAGTGTTTTGGTTGTTACTGACACAGGTCTTCTGCTTTGTTGGGGATTGGCACACTGAGACTGAGAAATTCAGCTCTGTGGCAGTTGCCTAAAGTTGTATGTCTAGGTTGACATACAAATTACTCTGTTTTCTATGGAAGAAACCAGAACCAGTAGAGAATCCTTGTCTCATACAGTAGAAATCTTCTCCCCATGATGTAATAGGATTAATAATGCCAGGTCGTGCACTTCGGTCACAACAACTGGGGAGCAGATTGAACTGGATGGTCTTTCGAGGTCCCTTCCGATCCCTAACTTCCTGTGCATCTGTGATTCTTAGTGCCATGCTCACTTTGGGGATTGGTTTGGCTTTTTTAATGTAAACAAGGGCCATCCTTTCACCAAATTCCTTTGGAAACTTGTTTAGAGTCATGAGGCTTCTGCACGTGGACACTCATGCTGTGTGCCATCACTTCTCTGGAGGATTGCGAGCTGGAGCAGACAAGTGCTCTCCCAACAAGCCTCTAACAATAAACAGAAGCTCTTCCATGTGAATGTTGTTTTCTCTGTTGCCTGTGAGACTTCTGGTTAGAGTTCTGCACCTTCTAGGTGTGGGAGTAGCACAATATCCTGAGGGAATAGATAGGGTAGCTACCTCCTCTCGAGTTTGGAGACTGTTGGTTGTGTGTTTGAAGTTGATGGGGAGTCGCAGAATCACAGAACATTAGGGATTGGAAGGGACCTCAAAAGATCATCCATTCCAGTTTTCCTCCTGCAGCAGGATCCCCTAGAGCCAGTTGCACAGGAACATGGTCAGGTGGGTTTTAAACATCTCCAGAGGAGACTCCACAACCCTCCTGGGCAGCCCCTGCCAGGGCTCTGTCACCCTCACTGGCCAGAAGTTTCTTCTCACATTGATGTGGAACTTCCTCTGCTCCCCCTCACTCCCACTGCTCTTGTTCCCAGCTTCCTGGATCTGGCTTTGCTCCACAAACTTGTGGATGCTCCAGGAGCACGCTGACCAGGTTTCAGACAGCCAGAGAAGAAAGTTCCTTCTCACACTGATGTGGAACCTCCTCTGTTCCAGCCCACACCCACTGCCCCTTGTCCTGTCATTGGGTGCCCCTGAGCAGAGCCTGGCTCCATCCTCCTCACACCCGCCCTCTCCATATTGATCAACATTCATGGGGTCATCCCTCAGTCTCAGGATTTCCCACCTCCCTCAGCCTTTCCTCAGCAGGGAGATGCTCTGCTCTCTTCATCATCTTTGTGGCTCTGCGCTGGAGTCTCCAGCAGTTCTGTCCTTTGCTGGCTGGTGGTTACTTAAAACTCTTTTTACCACTTGTTGCTGTGATCTAGGTTCTTTGCCTCTCTGATTTTTTAAAAAATTTTTTCAATACAGTGAATTTTGAATTTATAAAATCACTTTCCTTCAGTGATCCCATGATCTGTTTAAAGCTAATAGCTGTCACAGGTACTGGGGTAAATCCAAAGGGGAAATGTGAGCAGAGAGAAACATCACCAGCAGAACCTGAAGGCTCTCTCTGTTTGTGAAAGTCACCACGTAGATGCTGCTTGTTCCTTCACTCCTTTTACATTGATGTCTGGCTTTTTCTTTCCTCTTTTGGCCCTTTCTGTGTGGACTGAGAAGGAAAAGGTAAAGTAACGCTGCACTGTGCTCGTACTCTGCATGAACAGCTCCTGTGTTGCCCAGCTTGCATGTTGTCTGTGCCAGTCTGAGATGAGGCAGCGCAGCAAGCAGTCAGTGGGTAGTGGTGCTGGCCAGTCTGGGAGCTGGTTGTGGGATGATGTGTGTCGCGTGCTTCCAGATTCCTCAGGCAGGAGCAGCAGAGGAGCAGGTGAACTTGCTGTTTATTATGTTTTAAGGCCGTAGGTCCTTTTGAAAGCTTCATTTTGGGACAGGACAAGGATTCATCGTGCCCTGGTTTAGAATCATCAAGCCTGACCGTAAATGACTCCAGGGCATTGGAGCTGTGGAGATGGTGGAGTTTGGCTACCATATGTTAGCAGAGAGTATTAAACTGATCCAGCGAGACAGAAATGCGTTGAAGCACTGTGAACAGTGCAGCGTGGTAGCAGAGTTCTCTGCCATCTTTTCATCGTGCTCTCAGGCAGAGAGCTCTGAGGTGAGGGCGTTCAGGTGGTGGTGAGAGCCTGCCAGAAGGACATGATTGAGAACTGTGAAGGTAGCTGTCATGCTGCCAATGAGAGCATAAGGTGTTCATAGAATGTTCTAGGCTGGAGAGGCCCTCCAGAGGTCATCTAGTCCAACCTCCCTACACGGGAGAGCTCTACCTAGGTCAGGCTTCTGGTTTCACATTACCATAACAGCAGAGCTGTGTGCAGAGCAAGAGTCTGACTTTGGAAGTGTTTCCCCTGCCTTGTGCACAGTAAGGGAAGTGGGGGCTCCAACACCCTGCCTGGCCCCAAGGTGCTGTGGGCTGCTGCAGCTCTGTGGCATCAGACTGACCCTCCAGAAGGCTTTGCCGTACACTTGAGTGACAGATGTCATGAACTGCACATTGATGGTCTAATTTCTCCCTGTGGTGATGCTGCTGTACTTCTTCCCTGCTCTTCTTGCCTGTTGAGTGGCAGCAGCCGCTCACAGCACAGTCACTTGAGTCGTGGAGGTGCTTTGTTTAGTTAAGCATGAGTGCTCAGGCTTATGAAATGTGGATGTCTATCCAAACAGTAACTTGGGTGACTGACAGCTTTCAGAGCTGCTCTTCTGTAGGTTCAGCCAGTCTGAACCCCGTCATTCTCTTTGGCTTTCAGAGGGTTTTGTCTTGAGCAGTCGCTTTTGTTTGGAAACCTACAATGAAAAGTAGCATCTTACAGTTTGATTATTCAGCTGTGAAAGCCTTCATCTCCTTGTAGCTTCACTTGACATTTCTGACAGTGGAAGCAGTATCTTTATGAAATGTTTCTAGGTGAAAACAAACAAATGTAAATTCAACAGCTTCACTATCTGTTTGTCATGAGCCAGACTGCAAAAGACGCCGGGGAGATGCTTCCTTCTTGCAGTCAGGTGTTGTCCTGGCAGGCACAGCAGAGCAGAAGCACACAAAGAACAGGCAACCGTTTCCAGAACTGCCTGGGCTGTTTGTCCTCTGAGGAAGCAGTGATGATTCCCATGGATATGGTCAGCTGAAGGCACCGTTTACGTTGCCATGGATCTCAAGAGCAGAGCTCTTCAACATTCACAAGAATCCTGATGTCTCTGAGCAGCCATAACATGTGGTGTCCCCTTGACCACTACTGCTGCAGTATTTTAGATCAGTTCTCTCTGCTAATCTGTGCCTGCCTTGTGCATTTGCAAGACAGGGTGTGACCTTTCTGACTCTTCCAAGCCCTGCTGAATTTCAGAGGAAAGAACAAGTACGAATGCCCTCTCGATCCCTCTCTGCTACCACCATGCAGATTTTACGGGCAAAGGAATATTTGACTTCTTTTGGGGGCACTACAGCAGACAACTTTATTGTGGTAGATACAGGAAAACATGGAATGGAGAGGGAAAAGGTATTAGAATCATAGAGTCATTCACGTTGGAGAAGACCCCCAAGATCGAGTCTAACCACCAACCCTACTCTACAAGGTCACCCCTAAACCAGATCCCCCAACACCACATCTGAGCGACTTTTAAATTCATCCAGGGATGAGGACTCAACCACCACCCTGGGCAGCCCATCCCAATGCCTGACCACTCTCTCCAGGAAGAATTTCTTCCTCATGTCCAGTCTAACCCTCCCCTGGTGAAGCTGGAAGCCCTTCCCTCTGCTTCTGTCACTAATGACTTGTGGAAGAGCCCAGCACCAGCATCTCTGCAGGGTCCTTTCAAATAGTTGTAGAGAGCGATGAGGTCTCCCCTCAGCCTCTTCTTCCTCAAACTAAACAGCCCCAGTTCTCCATCTCTGTCTCATCAGACTGATTCTCCAGACCCTTCCCCAGCTTCTTTTGCCCTCCTCTGCATTTGCTTCAGCCTCTGGATGTCTCCCTTGCGCTGAGGTGCCCAGTACAAGCTGGGCCTAGTCTGTTTGTCCTCACCCTAAGCAGAGATTTAGAGTGATCAGTGAGCTCAGGCACTCTTCTTGCTGGTGTTTATTCTGTTTCTCCCACTAACACCTGTTCATACTGGTAGAGTGTGGAAGATGACTCCCTATCTGTGTCTCTGTGCTGACTGGTCACAGAACATTAGGGATTGGAAGGGACAAAAGATCCGTTTGATTGGAAGGATCAAAAGATCATCCAGTCCAATCCCTCTGCCACAGCAGGATCCCCTAGATGCAGTCATGCAGGAACATGGCCAGATGGGTTTGAAATGTCTCCAGAGAAGGACACTCAAAAGAATTGTGCTCCAGGTAGTGAACACATCACTTCATGCTGGGGAAGAAACAAGAGACATCTCCACACTGAATCACATCCAGCACATTGCTAGCAGTGCTGCACCTTGGAGAAATGAGCCCTGTGCAGTTCTTCTGAGGGTTCCTGTTGCTCAGCTGCTGGCTGTTTCCTTGAATCCTGTCCTTTCCCTTTGTTACTTGAGGTGAAATCTTGTGCATGATGTTACGTTGGTGTATTTCTAGTTTCCATTCCAACAGTCCTCACGAAGCATCTTCCCCCCTCCCTCAAAAGTAGGACAAAACTGGAGCGAGTCTATGGAGACAGCAGATCCAGATTGATTGTTGTCTTAGCCTTTATGAAGAGTAAAAAGATCAGTGAAAGAAGAGTAGATAAATAGGTTCTGCTTTGAGTTTTCTAGTAGTTTCCTCTTCAGTTTATCACACTCTGCATTTCCACAGTCCCTCTGCCTGGTTTGTATTGTGAAAAGGACTTTTCCCTGCAGGAGAGCCCCTCCATCTCTGTACTGACCTGTGCTCTCATCTGGTGGCCCTTTTTAAGAACCTAAATGAAAGCCTGCGAGTTGTTAGTGAACTACAGATGTAAATAATTGCTTTATGTTAATTTGGATCGCTGCTCATGCCTTCTCTTTGCTTTCTTACTAATTGTTCTGCAGATCAAAACCAGGCTCTTCGGCTGTGTCTGGGCAGTACTGCCGTTGGGGCCCAGTACGGGGCCATCTCTGCTCTCAGCATCAACAACGACTGCTCGAGGCTGCTGTGTGGCTTTGCGAAAGGGCAGGTAATTTCCACAGGGTGAGAAGGTGGTCCAGTGCTGCGTGCTTCTGCAGACTGTTACCTGGAGGCTAGCCAGCGGTGGCCAACGACTAGCTCCAAGCCGATCACACTCAGTGTGTAGCTAGTTGTTGGCTGGTGTTGTGCTGAGGGATCGGAAGGGACCTTGAAAGATCATCCGGTCCAATCCCCCCACCACAGCAACACCCTGTAGATCCAGTCGCACAGGAACACGTCCAGGTGGGTTTTAAACATCTCCAGAGGAGGAGACTCCACAAGCCCCATGGACAGCCTCTTCCAGGGCTGTGTCACCCTCACCATGAAGAAGTTCCTTCTCATATTTATGGGGAACTTCCTCTGTTCCAGCTCACACCCACTGCCCCTTGTGTGTGTTTTTGAATGTAGAAGGAAAAGGATTTGAGTCTGCGTTGTAATTTTATGCCCTTCTCTAAACCTAAAGAGAGAAAGCAATTCCTGGAATATAAATGGAACTAATCAGTATGGATGTGGCAAAGAGAGTATAAGCTGATCAGAGAATGCTGGAATGTTCTAGGCTGGAAGGGGCCTCTAGAGGTCATCTAGTCCAACCTCCCTACACAGGGACAACTCTACTTAGGAGAGGTTGCTCAGAGCCTCCTCAAGCCTGACCTTAAATGACTCCAGGGATGGGGCCACCACCACCTCCCCAGGCAGCCCCTTTCAGCCATCAACTACTGAAGAACTTGTTTCTGATGTCCAGTCTAAATCTTTCCTTTCCCAGCTTGAACCTGCTGCTCCTTGTCCTGTCCGTACAAGCCCTCTTGAAAAGACCACCTCCTGCCTTCATGTGGCCCCCCTCAGGTACTGGAAGGTCAACAGAAGGTCCTCCTGGAGCCTTCTTTTCTCCAGGCTGACCAGCCCCAGCTCTCTCAGCCTGTCCTTATGTGAGAGATGCTCCATCCCCCTGATCACTGTAGTGGCCCCTCCTCTGGACACGCTTCGGTCTGTCTGCGTCCTTCTTGTGCTGGGAGCTCCAGAACTGGGCACAACACTCCAGCTGAGGTCTCACCAGCAACTGTGGCCAACAGATCATCTCTTGATCTGCTGGGCACAGTTCTTTTGATGCAGCCCAGAGTGTGATTTGTCTTGTGGGCCAGTAAGTAAACCGGTAGTAAAAGCAGAGGAGGAAGAGATTGGTGATCACTTTTCTTTGATAGGAAGACCTTACTAAGCCAGGAAGAGGTTGGGAATGTAGAGATCTGCTGATGCACTAATGCACAAGGTTTGGGCGAGAGCCTCTTGGCAGCAAAGATGTCCTGAGCACAATCTTCTTGCAGATCACAATGTGGGACCTGGCCAGTGGGAAGCTGCTGCGATCAATAACCGATGCCCACCCACCGGGAACAGCCATCTTGCACATCAAGGTAACAACTGCTGAACTTTGTTGGTGCATCAACATAACCAACCTTGCACGTGGAGGTAACAGACACGGGTGCTCCTTGGATAACACTCTGTTTTCTTTAAAACACGCTTGAGTTCAGTCAGATGCGAAACCTTCCCCTGGGTGGTGCTTGTAGATTTGCAGAAGAGAGCAGCTAGCTAGGAGCTCAGTGGAGACTGCATTCAGGGGAGAGAAAAATGACCTGCAACTTGATTTTTAACAGTAGCTGAGTGTTTTGAGGGCTGAAGTAGTGGTGTCACCTGTGAGCTGTACTGTAACAAACAACAGTTGTCTGTTGCACCTCCTCTCTGATGCCAGAATTAGTTGTAGTAGGTTGATCTGGACACTTCTCTTGCTAACTTTACAGAGTCTGACATGTAGAAAGTAGCTTCTGTCAGCAGTTTTTCAAGTAACTTGTTTGGGTTGAAAGAGAATCTAAGACATCTTATTCAACATAGTGGTGGTGGAGCTCCTATCTGAGCTTGTGCATGGCTTTGTTTGATGTGGACTTCTCCTAGTAGAGGAAGCTCTTAGAACGGCCAGGGTTGGAAGGGACCTGAAAGATCATCCAGTTCCAACCCCCCTGCACAGGCAGGGACACCTTCACTAGAGCAGGTTACTCAGGGCCCCAGACAACCTGCCCTTCAACACTGCCAGGGATGGGAAAGCCACAGCTGCCTGGGGCAACCTGTTCCAGCATCTCCCCACCCTCACAGCAAAGAATCAGTGCCTCATGTCCATCTTCAGTCTCCCCTCTGCAAGGCTGGAACCCTTTTCCCTTGTCCTCTTGTTAACCACCTCTGTCAAAAGCCCTCCCCAAGCCTTCTTGTAGCCCCCTTGAGAGATGGGCAAGCTGCTCAAAGGTCACCTGGGAGCTTCCTCTTCTTCAAGCTGAACAACCCCAACTTGCTTAGTCTGTCCTCAGAGGGGAGGTGCTCCAGCCCTCTGATCACTGTAGTTGCTCTCCTCTGGACAACTTCTAGGAGTTCTCTGTCTTTCTGGTGTCGGGGGCTCCTGACCTGGACACAGTAAATGCTCCTTGGCCTTTGGATGAACCACCCAAACTATTCTCTCCTCCATTCCTGGACCTTGCTGAGACATCCCAGGCACAGAGAGTGCTACATGTGAAACTAGCGTAGTGGGTCTGGTGGGACATGTTGCACCAGGACAGATTCTCCTGTTGTGGTTGGCATGACCTGTCTAAACACAAATGTTTTGTGGATGTGACTATTCCCCCGTGCTGGGTCCTGTGCCTCTGCTGGCCCCATCTCTAGCTCATGCCCTGCTGTCACTACTTAGCAGGAGGAGTACTCAGACACTGCTGTACAGCCCAGGTGTTTATGCTCCTAGCTGCCTCTTACAAAGTCTTCCAGAAAGGCTGCCTCAGATGTGGCTGTGACAGCTCTTACCTGGATTATTTGGTACCATCAGTAGTCCTGGAAGTATCTGATTTTGGTCTGTTCAGTGACTGCAGCTTTGGCACCAGCTCCTGGGGCTTGTGAGCTATTCTGATGGTAACTCAGGCTTTGGTTTGCTGTGGTTCTGAGCTACTGGGGTACCAAAATCTCTCAGCAGGACTTGCTGAAGGGGCGAAGATGAAACACATGACCTTGCTTTTCTTACGCATCATCAAAAAGGCGGCAGTCGTCTCGACGCTGTGTTAAGGGTGTCTCTCTGGTAGCTGTCGAGTGCTGCTAACCAGGCCAAACACCCATGTTTCTGTAAGATTTTGTGTATCTCTTCGGGCTGCTTTTAACCTAATTCTCTGCTCAGTTTACAGACGACCCGACGCTCGCAATCTGCAATGATAGCGGAGGCTCCGTATTCGAGCTGTCCTTCAAGTAAGGCATTAGCTCCAATATCTGTAGAACACATGAGGCGCTCATGCTGGGTCATCGTTTCTAAACCCTGAGCAAAAAGCCTTATTGGGACCAGTAACACTGCCTGGTGGGGGGATTGGGCTGGATGATCTCTCGAGGTCCCTCCCAGTCCCTAGTGTTCTGTGATTGTGTGAATGTTGAAGGTGTGATTTATAGCTGCAGTGCAGTTCCACTGAAACTGAAACAAGATGCTTTCTTGTAGTAGTCAGAGAACCCAGTAAGTTTTATTAATTGTTAGTGTATTGTCTGGAATCTTGCCAGTGCGGAGTCACAGACTCACGGAATGATTGAGGCTGGAAAAGCCCCCTGAGCTCAGCCAGCTCAGACCAGGACCTAACATTACCACAGTGACCAGCCCAGGGCACTAAGGGCCACAGCCAGGCTGCCCTTCAAGACATCCAGGGATGGGGACTCCACCACTGCCCTGGGCAGCCCAGTCCAGGCTCTGATCACCCTTTCCCTGAGGAAGGGCTTCCTGACATCCAGCCTAACCCTGCCCTGGCAGCTTCAGGCCCTGCCCTCTCATCCTGGGGCTGGTTCCCTGGGAAAAGAGCCTGACCCCCACCTGACTCTTAAGAGTGAGATATCGTGAATGTGTTGGGTTGATCTCTTCATGGTAGCTGGCCACCAGGCTGATTTCTCTTCTTTGCAGGAGGGTTATGGGGATGAGGACGTGTGAATCCCGCTGTCTCTTCAGTGGCTCAAAGGGGGAAGTGTGCTGTATTGAACCACTGCATGCAAAAGCTGAGCTGAGAGACCATCCTATCACCCAGTATTCTCTGCTGGCCATGGCCTCCCTCACAAAGGTAACTGCTGCTTGCAGAAGGGTTTGTGTAGGAATTCACAGAGAAGCTCTGTGAGGTGTTTCCTCAAACATCTGATTGTCCTTGTTGTTTTCCTTGAAGATACTGGTTATTGGCCTGAAACCATCTCTGAAAGTGTGGATGACCTTTCCTTACGGCCGTGTGAGTAACGAAGCCGAACGGTTGCTCCTTTGAGTTATGGTTACAAGCAGTTGAAAGGGATGAGATGACAACCAGGTGGTTGGTGTGGCTGCTTTGTCAGCACCCGGTGAACTGCCTCATGGACTTGGTTTGTGGGCAGAGACGTGGTGAAAAAGCTGTAGCTGTGTGAAGATGCTGAATTTATCCAAAGAGTAGGAAGAGAGCAAGAGCCTCTGAGCTTGTCTGCTTCACAGATGGGATGCTGTCCATCTGTGGATGTTGTCTTTCTGTGGCTACAGTCACCTTGGATGGGGCTGTTGCTTTACATAAGAAGCATAAAGTAGGTCCATTAATTACAGGGTCAGAAACACAGTGGGGTTAGAGCATTAAACAGTTTTCTCAACTCTTGATTATTCACTTTGCTGTAGTCACTGATGGAATTCCTCTTGGAAAAGCAGCTGGGGAGGACATGGGATGTATTAGATTGTGGGAATGGAGACAGGGCTGCTAACAAGCTGCAGCTTGCTGAGGTTCCTCAATCCACGTGAGACAGTAAGTGGCTAGGACACAGGTTTTGTTCTGAAGGGCTGTGCTCTTTGCCAAGAGACACAGATTGCAGCAAAACCACGTGGCTGGGCCAAGGAGCACGAGCTACTGCTCACCTGCCAGCAGAGCCTGTGTGGGTGTGTGGCAGAGTCAGCAGTGGGCAGCTGATGAACGGCAGGTGTCTTGGAACTCAGGGTTTGCCTGTGTACCTTAAATATCCGCTGTGCATTCTGTCTGACAGATGGACCCTTCCAGTGTCCCTCTCTTGGCCTGGCACTTCGTGGCTGTGCAGAACTCTGTGAACCCCATGCTTGCCTTTTGTCGAGGAGACGTCGTTCATTTCCTTCTGGTAAGCCGTGGGTGTTGCTTTCATATAGTCACCTTCACATAGACAGTTGGCTGAGCCTGTGTCTCAGTGAAAACATGAGTCTGCATGTGCTTGGGATGTCCACGGCTCGCAACCAGCCTGGGGAAACAAACCTGCTGGCCACTGCTCTTCAGCAAGAGGTGCTGGCCTTCCCTGGGAATCTGCAGGCATGAGCTGTGTGTGTTCCACAGGTGTTGATTTGCAGCTCATCTCTTTCCTGTGAGGGTACTGAGGTGCTGGAACAGGTTGTGGCTGCCTCATCCCTGGAAGTGTTGAAGGCCAGGTTGTCTGGGGCCCTGAGCAACCTGCTCCAGTGAAGGTGTCCCTTATATGTGAGGTGGGTGGGGGGAACAATCCCTCGAATACGAGTAGGACCAGCTTGTTCGTGACATTCAGCTCTTGTACTACAGTTACTCAGATCATTAGGAGTTGGAAGGGACCTCTAGGGGTCAGAGTCCAACCACCCTGCTGAAGCAGGATCATCAAACCTAAGGCAGGTCACACAGGAATGCATCCAGGTGGGTCTGAAAAGTCTCCAGAGAAGGAGACCACAGCCTCCCCGGGCAGCTCCTTCCAGTGCTCTGTCACCCTTACAATAAACAAGTTCCACCTCAACATGAGGAAGAACTTCCTGTGCTCCAGCTGACACCCACTGTCCCTTGTCCTATCACAGGTCGCAAGTGAAGAGAGATTGTCTTTCTTCTTGACACCCAGCCCTGATGGATTTGTAGACAGTGATTCAGTCCCCTTATAACCTCCTCTCCAAGCTGAAAAGCCCCAGGTCTGCCTTATCTCTCTGCATAAGGCAGGTGCTTCAGTCTCCCAATCATCCTCGTGGCCCTCCGTTGGACTCTCTTAATCAAATCTCTGTCCCTCTTGAACTGGGGAGCCCAGAGCTGAACACTACACTTCAGATGTGGCCTTACTAAGGCAGAGTAAAGAGGGAGGAGAAGCTCCCTTGTTCTGCTGGACACGCTATTCTTGATCCATCCCAGGATTCCACTGGCTGCCTTGGCCACAAGAGCACACTGCTGTTCCCTGGGGATTTGTTGTCCACTCCAAGGTCCCTCTCCACAGAGGTGCTGCTCTCCAGTAGATCATCCCCGAAGTTGTATTTGTGCTTCTCATTACGCCTTCCAGTGATTTAAACTGGTTGAGTAGAGGACATTTGCTTTTACTGTCCCCTGGTCAGAGGCTTCCGTTTTGTCACCCACGTGAGTGCTTCCGGCAGGGAGCCATTAAGCTCTGTTTTAGAAGCGTGTGTGCCGCTACCGCACGCTCAGTGTGCGAGGAGCTCCGGGTTCCTGGAGTTGATGTGGTGCCCTCTGGGAGCACAGAGGTTGGGCTGAAGGAAGTCTGAGTCAACCTTGTCTTCCTTTGTCTCTCAGGTAAAGAGAGATGATTCCGGGGCAATACACGTCACTAAGCAGAGGCAGCTTCACCTACACTACGACCTCATCAACTTCACTGTAAGTCTCATCAATGCTGCAGAAGGGTTCATTTCTTTTGTCATTAGTTCTCTTGGTTCTGTGCTGGTGGCTTTAAAAATGGAGCATAAAAAGTGAATGTGGTTATGTGGGGGCTAGCTGAAAATGCCCTTAAACTTGGGACTCCATGGAGAGCAGCAGTGGTAGGATAGAGCAGAGCAAGTAGCTGCTAAAGGGTAATAAATGAGTAGCATAGAGACAACAACTGCCTTTTCTTGGGAAGGGAGGGGAGGAGGAAATAGTTTGAAGAACGCTGGCAAGAAGCATTTTAATTCTATATTCTCACTAAAAAGAATGAACAAACAACCTCAGAATCATTGCTCGATGCCTTCCTCAACAAAGAGTTTAAAAGACCTTTACAGAGGAAATGGAAAGCTGAAATACCAGACTGGGCTTGGGCAGGTGATCCTGCTGTGGTGGGGGGACTGGACTCGGATCTTTCCGGGTCCCTTCCAATCCCTAACGTTTTGTGACAGCAGCTGGGATCTGAAGTTTAACTGTTTTAAAAAATTCAATAAATTGTAAAAGCAGTGGAAAAGAAGACTCTAATGGGAGGTTTTGGACATAAAAATAGGAGCCACAGGATAGAAATGACAGGCTCAGAGTTAAACTTAGATGCAAAGTCTCTCTGAGATGCAGTGCCAAAGGGAAGCGAGAGCAGATGTTGTAGTAGTTTTGGTTTTGAGACCTTGCTAGAGCATAAATGATGTGCCAGGAGGGTAAGAGCTCTGCTGGATCACCTTTTGTCTGCTTCCCTGGAGTGTTTCTCAGTGCTAAAGCTGATACTCCAGAGGGAGATACGCTCTCTTTGCCTCTGGAGTTGTGCCTGGGTGCTGTTCTGAAGTGGTCATGTGCAGTCACAAAGCTTCCAGCCACCCTAGAGTCTCGGTAGTGGTTCTCTGGGATGCATCCAGTACCTGTGTGGTGGCCTCTCAAGTGTGTGCGCTGCTGAAATCTGCCCTTTGTTGTTTGTTCAGTGGATAAACTCACGGACGGCAGTGCTTCTGGACAGCGTGGAGAAGCTGCATGTTATAGACCGTCAGACACAGGAGGAGCTGGAGACCATCGAGATACCCGAAGTTCAGCTGGTCTACAACAGCAGCCACTTCAAATCGCTGGCTACGGGAGGCAACGTCAGCGAAGCCCTGGTAGGCACA
This sequence comes from Rhinopomastus cyanomelas, assembly GCA_013400115.1. Lineage (NCBI taxonomy): Eukaryota > Metazoa > Chordata > Aves > Bucerotiformes > Rhinopomastidae > Rhinopomastus > Rhinopomastus cyanomelas. The sequence continues at coordinate 234,861 of VXBP01007476.1, forward strand.
GATGTCCTGCTTGCAGTGGCTAACTGCACCCTTAGTGGGAGTGTGGAGCTTTGGAAAAAAGCCTCTTGGAATGATCTCAGAAATCACAGATGGTGGTGATGTGGCCAGCGACAGACAGCTCATGTTTTCTTGTGTGTGTTGATGTTTTCAGGAGCTGCTTTTAAGTTCCAAAGCTTTGGAGTATGCTTTACAGCAAAAAGCTGTTGGGCTTTATTCTTCAAGGGATTCTTGGTGCTTTCATACTACAAAGACTCTGCTGTAGCAGTGCCTGTGCAGTACATCACCCCCTGCCCTTGTCTTGTTGGTTGGCACGCAGGGGTAGAGAGGATGAAACCCAGCACCTGTGGTTTGTAGCTGCTGTGGAATCCAGTGAAATGTATGTGGGCACCTGTCACATCTTGATCTTAAGAAAAGGGAGTGACTCCTGTCCAGATCTCACTGAATGGCAGCACAGTCTGCTGGGGTGTCGGCGACACCACCCAGCTCTGTGTCACCAGCAAACTTGCTGACAGTGCATGCCAATCCCTCATCCAAGTCATCAATGAATAGATTGAACAGGACCGGTCCCAGTACCAACCCTTGGGAGACCCCACTAGATACAAGCCTCCAACTAAACTCTGTCCCATTGACCACTACTCTCTGACTTCTACCCTGGAGCCAGTTCACGACCCACCTCACTACCTGATCATCTAGACCACACTGCCTCAGTTTGGCTGCCAGGATGCTGTGGGAGACTGTGTCACATGCCTTACTGGAGTCAAGATAGACCACATCCACAGCTCTGCCCTCATCTATCCACCTGGTTATGCCCTCAGGAAAGGCTATCAGGTTGGTCAAGCATGACTTTCCCTTTGTAAAGCCATGCTGACTGTCCCTAATGACCCTCCTGTCCTTGATGTGCCTGGAGACAGCCTCTAGAACAAATTGTTCCATCACCTTTCCTGGGATGGAGGTGAGGCTGACCAGTCTATAGTTACCTGGGTCCTCCTTCTTACCCTTTTTGAAGATTGGAGTGACATTTGCTATTCTTCAGTCCCTAGGCACCCCTCCTGATCCCCATGACTTAGAAAAGATGATGGAGAGCGGCTTAACAATGACTTCTGCTGTCTCCCTCAGCACACATGGGTGCATCACATCAGGGCCCATGGATTTGTGTACATCCAGTTTGGTCAACTTATCCCTAACCCAATCCTCATCAACCAGGGCAAACTCTTCTCTTGTCTCCACTTCCTTTGGAGCCTCTGCAGTCTGGGACTTGTTATCAAGATAGCCCCCAGAAGTACAGACAGAGGCAAAGATGTTTAGTGTCTCTGCTTTCTCTGTGTCCTCTGCCACCAGGGCACTCGCCTCATTCAGCAGGGGGCTTATGCTGCTTCTAGATTTAGTTTTACCTGCTATGTATTTGAAGAAGCCCTTTTTGTTGCCCTTGTCCTCTCTTGCGAGTTTTAATTCCAAGGAGGCCTTGGCTTTTCTAGTTGCATCCCTACATTCTCTCACCAGAGCCCAAGTGGCCATCCCCTTCTTCCATGACCTATAGGCTTTCTTCTTCCTCTTCAGTTTGCCCAGCAGATCTCTAACCACACGGGTCTTCTGGCTTCCGTCCTTGACTTCTTTCCTGTTGGAATGCTCCTGTCTTGTGCTTCAAAGAAGTCATTTTTGAATGGTAACCAGCTATCTTGGGCCCCTTTACTTGCCAGTTCCCCTAGCAATTGCTTGAAAAGGCCAAAGGAGGCCCTCCTGAAGTCCAGGGTTGTGATTCTGCTAGCTATTCTGTCCCTACCACACGAGACCCTGAACTCCACCATCTCATGGTCACTGCAACCAAGGCTGCCTTCAATCTTCACTGCTTCAGCCAGACCCGCCTTGTTGGTGAGGACAAGATCCAGCAGTGCTCCTCTCCTAGTGGGTTCCTCCACCATTTGCATCAGGAAATTGTCACCAATGCACTGGAGGAACCTCCTGGATTGTGGCTGGCTGGCTGAGTACAACTTCCAGCAAACATCAGGGTAAAATCCCCCATGAGAACCAGGGCCTGTAGCTGTGAGGCTGCTGTCAGCTGCCTGTAGGAGGCCTCATCAACTTCCTCACTCTGATCTGGTGGCCTGTAATAGACACCCACAACAGTGTCACCCATGCCAGCCTGCCCCTTAATTCACACTCGCAAAGTCTCAACTCTCTCTTCATCCACCCCCTGAACAGAACTCAAGACACTCACGTAAAGAGCAACACCACCACCCTGCCTTGCTGACCTGTCTCTCCTGGAAAGGGCACAGCCATCCATCACTCCAGTCATAGGAGCTGTCCCACCAGGTCATCATACTCACCTGACTGCACACAGATTTCTAACTCTTCTTGCTTATTCCTTCCCCGTGCTGCATGCATTGGTGTACAGGCATTTCAAGGAGCGAGCTGGGTGCTCTGTGGTGATCTGTTCCAATCCACGGTTTGATTTCTGACTTACAGACTGTCCCAAGTTAAAGTCATTCTTGGGAAATTGTACAGAAACAAAGATGAATTTTGCTAACCTTTAATTTCTCTCCCTGCAGGCGTTGGTTGGCGAGAAAGCCTGCTACCAGTCCATCAGCAGCTGTGGTGGTCAGGTCTTCTACCTTGGGACTAAGGTAAATGAGGGTGGCTGTTAATAAAAACACAGAGCATTCACTGCTGATGGATGGGAACTCATTTCCTGGGGAAGGGCAGTTCTTTATTCCATGGGGATGTGAACAGCGGTGGGTCTTCGTGCAGTTATGTCGTGAAACTAAAGAAACAGGCAGCAGCTTGTTTCTAGGTGAGGTCCCTGAGCAGAACGTTGCCATCGTTTCACAGTGTCTTGTTACTTCAGGGTAGAGTTAGCGTTACTCTCCTGACATCTCAGACCTAACCTTCAGTTTCTCTGTCCTAAATGTGAGCAAGCAGAAGGCAGTAAGGGAGTCAGGCAAGCTAGACCCTTGTTGCAAGGAATGATAAAGGAAATGTCCTGTTAGCTGTTCCTAAGTGCAGACTGTCACTGAAAAGGCAGAGTGGTAGCATGTGGGGATGGGGCAAGAGGTGAGGGGTGGTATCTTGGAGCAGCTGAGTTGTCTAAGGCTTGTTTCCTGACAAACATCCAACTCATTTCTGCCATGCCAGGCTTGAGAGTTGCTTTACTTACAGCTTCATCCTTGCCAGCATGACCTGGTGGGTCTGTGCTAATTAACTTCTCTATTTCTTCTTTTCCAGTCTGTCCACGTCATGACATTGAGAAACTGGAGAGAGGTATGTGGAGAGAAGTTCAGATTGCTTCAGTACAGCTTGTGAGGAGGGAGGGAGAGACATCTGCGCAGCGAGTTTTGAGCGCTGTGTTCAGGATCCCCGAGTGCTGTGCGCAGCCAGAACCGTAGGCACTGCTTTCTGAGGTGGGCTGTGATGTAGGGTCAATGGAGACCTTGTTCTCCTCCCAAGCAAGACACGATGCCTTCCCCTGCTTCAGCTTCTGTTAACGAGATGGAGTTAGTGCAAGGTGTGGCTTGGAGGGCTGTGTAAGTGCAACCTTTCTGTCTGCTAGATGGACTTCAATGGATTTTAGATCCTTGTGGGTTTTCTCTGACAGCTGAAACTATCCCTGTAAGAGATTCCTTAGTGATCTCTTTATGCCTCTAGACTCCTGCTGTTCTTTTCACTTGGGTTAAGCAGTTCCTTCTTTCTGGGTCATCACTTCACACTGTTCAATCAGTGGGTGCTTTGTTTTGCAAGGCAGAGCATCACAGACTCATCCTGGCTGGAAAGGACCTCCAGGATCATCAAATCCAGCCCTCATCCCAACAGTTCCCTAACCCCTAGAGATTAGGGTTTTGTGGGGTTAGGGTGTGAAGCTGAGAATTCATTTTTGCTGTGGTGAATGATGCTGGTCTGAGGCTCAGAATCCCTTTTCTCTCAAACACTGCTTTACCATTCTGACCTGACATAGCAAGACAAGCGCTGCCCTACTTGGTGCGATAACGGTTGTGATCTACTTGAATACCTGTTGACCGAGAGCTCGGGGGAAACGAAGGGGTAGGATGAGCACACTTGTCTGCAGAAAGCACGGTGGAGCTTTCTGTTGTGCCCTGAGTGACCAGGCAAGGGTGGGAAGTGGGATTTCTGTGTTCTTTGTGGTTGCACACACTTGCTGGTGCTGTGGGATCAAGCATCACTCAAGGTCGCTACAGGGACCTGGTCTGAGTGTTGATGTTTCTTAGTCTTTTTAAAACTGTCCAGCACAAATGTGCAGATGAGAGAATCTTCTTTAGATCCCTTCCTTTACTGCAGTCTGTTGAGAAGTTTTGAGGTTGCTGTCCCCTTGCTGTCATGGATCACAACCCCATAGGAAATGCTGGTCCTAAATGGGAGATGATCATCTTTCCTGTAACACTAAGGTCCAATATTGCTTGTTGTTGTTGTAGAGGGTTGACCACCTTCTGAAGCAAGAGCGTCTCACTGATGCCCTGGCTCTAGCCTGGTCTTTTTATGAAGGCAAAGCAAAGGCTGTAGTAGGTAAGTTTGGATTTTGGGTGGCTTTGGGGGTTTTTTTGTGCAGTGGTTTGGTGCTGGATTTGTAATCACAGCTATTAGGGAAGGTTTTAAATCTGTGAACTACAGAAATAACTTGTTCAGAAGAAAACAACAAGGAGACAAGAAGAGGAGAAGGTAGGTTGTGTTGCTTTGAGTTTGACAGAAACAACTTCATAACGATTGGTTTGACTGGTTTGTGGGGTTTTTAGAGTCTCTTTAACAATCAAAGTGAAAATTAAACTTGGCTTGTTCTGGTAAATGGATTAATTATGCCAGAAACCACTGCCCAAACACTCTGATTTGGACTGGACACATTTCCCTTTCAACAAATAACTTGTGGTGGTTGTGACAGAGGAGACTCCAGCTCTCATGAGAGGATCCTCCTGCTGTGACAGTGCTGGTGTGTGACAATGTGCCTGGTTTTAGTACATGGATAGAAGGCAACTGAGCCTAAAGTTTTCATTGTTTTCATTATTTTCATTAACTTAAGAAGTAGAACACAGAAGCAGGTGTTAGATACCCTGAGCTCTCTACCTCAAGGATACTGCTGTGAGGGTCTGAACCCTGGGATTCTGTTTCCTCTGCTAGCTGAGATGAGAGAAGCTTCGTTTAAAAACTTAATTGATTGAAAGTGTTTGTTCCCCACCCTGCCCTTGTTCTTTCCAGGCCTGTCTGGGGACACAAGCAAGAGAAAAGCAGTCATCGCGGACAGAGTGAGTCCTTGATCTGTTCCTGCCTGGATGTTTGTTTATGCTGATTGTAGTTCAGTGTTCCTGCAAGGAGTGACTTCTGTCCTCCAGCTTCAGTCCAGCTGGCTCTAGAATGTGTACTTGTGTCTCTGGCTGGAACAGAGGAGGTTCCACATAAATATAAGAAGGCCCTTCTTCCCAGTGAAGGTGACAGAGCCCTGGCAGGGGCTGCCCAAGGGGGTTGTGGAGTCTCCTTCTCTGGAGACATTTCAAACCCTCCTGGTCATGTTCCTGTGGGACTGGATCTAGGGGATCCTGCTGTGGCAGGTGGACGGGACTGGATGATGTTTGAGGTCCCTTCCAGTTCCTAATGTTCTGAGAGTCTGTGTGATTGAGGATGAGTTCATCTGCCTGGAAATCTGCTGGTGGACTGGCTGCCCAGTTTTTCAGTCAAAGCTTATATGAGCCTTCAGTATCGCACAGGGCCTCCTCTGTGCTGTGTTGTTCCTTTGTCTTTTGGCAGCTTCTTCCCTCTTCTTATGGACTCATAGAATGGAAGGGACCCTCAAGATCATCCAGTTCCAAGCTCCCTGCACAGGCAGGGACACCTTCACTAGAGCAGGTCACTCAGGGCTCCAGACAACCTGCCCTTCAACACTGCCAGGGGTGATGGGGCAGCCACAGCTGCCTTGGACAACCTGTTCTGGCATCTCCCCACCCTCACAGCAAAGAAGTGGTTCCTCATGTCCAACCTCAATCTCCCCTCTTCAAGTCTGAAACCCTTTCCCCTTGTCCTCTTGCTACCACCCCTGTCAGAAGTCCTCCCCCAGCTTTCTTGTAGCCCCCTTCAGCTGTTGGGAAGCTGCTTCCTGCCCACATCAGCTGGTGACCGAAATGGGAGTTGACAGTGTTGCCAACCCCCAAGTTACTGTGTTAAATGTGCTGCCAAGTAGGCCCTGTAGTGTGGAACTGGACTGAATTTTCTTGCTTCTTGTCATTCAGATGGTTGAAATCCTTCTCCACTACACGGATCGGACTTTGAGGAAATGTCCTGACCAAGGAAAAATCCAGGTTATGGAGCAACATTTTCAGGTACGAGGCTCCAGAGGACTCTCCTGTGCGACTGGATCTAGGGGGTCCTGCTGTGGCAGAGGGATTTGATTGGATGATCTTTTGAGGTCTCTTCTAACCCTCAATGTTCTGTGATTCTGTAGCTATCTTGAATCTTTCAATCAGACTTTGCTGCAGAAATTATTTGTCTATCTTTGAAAAACACTGATGTGTTTCACCTGAACTCTCACTCTGTGGTGGGCACTGATGAAATCAGGGCTGAGTTCCAGCCAGGTGGCAGAGCAGAACCTCTACAACCTCTGTCTTCTGCAGATGTTTGATTAGAGATTTCTTTGTCTGAACCAGCGTGTGGGAAAACTTGTAACTGTGCCAGCCCCAGGCTGTTCCTGTGACTCCTGGGTTCTGCTCTGCACTGGCCAGCCTTTGCTGTCTGCGGGGTTTGCGAGCTGGCAGGACTTCTGCCAGCCCCTACAGCTGCTTTGATGCTTCTTTCGCAGGACCTGGTGCCGGTCATCGTCGATTACTGTCTCCTGCTCCAGCGCACGTAAGTCTGAGGTCCTGAGTCTGTCTCACAAGGCAGAGCAGCAGCCTGTGTGTCCATCTGTAATAGCCTGTGCTTGGAGGAATCCTGTCACAGCATCACCATTCATCGCATCGGAGCTGAGAGCAGGGCTTAAATGATGCTCAAGTTACTGTACTCAGGGCACTGTCTTCAGTTCCTGATGTTTTGAGGAAGAAAAGTTTGTTTCAAGCTGTTTCCTTCACACCATTCCTCTAAGAATGTCTTGGTCTGGGTGATTCTGCTGTGTCGGGGGATTGGACTAGATGGTCTTTCGAGGTCCCTTCCAATCCCTAATGATTCTGTAAGAAAGAAGCTGCCTTCATACTTTGTTTGCTGTGGTCAGAATTTCCCCTCTCTCAGCTGTTTGTTTGCTGCAACATCCGTAATCAGCTTACTCTGTGTAGCTGCCTGTATCCATCATGGGTGCAGGAGCTGAGCACTGGGAAATAGAGACACAATGGCCTTTAATTTGGAGCCCTCAGAAAGCAGAGAACTCACGAGAGTTTAATAAAAAGAAGATTTTAATGAAATTATACACATAACCAGGGCAGTGCAGAGTCCAAGGTACCAGGATAGGGTGGAGACTGACTGCTAGAGAGCAGCCCCCATCAGGGGCTGGTGGAGACAAAGGGACCTGGGGGTCCTGGTGGTGGCCAGCAGGATGGCCTGGAGCCACCAATGGGCCCTGGTGGCCAAGAAGGCCAATGGCATCCTGGGGTGGATCAGAGTGGGGGTTATTAGGAGATGGAAAGAGGTTCTCCTCCCTCTCTACTCTGCCCTGGAATCTTATGTCCGGTTGTGGGCCCCTCAGTTCCAGAAGGACACAGAGCTACTGGAGAGAGCCCAGCGCAGAGCCACAGAGATGATGGAGGGGAGCATCTCCCAGCTGAGGAGAGGCTGAGGGAGCTGGGGCTCTGGAGCTGGGAAAGGATCCTGAGGGGTGACCCCATGGGTGTTGATCAATGTGGAAAGAGCAGGTGATAGGAGGATGGAGCTAGGCTCTGCTCAGGGGCACCCAGTGACAGGACAGGGGTCAGTGTGACCTGGAACAGAGGAGGTTCCACATCAATATGAGAAGGACCTTGTTCCCTGTGAGGGTGCCAGAGCCCTGGCAGGGGCTGCCCAGGGGCGTTGTGGGCTCTCCCTTGGAGATGTTTCAAACCCTCCTGGGCTGTTCCTGTGTGACTGGATCTAGGGGATCCTGCCGTGTCAGGGGGACTAGACTGGATGATCTTTTGAGGTTCTGTGATTGTGATTTGTTAACGAAATACTTCCTTCCTCCTAGGGATCTGTTATTTAACCAGATATATGATAAGATGAGTGAGAACTCGGTAGCTAAAGGCATCTTTCTAGAGTGCTTGGAGCCATATATCCTGAGTGATAAGCTGATGGGGATCACAGCTCAAGTGATGAAAGACTTGCTGCTTCACTTCCAAGACAAGAACAGATTGGAAAACTTGGAAGCCTGCATTGTGCACATGGACATCACTAGCTTAGACATACAGCAGGTGAGCCTTGGTAGCACCCTGAGTCCCTCTGATCTCCTAGCTGCTGGTGCAAACTTCTGCTTTTGAGTGCAGCACAGCCTGTAGAGTGCAGGGTGTCACCTTTCAACACTCAAAGAGTCCAAACCATTCATGTCTTTTGATCACTGATCTACAACAGAACTTGTCTCCATGTCCCCGGGAGCAGATTTGGTGAATGTTGGTCTCCTGAGAGGAGACCTTCTTGCTGTCTACAGCTGACTCAAAGGAGGTTGTAGCCAGGCTGGTGCTGGTCTCTTCTCCCAAATCCCTAATGACAGGACAAGGGGAAATGGCCTCAAGCTGCATCAGGGAAAGTTTTGTTTGGATCTTAGGAAGTTCTTTGCTGAGAGAGTGGTTGGGCACTGGCACAGCCTGCCCAGGGAGGTGATGGAGTCCCCATCCCTGGAGGTGTTTAGAAACCAAGTAGCTCGAGCACTTGAGGCCATGGTCTAGGGGTGAGGGAGCTGTTGGGCTGAGGGCTGGAGTCGCTGAATGTGCTTGAAACTACCGGTGCGTTGGGATTACTCTTAGTCACAGAGTCCTTCCTGTTTGGAGCACTTTACCCCCATCAGGGGCTGCAGGTTCACAAAACAGACTCGATCTTTCGGGGTCCCTTCCAATCCTTAACGTTCTGTGATTCTGCAAGTGGACTTGTGTGGCCAGTCCGGTGCCTGCCCACCTCCTCTGCTCAGGCTCTTGCATGGCAAAGTTCGTGGAGCAAGGGGAGTCCTGTTTGCTTGGGCCAGTTGTTATTTCCCACAGCGTGGCTTTCCACTCTCTGCTTGAGAGCTTCAGAAAATGCACAAAACTAGGGGTTTTGAAGAAAAGGGTGAGGTTTTTATTCCTTAACCTCATGCATGTTATGCGTGCTAGAATCTTGATGTGTGTCCATGCCTTGCTGCAAGAGCAAGGTGGATACTCCCTCTGGGAGTGTGGTGCCCTTCCAGAGATTAGTCCTGCAAGTGGGAATTCTGCTTTAAACCAGACTGTCAGAGGATGCAGATGCACAGACAGAGGTGGGGAATAGGGAAGCTGTGAGCTAGGAGCAGCTGTCTGTCCACTCAGTGCCTCGTTTGCCTTGCAGGTAGTTCTTCTGTGCTGGGAAAACCGCCTCTACGACGCCATGATCTACGTCTACAACAGTGGGATGAACGACTTCATCAGTCCCATGGAGGTAGGACAGATGCTCAGTGCAGTGTGTTCAGTACAGTGGCTCTGAGAAACAGCACTTCCAGCGTGGTGCATTATCTCCTCTTTCCATGTGTGCTCGTTCTTGGTTTCCAGGGAGAGCTGATGTGTGATGAGCGCAGTGTATTTGACGAGGTGCAGGAGAGGAGAAAAGCAGTTTGTGCTTTACAACGTGAAATTCTCTGCTGCAGTAGCAATGCTCTGCAAAGTTAGAGCAGGATGGCTGGGAGCCAGCAATGGGCCCTGGTGGCCAAGAAGGCCAATGGCATCCTGGGGTGGATCAGAAGGAGGTGGTTAGTAGGTCAAGAGAAGTTCGCCTCCCCCTCTGCTCTGCCCTGGTGAGACCACATCTGGAATCTTGTGACCAGTTGTGGGCTCCTCAGTTCAAGAGGGAGATGGAACTACTGAAGTGAGTCTACTGCAGAGCCACTGAGATGATGGAGGGAGGGGAGCATCTCCCTGCTGAGGAAAGGCTGAGGGAGCTGGGGCTCTTGAGCTGGGGAAAAAAGGAGCCTGAGGGGTGACCTCAAGAATGTTGATAACAAACTCTTTCCTGTGAGGGTGGGGAGATGCTGGAGCAGGTTGCCCCAGGCAGCTGTGGCTGCCCCATCCCTGGCAGTGCTGAGGGGCAGGTTGTCTGGGGCCTTGAGTGACCTGCTGTAGTGAAGGTGTCCCTGCCTGTGCAGGGGGGTTGGTGCTGGATGATCTTTCAGGTCCCTTCTAACCCCGGCCAGTCTAAGATTCTAAATATGGAAAAGGTGGGTGTCAGGAGGATGGAGCCAGGCTCTGCTCAGGGGCACCCAATGATAGGACAAGAGTGTGAGCTGGAACAGAGGAGGTTCCACATCAGTGTGAGAAGGAACTTATTCCCAGTGAGGGTGCCAGAGCCCTGGAGTTGTGGACAGAGCACAGGGGAGTTGTGAACTCTCTTCTGGAGGTGTTTCAAACCCTCCTGGGCATGTTCCTGTGCAGTTGGATCTAGGACATCCTGCCACGTCACGGTGATTGGACGGGATGATCTTTCGAGGTCCCTTCCCATCCCTAATGTTCTGTGATTCTGTGATACCTAGTTGAGTTAATAAAATCAATATAAACTGAAGGCAGCAGAGGAGAGTGACATAATGGCTTCAGATGACTGTACTGCAAAACCACCAGCGTAGGTGAGCCTGGCCTAGCTGGCATGGCCTCCTGAGAAAGCATCAGTGGGGTTAGTGGGAGTTCTGTGACTGCAGAGTGCTTTTCTCCCTCCGTGCTGCTCTTTCTCTGCTGACACAAGAGTTTGTTAACATGAACTAAGGAGTAATGGAAACAAAGGTACAGAAGTCAGGAGGAAGGACAGAAATGGTCCTGTTGTTGAGGCCAGCAGTTCTTAGCCCTTGGCTGTGATGTGTCAGTAATCAGCACAGGGCTCTGTGATGCAGGAACCAAAGTCCCTTTCCATGCTGCTGCTGGTAAACCTGAACGTGTGCCCCACAGACCAGCTGCTCGTGAAGGCTGCAGCTCTAACCTTAAGATGTTGCGATGCTGCTGGTGTTCTCTCAGCAGTACTGAGAGAGAGGACTGGATCCAGCTGAGTGGGAAGATCTAGAACTGCTCAGTTTGCAGTGGTTAGAATGTTGATTTTCCTCAGGAAGCTCCCTTAAGTGGTCATGATTTTAAAAAGGGACTCCTGGAAACCTAGCAGTAGCTGTTAAGTATAAATAATGTTGTCTGCTTTCTCAACACCTTTTCGTTCCACATGCCCCAACGTTTTGGTGACCCTGCTAGGTAGGAGTGAAGGTTTGTGTGATCCCTGATGGGGGAAGACTCAACAATGGGAAGTGGGGATGGAATGGGATTGAATGGGGTGGGTTTTCATGTGTCATCACATCAGCTGGGAAAAGCATCCTTTGCCACATCTTGGTGTCCTCTGGGCCTCTTAATTGTAAGACACAGGGACGTAGCAGAGCTTCGTTGGGGAAGACACTCCCTTGATCTCAGCTTTAAAGCTACTCACGTTGTTTGCTTCGAGCTTTTCCAGCTGCTTGAGTGCTGCCTCCTTTCTTGTTACAGAAGCTCTTCAAAGTCATTGCTCCTCCTCTGAATGCTGGGAAGTCTCTCTCAGGTACAGAATTCTTTCCCTTTAAGTGTTTCTAGTTTCGATGGCTGATGCTTTGAACATCTCTAGTCACTCTCAGCAGAGGGGGATGCAAAAAGACAATCATTAGCCACTCTGAGGGTCTTGGAGAACAGTGTTGTAGTGCTTTACACTATGTGTAAAGCTTTACATATGTGAGATGAGATGTTTTGCTAACAGCTGGAAAAAGAACTGCATCAGTCTCTGTTTCTGTGAAGAAAAGGTGACTAAATCATTTTGTCTTCCAGATGAGCAGGTGGTGATGGGCAACAAGCTGCTGGTTTATATCAGGTAAGGCCCTTCAGAAAGGGTGTGAGGGGCTGCCTGGTGGTGGCACTGGATTTGTAACTCCCTTGAACTTCAGTTCTAACAACTGAAACACGCTTGTAGTGTTTCAGTCTGTCAGTAGTAGTGGCTCCTTTTTACGGCTGACTTTCAGCTCACACATTGTGCGAGTGGACAGTCACAGACTCAGCGCTCAAGTTGCTGCTGTTGTGCAAAGACCATGTCTTCAGAATTTGGCTAGAGTGAGTTCTTTGCCCTTTGTGTAGCACAGAGCTCTTTAAACAAGGACTCTGTGGTGTGAAAAGCTGCGTTGTAGCCCTTACTGCAGATCTTTTTGCATTAGCTGTGCTCACCAGGGTACCTGTGATTTGCAGATCATTCTGAGATTGCACAGTAGTGATTAATTTCTCTCTGGAATCCCTTCAAGATAGTGAACAGTAGCTTTTGCATTACTCCTGCTTCCTAAAATCATAGAATCATTCAGGTTGGAAAAGACCCTTGAGATCATTGAGGAATCCAACCACCATTCCTACTCTACAACGTCACCCCTAAACCAGATCCCCCAACACGACATCTAAGTGACTTTTAAACTCATCCAGGGATGGGGACTCAACCCCCACCCTGGGCAGCCCAGCCCAGTCCCTGACCACTCTCTCCAGGAAGAATTTGTCCCTGATGGCCAGTCTGACCCTCCCCTGCTGGAGCTGGAAGCTTCTGTCACTAATGACCTGTGAGAAGAGCCCAGCACCAGCATATCTGCAGGGTCCTTTCAGACGGTTGTAGAGAGTGATGAGGTCTCCCCTCAGCCTCAGCCTCCTCTTCCTCCAACTAAACAGCCCCAGCTCTCTCCATGTCTCCTCATAGTAAAGAGCAAGGACTTTTGTGGAAAAGACTGCATTCCCCCGTTGCTGTTCTGCCGTGGAATGGCAAGTGGGGCTGCATGTTAATGCAGTGCATTGACTTATTGACAGCAGTGCTGTGTGCAGGGCTTGCTCTCTTGATTAACAAAATCAGTTGGGTTGGCTTATTTGCAGAACACCCTGAAAACTAACTCAAAAAATAACCTCTTTAATAATCTGTGTCCTCTCATTCTCCTCCTTTGCTGTAGCTGCTGCTTGGCAGGCCGTGCTTATCCATTGGGTGATATTCCTGAAGATCTGGTGCCTTTGGTTAAAAACCAGGTGAGCAGCCTTTCAGAAGGGAACTTCCACATCTGGGGTTTTTAGAAGAGACTTCATGTGTCTTATTTCTTCAGTTTCTGATAGAAAACTTACTAGTCTGGTAGCTGTATCCTTGTGCTGTGAGTGTCTGCCACTGTAAATATCAAATGAGGATGAAACCAAACAGAGTCACAGAATGATTGAGGCTGGAGAAGCCCCCTGAGCTCAGCCAGCCCAGGACCTGACATCACCACAGTGGCCACACCAGGGCATTCAGGGCCACAGCCAGGCTGGCCTTCAGCACCTCCAGGGATGGGGACTCCCCCACTGCCCTGGGCAGTCCAGTCCAGGCTCTGATCACCCTTTTCCATCAGGAAGGGCTTCCTGACATCCAACCTAACCCTCCCCTTGCAGCCTCAGGCCCTGCCCTCTTGTCCTGGTGCTGGTTGCCTGGGAGAAGAGCCTGACACCCACCTGACTCCAACCTCCCTTCAGGGAGTTGTCCTCTCCCATGGTCTTTTATCAAGTTACCACCTGCACATGGTAAAGCTGGCACAGCAACAACTCCAGGTCTGAGGGGAAGTGCTAGCCCAGCCAGCAGCAGCAGATCTGGGAGGAGTTCTCCTCTCCTCTTTATGACCTCTGACAGTGTTTCTGAGAGCTTGGCTTAATTAACACTGTTCAGTTTGGGTACTGGAGTGCAGTCTGGGTTTCTGTTTTAAGGAAGTTCCTAGGTGGCAGGTGAGCATCAGGTGCAAAGAGGCCAGCAGGGAAGGCCGTGGCTCTGAAAGTCAAGCTGCTAATTCCTCCTGCCTTTGCTGCCACTGTGGTGACAGAAAAATCACTGCGGAACAGGAGTAAATGAGAGAACAGGGCATTTCCTGAGGATGGCTGGGAGAGTGTATTGCCTGTTGGTTCTCCCTGGCATCCCACTGTGTTTCTTAACACACCATCATGAGTGCTAGCCAGTCCACAGTGGCCTGCTCTCTTTCTGTTGCTAGCCAGGTCTGTTCTGAGACTGTTTGAGACAACTGGAGCTGTTGCTGCCCTCTTTGCTCCTGTGGAGCAGGGTCTGGATACCCCTGTCAGTGGTTCAGTAAAGGGGGTTGCCTTCCTTTTCAAAAACATGCTCAGACTTCAGGAACTAGTTAGTCAGTGGAGGAGACAGAGCTGAACAGCACCTAAGTCCATATTTGCAGCACCAGAAGCTTTGTGCCTCAAAGTGAGGGGGAGGTTGACTGGCTCTTCCCAAAGGAACTGCTAAAAAGGAGAGGAGCTGTGCCCTGGATAAGGAGGAGCTGCACAGCTCAGGAGAGCTGCCAGGAAGAGGAGGGAGTTATCTAATTTCACACCCTTGGGTCTGCAAGTAGAAGCCTTAATTTTTACTTCGTCTTAAATTGCTGGGCGAGACTAAGGCAGGGGGGACTTTCTTCTGCTAAGAAGCTGCAGAGACCATCAGGTAAGATCACTGATGCACTCTGAAGGGGCTGCTGTAAAGTGAAATACAAAACAGGTAACAGTGCTGCTTCCCTACGTGCTTGTGCTCTGTTATCTAAACTCTGATTGTCTGAATTTTCTTTGCAGGTCTTTGAGTTTCTCATCCGGCTGCACTCCACGGAGGGATCTGTGGATGAGGAGGTCTACCCTCACGTCCGTACCCTGCTGCACTTCGACACTCGGGAATTCCTTAACGTTCTGGCTCTGGTAGGAGACAACTCATCACCTCCGGGAGAAAAGTGCAACCCCAGGGCTTCCTTCGTCTGTTGTGGTTGCGTGACCTGTAAATTCCTATAGACAAGTTCATGCTTTAGCTAACCCAGTGCTTACTGGCTTGACGCAGGAACAGTTTTGATGTGTGTTCTAGCTGATACCACAAGAGATCAGACTAGTACTTTGTGTGCTTAAATATAGGCCACACCTTGAGCACTGGGTCCAGTTTAGGGCACCTCAATACAAGGGAGACATCAAGGGGCTGGAGCGAGGGCAGAGGAGGGCAACGGAGCTGAGGAAGGGCCTGGAGAGATGATGAGAGTGAGAGATAGAGAGAGTCGGGGCTGTTCAGTTTGAGGAAGAGGAGGTTGAGGAGAGACCTCATCACTCTCTGCAACCATCTGCAAAGACATTGTAGAGATGCTGGTGCTGGTCGCTTCTCACAGGTCATTGGCAACAGAAGTAGAGGGAAGGGCTTCTAGCTTCACCAGGGGAGGGTTAGACTGGACATGAGGAAGAAATTCTTCCTGGAGAGAGTGGTCAGGCCCTGGACTGGGCTGCCCAGGGTGGGGGTTGAGTCCCCATCCCTGGCTGTGTTGAAAACAGGGTGGGGGCTGAGTCCCCATCCCTGGATGTGTTGAAAAGTCATAGAATCATTAGGGATTGGAAGGGACCTCGAAAGATCATCTAGTCCAATCCCCCTGCCACGGCAGTCGCTTAGCTGTAGCGTTGGGGGTTCTGTTTTAGGGGTGACCTGACAGAGTAGGGTTGATGGTTGGACTCCTTGATGATCCCAAGGGTCTTTCCCAACCTGAATGATTCTATAATAAACTGATAAACAGTCTTACAGGAAAGAGACTGCTAACAGAGGCTGTCTTAAGCACAAGTGAAACAAGAATATTCTATTTGTACAGAGTTTGCAGTACCTACATCTTTCTCCTGTATAAGGATTCATCTTTGACTTGATCTAGGTGGTCGTGCTGTGGCTGGGGGATTGAACTGGACGATCTTCCAATCCCTAGTGCTCTGTGATTCTGTGATTTTTTTTTTTTTTTTTTCCCCAAATGTCTTGAATTCCCTCTGTCTATTTGCACCTTACTTTGACCTGAAGATCCAAGAACCATCTTGGTAGTTCTGTAAGATCACATTTTGTCCTGGATGCTACTGCCTAGGTGTGGGGCACAGACAGGACTCGAAAGCATCCTCAGCTTTGTGCTGTGGCTGCTGCTTTGCGTTTGCTTGTGCCGCTGGGGTTGGCAGTGGAGAGCATTCTTCACAAGGTGTCAGTGTTTTGCCTCTTGCAGACGTTTGAAGACTTCAAGAATGACAAGCAGGCTGTGGAGTATCAACAGAGAATTGTGGACATACTGCTGAAAGTGAGTGATGCCTCAGAATGAGCCTCCGCGTTTCCGCCTGGGTGATTAACGACCGCCCTATGCAGCAAAGGCTGTCCTTTGGGTGGGGTGTTCCAGTCCTGCCCTGGAGGGACACCTCTGAGAAGGCTGGATCATGCATCAGCTCAGTCATGCTGTCAGGTGATGTCTGGAAGTGGTGCTTCGTGCACATTAACTACGGTGACAGAGCTTCCTTTCTTGTTTGTGATTTCCCCTGGGTTGCTCTGCGTTGTCAGATTTCTCTCTCTCTCCGTACCGCTCGGTTTATTTTTATCTCCTTCCGAGTGATTCCGCTCCCTGATTCTTTCTGAGCAGGGTAAAAACAGTAAGTCCTAGGAGTCCTGTGCTGGGCAGGATGCCAGTGATCTTCAGCTGAGAAGCTGCTCCCTGGATTTGTCACTGCTGTGTTTGGGACGGAAGGAACCTGGAGTGACAGGCCTATCTTTAGTGAAGGGGAGGGAGGAGAGCGTGAGGTACCAGCTTGGTGCTCGAGAAGTCGCTCGTCATCTGCAGCCCGTGTTCCTTAACAATGAGTTCTCGTGAAAAGCAGTCGCTGCCAAACACCGATCGCGTTCCCTGTCAAAGCTGTTAGCATTAATAACGAGTAACTCTGCTTGGAAGGTGTTTGTGTATAAACACATCATGAGGAGCAGTTCCCCGTCGCTGTCGGCGTTGTTAGATGAGAGCAAGGGCACCAGGGAGTGAAAATGGTGCTGCTGCAGTGCCTGTGCTGGAGGGGCTGGTGTAAACCCCACACTGGAGAAACGAGGCCAAGGGCAGGGGCCTACGCTTTGGCCACAAGAGCCCCCTGCAGCTACAGACTGAGGGATGAGGGGCTGGAGAGCAGCCTGGCAGGACTGCGTGACAGCAGGCTGAATGGGAGCCAGCAGGGTGCCCAGGTGGCCCAGAAGGCCAGTGGCATCCTGGCTTGGATCAAGGATAGTGTGGCCAGCAGGACTAGGGATGTCATTCATCCCTAGTGTTGAAGGGCAGCCTGGCTGTGGCCCTGAGTGCCCTGGTGTGGCCACTGTGGTGATGTTAGGTGCTGGTCTGGGCTGGCTGAGCTCAGAGGGCTTCTCCAGCCTCAGTGATTCTGTGGTTCTGTGTCTTGACTCAGAAGTACAGGAAACGGAATACCTACGAGGCACTACAGAAGGGATTTGAAACCTGAGCAGGGCTTGCCATGCATCTGGCATGTAAAAACAAGCCTGATGTGTCCTGACTTTGGTATTCATGCTTCTAAGAAAATCCTAAACACTAAGGGCAAGTGAAATGCCCCTGTTCAGCGGGGTGTGGTTGGGAGGAAATCCATCACCTGAACATTGAGCACATGCAGCAGCAAGGCTGAGCCTCTTCAGCTTTACAACAGAGGGCATTTAGTGAGGAAACACTGACTGTGTCTTAGGTGACACAGTTAAATGCCAGGGAAGGTCCCTTCTGTCCTTCAGCATAGACCTACTGGCTGTGTGGGGAGTTCGTGTTGCTGTGTCCTAATTGCTTTCCAGAAGGCAGCTGCAGAATCCATGGTTTGTGTCTTTCCTTTTCCCTCTGTTTCTCAGGTGATGGTAGAGAATTCGGACTTCACCCCGTCGCAGGTGGGCTGTCTCTTCACCTTCCTGGCCCGTCAGCTGGCCAAGCCCAACAACACCTTGTTCGTGAACCGGACGCTTTTCGACCAGGCAAGTGTTGCTCTGTGGGCGGTGGAAGAAGTCCCAGCAGCACTGCAGAAGGTGTGGCTAGTGCTGTAGGCTGCAGGGCTTCTGGAAGTGTTGGTGTGTTGTAAAACAAGGAGCAGCTTGCTGGGACTTTGCTGTGGTTTCTGAGAGGCAGAGTAGGAGAGAAGCACCTAAGCTCTGTATTTTGTGCTGTCTGCTGGAATTCTGGAAAGGAGGTCGTTCAGGTGCCGTGAGATGGGGGTGTCTGCTCTGTTCCCCAGGATGACAGATCTCTGTGGTCGCTAGAGGGAAGGCAAAGGCTTGTAAGTGCAGGAGCCAAGCTGCTCAAGCCCCAGAGAGCATCTGGGTGGCTCTGTTGTCCCTTGTTATGTCCCTTGTTATGTCCCTTGTTATGTCCCTTGTTATGTCCCTTGTTATGCCAGTCTTGGTCACTCCAGTGTTCTTAAAGGTCTGTAGCTGAGACGTTTAAGCTGAGAGCACCTCATGGGGTAACAGTCCTTTCAGACTGTGTTCTGAGTTGCTGTGGCTGTTACTGGTGCTCACGACCGCTCGTTAGGTGTATGCTGATGGCTATGTTAACTAGGTCTAACTGGTGCCACCTTCTGCATCCTTGCTCAGGTCCTTGAGTTCCTGTGCAGTCCAGACGATGATTCCCGCCACTCGGAGAGGCAGCAGGTACCGGCCTTCGCAGGAGTGTTTCTTGAAACAGCAGCAGCTGTGAGCAGACTGTAGGGCAGAATTTGGCCCTGCTGGGGATGGGTGTTGGCTGAAAGTCGCACACCGGAGCAGCCATCGAGTGGTGGCCAGTGCTGTCCACAGCAGGAGTGGAGGAGGAGACAACCCTGGCATTGTCTTCAGGACGTTTGACAGCAGTAACAGGAGAGGCAGGAAGAGTCCGGGGTGAACACATGTTCTTCTTGTCTTCAGCCAGGGCTGGAACAGGCTGCTCAGAGAGGGACTTGAGTCACCGTCCCTGGAGGTGTTTAAGAGTCATTTAGGTGTGGTGCTGGGTGATCTGGGCATGATGTCTAGTTAGTGGACAACTAAATAAGAACAAAATCCATAGGATAAGCCCTGTGCAAAAGATCTG
This sequence comes from Rhinopomastus cyanomelas, assembly GCA_013400115.1. Taxonomy (NCBI): domain Eukaryota; kingdom Metazoa; phylum Chordata; class Aves; order Bucerotiformes; family Rhinopomastidae; genus Rhinopomastus; species Rhinopomastus cyanomelas. The sequence goes on from VXBP01007476.1 coordinate 253,858, forward strand.
GGACTTCGAGCTTGGAGAGGAGAAGGTTATGAGGGGACTTAATCACTGTCTATAAATCCATGAGGGCTGGATGTCAAGAAGGAGACAATCTCTCTTCACTTGCACCCTCTGATAGGACAAGGGGCAGTGGGTGTCAGCTGGAGCACAGAAAGTTCCACCTTGTCATGAGGAAGAACTTTACTGTGAGGGTGACAGAGCACTGGAACAGGCTGCCCAGAGAAGGGGTGAAGTCTTCTCCAGAGACTTTTCAGACCCATGTGGTTGTGTTCCTGTGTTCTTAGGTTCTATGATCCTGCTCAAGCAGAGGGGGTGGACTTGACGACCCCGGAGGTCCCTTCCAACTCCTAATGGTCTCTGTGTGTGTCAATACAAAGTGGAGCAGAGCAGGAGCAGGGTACTTTCACTGGCACTAGCTGGCCAGCTGCTGGTGCAACGACAATAACTGGTCTTCAATGTCTGCAGGTCCTTTTAGAGCTGCTCCAGGCAGGAGGGATAGTGCAGTTTGAAGAGAGCCGACTCATCCAAATGGCAGAGAAGGCTGAATTGTAAGTTGCTGTGTGTGACACAGAAATCCTGCCTTGACATCTCCTCTACAGCTGCTTTCCTCCACGTTTCTTGTTCCTTCTGCGTTCATACATGGCTCATTTAATGTGGTCATTAGTCCCAGTCTTTCTCATGAGTGTTGTTCCAGGAAGAATTGTTAAGGTAAGAGGGAGCCCTGTGGGGCTCTTGCTGAGTTTGGGCACTTCACGTCCTGGAGCCCGGGCTGTGCTCGAGGGTAGAGTTGTGTATTTGAGTGCTTTAGCACTGACAGATGGAGGCAACGTGTTGGGGTGAGACCCACAGGTGGATTTTAAAAGCATGAAGGGGTCTGGAGCCACCCCCGTGGTAACTCATTTTAGAACTGAGTAGGAGAGAGAAACACAGTGTCTGTAAAGGCTAAAAATTTCCATCATCTCCTTCAGATGTTTTACTTCAAGAAAGAGTCTGTCATGATGCCTGAACAGAGCTGCCCAGGGAGAGGCCATCTCCATCCAGGTCTTGAACTTGGATGTTGTGTGATTTAATCCACCGTGCTACACGTGACCCGGTCAGAGACTCGTAGCCTTCTCTGGAGATGTGTAAACCCTGCCTGGCCATGTTCCTGTGTGACTCGTGCTGTCACACAGCAGAGGATTGGACTGGAGGATCTTTTGAGGTCCCTTTCAACCTCTAACGTTCTGTGATTCTGTGAATCATAGAATCATTCTGGTTGGAAAAGACCTCCTGGATCATCAAGTCCAACCATCAACCCTACTCTACAAGGTCACCCCTAAACCACATCTCAGTGACTTTGAAACTCATCCAGGGATGGGACTTAACCCCCACCCTGGGCAGCCCATCCCAGTCCCTGACCACTCTCTCCAGGAAGAATTTCTCCCTGATGCCCAGTCTAAACCCTCCCCTGGTGGAGCTGGAAGCCCTTCCCTCTGCTTCTGTCACTGATGACCTGTGAGAAGAGCCCAGCACCAGCATCTCTGCAGGGTCCTTTCAGATAGTTGCAGAGAGCGATGAGGTCTCCCCTCAGCCTCCTCTTCCTCAAACTAACCAGCCCCAGCTCTCTCCATCTCTCAGTCTCATCACATTGATTCTCCAGACCCTTCCCCAGCTCCGTTGCCCTCCTCTGCACCTGCTCCAGCCCCTCGATGTCTCCCTTGTCCTGAGGCGCCCAAAACTGGACCCAGTACTCGAGGGGCGGCCTCCACAGCCCTGAGTGCAGGGGGCCGATCCCCTCCCTGCTGCTGCTGGGGACACGGTTTCTAATGCAGGCAGGGTGTGGGGAGGGGATCCCATGCCTGTATCCCTGCCTGCCCTGGCAGGAGTTACTCAACCAAATCACTCAGGCTCTGGAGATGCTTTTCTTTTTCTCCTTGCTTTAGAGATTCTCCACCACTTCCTCCAGAAGTGTGACTTTTGTATTGCGGATTTTATGATTGGTTTGCCTCAGTTGCATGTGTTTTTATCTGAAGTCTCAAAATATTACATATACTTATTAAGATGTGAAGGCAGGAGGCTGTGTGGGAGGCTGAGGGGAGACCTCATTGTTCTCTGCAGCTACCTGAAGGGACACTGTAGAGTGGTGGGTGCTGCTGTCTTCTCACAGTTCATGAATGACAGAACAAGAGGGAAGGGCCTCAAGCTGCTGCAGGGGAGGGTTGGGCTGGACAGTAGAAGACATTTTTTCACAGGCAGAGCAGCCAGACACTGGAACAGGCTGCCCAGGGAGGGGCTTGAGTCCCCGTCCCTGGAGGTGTTTAAGGGTCGTTTAGATGCGGTGCTTGGAGATCTGGTCTAGTTGTGACCTTGGGAGAGTAAGGTTAGTGGTTCAGCTTGATGATCTTAAGGGGTCTGAATGATTCTATGATGTTGTTTAGCCACATTCAACTGATTTCTTCAGATTGGTGTTGGGGCTTGGCCGAGCTTGGAGCTGAGTGGGTTATGGAAATAGGGAAGGTGATCCCTGAACAGCAGAACCTGTGAGACCTCATGGCTTTAAGGGGTTTTACCTCTGTCTCTTGCCTCTCAGTAACCCCTGTTTTGTCTGATGCGTGTGAGGTCACTAGGCTGACTGGCCTGTTAGCTGATAACAAGTGGGGGTGTCTGAACTGGACCTACATGGCCCAGGTGCTCAAAACCTGTCGGTGCTACTTTGGACATCAGGCTGCATGTGCTATAGAGTGCTGCCAGACTGCTCTGCTCTGCTGCTTCCCTGCTGAGTGGATGTGTTTTCCCTGATTTGGAAGGTCCTTTTCGTTTCAGTTACCAGATCTGTGAGTTCATGTATGAACGAGAGCTTCGCTACGACAAAATCATTGGCTGCTACCTGCGGGATCCGGTGCGAAAGGTGAGGAGATGCGGTGCCTCTGGCCTTTCTTCTTTTAGTGCCCTTTGCATCCTGAGGTGGGTCAGAACGGGGGTGGTTGTTAGATCAATAGAGGGTCGTCTTCTGCTCTGCTCTGTCCTGCTGAGACCACAGCTGGAATCCTCTGTCCAGTGCTGGGCCCCTCAGTTCCAGAAGGACACAGAGCTGCTGGAGGGAGCCCAGCACAGAGCCACAGGGGTGATGGAGGGAGAGGAGCATCTCCCTGCTGAGGAGAGGCTGAGGGAGCTGGGGCTCTGGAGCTGGGAAAAAGGAGCCTGAGGGGTGACCCCATGGATGTTGATCAATATGTGAAGGGTGGGTGTGAGGAGGATGGAGCCAGGCTCTGCTCAGGGGCACCCAGTGACAGGACAAGGGGCAGTGGGTGTGAGCTGGAACAGAGGAGGTTCCACATCAGTGTGAGAAGGACCTTGTTCATGGTGAGGGTGCCAGAGCTCTGGAAAGGGTCTGCCCAGGGGGTTGTAGAGTCTCCTTTTGTGGAGACATTTAAAACCCACCTGGGCTGTTCCTGTGTGACTGGATGTAGGGGATCCTGCTGTGGCAGGGGGATTGGACTGGATGGCTTTTGAAGATCCCTTCCAATCCCTAATGTTCTGTGATTCTGTAAAGCTCAGTTTTCTTGGTTGGAGTCAGCCCTTTTTGTGTTGGAGTGTGTTGATTTATATAAAGCTTCAGGGATTTTGGTTTCCTTTTAAATTTGAATGATGCTAAGAGAGAAAACATGAGTGCAGGGTGTGATTTACTGAGGTTGTTGCTAGCTGCAGTACTTCTCTGTTTCTGTCTTCAGTCCTCTCTTTTCTCCCCCTTCTCTGCCCTTGCTCTCTCTTACCAATGAGGTTCTGCATGTCTGTCAGTTGCTTATCTGCCAGAGCATTTGAGCTCTTCTCTTCCCTGATGCCAACACAAGTTGGGAGGAGAGTCTGGCAAATGTGATCTCAGCAGCTTCTCATGAAACAGCTCCACTGGAAGTCGTGTGGGTTGAAAGAGCCAGAAGAGAGAGGTTGTGATAGTGAGATGGGCAAAACCACAGCACGGAAGGGCATCTGAGCTGAGGACAGCACAGGACAAGCCTGCGGGAGAGGTTAATATAGAAGAGAAATTCAGGAATAGGCTGGGAAAGCACCCTGGTGGAGTGGTTCTCTGCCTGTGCTTCCAGCTAGAGAGTGATGTTCTGCCCTTTTGCCCTTTGAGCAAGAAGGGGACATTTCTGACAGCAGAAGACCAGTTCTCTTTGACTTGAGCGTTAAAGCTGAATGGGCTGCCCAGGGTGATCCCTGGATAAGTTGAAAAGTCACTTAGCTGTGGTGTTAGGGGTGACCTCGCAGAGTAGGGTTGGTGGATGGACTCAATGATCCCGGGGCTCTTTTCCAACCTGAATGATTCTGTGGCTCCGTGATACCCTGGCAGCTCCTCAGCAGCTATTTAAGGAAATCGAAGCTGATCCGCAAATCGCGTGTCCTGACTTGCTACGAGGTTGCTAGCCCTGAGGTAGTCCTGAGACTGTTTGAAATGCTCTCCCTCACCAAAATCTGTTGCTGTTATTGGCTCTGCAGGACGTGCTACAGCATTTGTGCTTTTATACCTTACAGGAAGAAGTTTTCAACTATATCCACAACATCCTCTCCATGCCTGGATACAGCGTGGAAGAAAAGCAGTCAGTGTGGCAGAAAGCCCTGGAACGTATAGAGGTACAGTGAATCCTAAACCCTCAGCACCTCAGCGGCTGCAGACTCGCAGCATCACAGATTAGGGATGGGAAGGGACCTCGAAAGACCATCCAGTCCAATCCCCCTGCCACAGCAGGATGCCCTAGATCCAGTCGCACAGGAACACGGCCAGGTGGGTTTGAAACATCTCCAGAGAAGGAGATTCCACCTGGGCAGCCCCTTCCAGTGCTGTTTTCTCACTCTGGAGCAACTTCCTGATGATTGTGCAGTGTCACAAGTGCCCAACTTTTCAGAGCTAGGTACTTTTATGAAGTTGGTGAACAACAGAAAGACTCCTTGGCTGTAATTCACAAGAAGATTTCTTTCTGCACTCTGTCAGCTTTGTAGATAACATTCAGAAGACTTCAGGTAGTGACTAACATTTTACTGGAGTGGTGCTATGATTTCAGGTGTTTCACCAACTCCCAGGGGTCTTTTCCAGCCTGGATGATTCTATGGTTCTGAACTTGTGTTTATAAAGATTTTCTTCCTGTTTCTTGCAGCAAGGAAAGAGTCAGAAGTTTTTTCCTGTCTGGACAGGTACCAGGTAGAGTTAAGAGCTACAGAAAGTCTGGTTTTGAACTTCAAGCAGCTTGCCAGTCACTGAAGAGGGCTACAAGAAAGCTTAGGGAGGGCTTTTCACAGAGGTGGTAGCAAGAGGACAAGGGGAGAGGGTTCCACACTTGAAGAAGGGAGATTGAAGTTGGCCATGAGGAACCAGTTCTTTGCTGTGAGGGTGCTGAGATGCTGGAACAGGTTGCCCAAGGCAGCTGTGGCTGCCCCATCCCTGGCAGTGCTGAAGGCCAGGTTGTGTGGTGCCCTGAGCAACCTGCTGTAGTGCAGGTGTCCCTGCCTGTGCAGGGGGCTTGGAAATGGATGACCTTTGAGGTCCCTTCCAACCCTGGCCACTCCATACTTCTGTGCTACTGCTTTGGTTCAGTTCAAGCCAGTTAAACACTTTTCCATTTGACTGAGAAGTACCTTGGGGTCAGTTGAGCACTTTGTTTCCTCTGTGCTGCAGCTTCTCAGCTGGCACTAGGACTGTGGTGTTGTCAGACAACCTGAGCTGTGATCTGCTTGGTGTGAAGAGTTTTTCACTCTTACAAACCCTTTCCGTAGTAAAACCACTGACTTCCAGAAAGGCCTCTTCACAAGCACCCCTGCCTTCTGGTTTCCCCCCAGATCTGTTTCCCTGGCAGTGTTTGTTGCTGCACAGCTCTCATCGAGGCAAGGATGCAGCTACAGTATGAGTGGACTTCAGGAACTTCTTCGTGGTAAGGGTGACAGAGCCCTGGAAGGAGCTTCCCAGAGGAATTGTGGAGTCTCCTTCTCTGGAGACATTTCAAACCTGCCTGGATGTGGTACTGGATCCAGGGGATCCTGCTGTGGCAGAGGGATGCACTGGCTGATCTTTCAAGGTCCCTTCTAATCCCCACTGTTGTGTGTTTCTGTGACTTGGTGATGCTGCTTAATTCTGGAGCCTGTGAAATTAGAAGTAACTGTTTTTGTTGTGTTTCCCTCTCCAAAGGAATTGCTGTCGCTGAGCCCCTGTAAAGCTGCTGACATGGTGGCCACGCACTTCAGCGAGCAGATTGAGAGCATCATTACAAACCTTAAGGTAGAGTGTCACAAGAGTGTGTCCAGCAGATCCAGGGAGGTTCTTCTCCCTCTCTGCTCTGCCCTAGTGAGTGTTGCCTCCAGTTCTGGACTCCGCGGTTCAAAAGGGACAGAGATGTGATTGAGAGAGTCCAGCAGAGGGCTGTGAGGATGATGAATGGACTGGAACACCTGCCCTGTGAGGAGAGACTGAGAGACTTGGGGCTTTTTAGTCTTGAGAAGACAGAGGGGATCTCATTAATGTCTGTAAATCCATGAGGGCTGGGTGTCAAGAAGGCAGGGACAACCTCTTGTGTCCTGATGAGGAGCAGTAGAGTCAAGCTTGAGCACAGGATGTTCCACCTCAACAGGAGCAGGAGCTTTACTGTGAGGGTTACAGAGCCCTGGAGCAGGCTGCCCAGAGAGGCTGTAGAGGCTGCTTCTCTGGAGCCTTTCCAACCCTGTCTGGATGCGTTTGAGTGCTCTGCCTTAGTTTTGGTCCTGCTCTGGCAGGGAGGTTGGATTCTAGGATATAATTCATGAATCACTGGTTTATAGCAGTTTATTTAAAATAGTAATTCTTTGTCTCCTGCTCTTGTACAGGACCAGTTCTTACTCTTCCAGTTCCTGAGGAGTCTCCTTGATCCAAGGTACGTACCAAAGCCTTGTCATTTAAAACACAGGGCACAATACATTCCTTTCAAGCATCTGAGGTTAGAGTTTGCAAAGGTGCTTTGCTCTTCCAGCTGTCTGATGTGGAGAAGGATGGCCACAAAATAAGTGTTCAGGGGAATATCCTCTAGCCCAGCCATGGCCAGCTTCCTAGCTGGGAAGTGGTGTGCTTTTCAGTTCATGCCTCCTCCATGCTGGTGGGTGTTCAGGCTTTGCTGAGGACACTGTGGAATGTGCCAAAGATGATGGAGGGAGGGGAGCATCTCCCTGCTGAGGAGAGGCTGAAGGAGCTGGGGCTCTTGAGCTGGGGAACAGGAACCTGAGGGGTGACCCCATGAATGTAGATCAATATGTGAAGGGTGGGTGTGAGGAGGATGGAGCCAGGCTCTGCTCAGGGGCACCCAGTGACAGGACAAGGGCCAATGGGTATGAGCTGGAGCAGAGGAGGTTCCTCATCAGTTTGAGAAGGACCTTGTTCCCAGGGAGGGTGGCAGAGCCCTGGAAGGGGCTGCCAAGGGGGTTGTGGAGTCTCCTTCTCTGGAGACATTTCAAACCCTCCTGGCCATGTTCCTGTGTGACTGGATCTGGGGGATCCAGCTGTGTCAGGGGGACGGACTGGATGATGTTTTGAGGTCCCTTCCCATCCCTCATGTTCTGTGATTCTGTGAATGGTTCCCCTGGCACTGAAAGTGCTGTTTCTCTGCTCAGTTTGATTACCTGACCCAGATGTCCAAGTTTGAAATGAACAGAAAAGCCTTTTGGTCTGTCAGCACTTTTTGTTTCTGTCTTTGGAACTGCTGCCAGATTTGACTGCAGACTTCTCTTTAACTACTTGCTTGCTCCATCTGCTCCTGTTCTGTCAGTGTTTGAGCACCGAGTTCTCTGCTGCTCTCTCTTGCTGCTCTCTCTCTCTGTTCAATCAGTTTCAAATGCTACGAAGCCTTGATTTTATTAACCTGATTTTATAAGAGTTAGGCACAGCTCTGAGTGCCTTCAGGCAGCTGTGAGTGCAGTGGAAGGAAGGATCTCGTTCTGGCAATTAGCTGCAAATCAATTGTGCTTTACGAGGAGGAGGAGGACCAGGAAAACATGGCAGTGACTAAATTCAAGGGTCAGTGTGTCAGCTCTTGCTCAAGTGGAAGGTAGAACCTGGAATTAAATCATGTTTTTGATTTGATTGGGATGTGAATTAAAGAAAAAAGGCCAGTTTTGTTATTTCCTGAGTTTTACAGCCGTGGTTGTACGGAAGAAGTGACGGTTGAGTGAGGGGATTCTCCTCCTCTGCTCTGCACTGGGGAGACCCCACCTGCAGGACTGGGTCCAGTTCTAGAGTCCTCAACATCAGGAGGACAGGGAGCTGCTGGAAGGTGTTCAGAGGAGAGCAACTCCAGTGGTCAGAGGGCTGGAGCAGCTCCCCTGTGAGGACAGGCTGAGCAAGCTGGGATTGTTCAGCTGGACCTTAGAGCAGCTTGCCAGTCTCTGAAGGGGGCTACAAGAAAGGTCTTGACAAGGGTGGTAGTGAGAGGACAAGGGGAAAGGGTTCCAGCCTTGAAGAGGGGAGATGGAGGTTGGCCATGAGGAACAAACTCTTTCCTGTGAGGGTGGGGAGATGCTGGAGCAGGTTGCCCCAGGCAGCTGTGGCTGCCCCATCCCTGGCAGTGCTGAGGGGCAGGTTGTCTGGGGCCTTGAGTGACCTGCTGTAGTGAAGGTGTCCCTGCCTGTGCAGGGGGGTTGGTGCTGGATGATCTTTCAGGTCCCTTCCAACCCCGGCCAGTCTAAGATTCTATAATTCCACACCTGTTGTTTTCTTAAAAGTCAAAATAAAATCAGCATTTTGCCAAGAAAATATCATGGCTGGGCTTTACAAGAGAGAAATTTAGATGATTTAGTTAATGAATATTGTTTTTAAAAACGAGGAGTTAAGAAGAAATGATACCCAGCTGGGTGTTAAGTAGGACTTTCTCTATGCTGAGAGATCCAATGAAGATAGTAATTAACCTGGATTTTAATGTTATGCAGAGAGACACTTCCATAATCTCTGAGTAATAAATGTGTCTAATTAAACTCTACCATAATTAGAGCTAAATGCAACCACTTCTCCTGGAGGTATCTTCTCATCAACAGCAGCACAAGCCAGCAATAGGAAACATCTTCTGTGTCTGGTCTTTCAGAAGTTCTGCCTTCCCCTGCCAGGCTGATGCGGGCATGGCGCCCCAGGCCACGTCCTTTCCTTTGTTGTGTCCTGTGTCTCAGGAAACCTTATGAGCAGCTCCTCTTCTCTCTGTGTTCTGAACTCCTCTCATCCTCTGCACTGCAGTAAGATGCTCAGCACGCCAAGGAATGGTGGAAAAACCCCACACAGAGTGGACTGCAGCTGCTGCAGTACCAAGGACCAGCGTACGCTACGGGGTGACCTTTTGGAGAGCAGTTTAGGAGAGGGATCTGGGAGTCCTGGTGGCCAGCAGTGTGCTCTTGTGGCCAAGAGGGCTGTTGTAGAGGGCCAACAGCATCCTGGGGTGGATCAGAAGGGGGGTGGTTAGCAGATCAGGAGAGGTTCTTCTCCCCCTCTACTCTGCACTGGTGACACCACACCTGGAGTCTTGTGTCCAGCTGTGGGCTCCTCAGTTCAAGAGGGATGTGGAGCTGCTGGAGAGGGTCCAGCGTAGGGCAATGAAGATGATGAAGGACATGGAGAGGAGGAGAGTCTTATGAGGAGAGGCTGAGGGAGCTGGGTCTCTTGAGCTTGGAGAAGAAGAGACTGAGGGGTGACCTCATTAATGTCTGTAAATATGTGAAGGGTGGGTGTCAGGAGGATGGAGCCAGGCTCTGCTCAGTGTCATCTAGTGATAGAACGAGGGGCAGTGGTTGTAAGCTAGAACACAGAAGGTTCCACATCAATACCAGAAGGACCTTCTTTACAGTGAGGGTGAGGGAGCCCTGGAACAGCCTGCCCAGGGTGGTTGTGGAGTCTCCTTCACTGGAGATGTTTTAGACCCGCCTGGATGTGTTGCTGTGTGACTGGATCTAGGTGATCCTGCTGTGGCAGGGGGATTGGACTCGATCTTTTGAGGTCCCTTCCAATCCCTAATGATTCTATGATTCTAAGAAGTGTTCTGCAGAGATCCTGCCTTGTTAGAATCACAGAACATTTGGGGTTCGATGGAACCTTAAAAGATCATCCAGTCCAATCCCTCTGCCACAGCAGGATCCCCTAGATCCAGTCACACAGGAACATGGCCAGGAGGGTTTTAAACGTCTCCAGAGAAGGAGACTCCACAACCCCCCTGGGCAGCCCCTTCCAGGGCTCTGTCACTCTTGCTGGGAAGAAGGTCCTTCTCAGACTGATGTGGAACCTCCTCTGTTCCAGCCCCTTGTTCTATCCTTTGATGCTCCTGAGCAGAGCCTGGCTCCATCCTCCCGACACTTGCCCTTTTTAATTTTGTTTTAATAAGTCTCAAGGTCCCATGAGCTGTTTTCAGTGCTGTGAGGTCATCTCCTTCTAAGATCTGCTGAAAGGAGCTGGACTATACCCTGAGAGGGGTGTGGAAGGAGGGAGAAGTCTTGCTGTGCAAGACCTGATCTGCAGATACACCTGTACTCTGTGGGCTCTCTGAACCTACAGCAGTGCTTGGGTTTTTATGGAAACATCTGTCTCTTTGCAGACAATCTAAATGTTTATAACCATTATTTGAGCAAACTTCTTCTTAAAATAAAGACTCTGAGAGCAGTAAACGAGCTTTTAATGTCTGAGATACAAGTGATTGCTTGATCATACGGGGACAAGACTCATCATGCCAGCATAACTATCCTAGTTGGTTAGAATTGCTTTAGGGATTAATTTGGCCCATTTAATTTAGCTAGAGATTTATTTTGAAGGAGGGGGAAGGGAGGAAGCAGGGGTAATAGAAATTGCCTGGGGAAATTAGAACCTAATGCCTGTATGTTTGTATCTTACGAGCAGCCACGGAAACCAGAGGATGTTGTGCTCCCAAATCACAGCCTTTCCTGCATTTCCACTTGAAGCTTAGGGGTTTCTGCTCTAAGAAAACCCAGCCTGTCTGTTTGCAGTAGATTATCCAGCAATAGTCTTGTATTTAGAATCGTTAGGGATTGGAAGAGACCTTGAAAGATCATCCAGCCCAGTCCTCTGCCGCATCAGGATCACCTAGACCAAGTCATGGAGTCAGTCAGGGTTAGAAGGGACCGCAGGAAATTTAGCAGCGCTATTCTGAGTCTGCAGGTACATTAATGGCTACCTCAACATGCAGGTTCTGCTGCAGCCTGGACAGCTCTCCATGATGGAGTCTCCTTCTCTGGAGACATTTCAAACCTTTCTGGATATGTTCCCGTGCGACTGGATCTAGGGGATCCGGCTCTTGGACTGGATGATCTATCAAGGTCCCTTCCAATTCCTAGTGTTCTGTGGTTCTGTGACTCTTGCACATCTCAGTTTATGATCCCAACAGCCTTTCCCAACCTGGGTGATTCTGTGATTCAGTTGTGCCAGGTTTTGTGCAAAATGAGTGCTTCTCTCTTCCTTTTAGGCAAGAGCAGGCAGACTGTGGCATCTCCCTGCTGAGGGAGCTGGGGCTCTGGAGCTGGGAAAAGGGAGCCTGAGGGGTGACCCCATGGGTGTTGATCAATGTGTGAAGGGTGGGTGTGAGGAGGATGGAGCCAGGCTCTGCTCAGGGGCACCCAGTGATGGGACAAGGGGCAGTGGGTGTGAGCTGGAGCAGAGGAGGTTCCACATCAGTGTGAGAAGGACCTTCTTCCTCTCCCCAGTGAGGGTGCCAGAGCCCTGGCAGGGGCTGCCCAGTGGGGTTGTGGAGTCTCCTTCTCTGGAGATATTCAAAACCTGCCCAGCCATGTTCCTGTGACTGGATCTAGGGGATCCTGCTGTTGCAGGAGAATTGGATGGGATGATCTTTTGAGGTCCCTTCCAATCCCTAATGTTCTAGTCATGCTTTGTCAGGACAGTCTCGTTTGGGTGGCAGGTTTTGTATCTCAGCATCTGTACTTAGGATGCTGTGATTGACACCTGCATGATGCTTCAGTTTGTGTGCAAATACAACTTAAAGTGGCCAGTGCTGTAGTCACAGTGAACTTCTGTGGGCTTGCTAGTGGCACAGCATCCTCCTGGCCTTTCTTGGCTGGTAATTCTGTTACCTCTTGCAGCTCCCAGGAAATATAGGAGTATGTTTAATATTAGACCTTCCTGTCTCATGGCTGTGGGGTTTTCTCATCAATCCATCTCCTCCTGGTTAGGAGCTTCTGCTGAGAAAGGTGCCAAAGCTAAATGCAGACCTTGATCTCTCTTGTTTCCTAGCTGGAGCTTCAGAACAGGTGTAAGACCCAGCCTGACAGTCTGCTGGGACATCTAATTTAAACTGCAGTTTCAGCTCAGTAGGTTGGACTAGATGGTCCTTGAGGTCCCTTTCGACCTGGTGTCGTATGAAAGATCCCTGTTTCCTAGACAGGATAGACTTGTGCTGCTTCTCTGCACAGCGCATCAATCCTGGAGCTGCCACGTGAAGTTTAACCTACAGTGGTGGTGAACTGCTGTTCCTCAGGAAGGGCTGCAGGTGCTGTCTCTGTCCCTTCAACAGCACAATGCTTTCCATCCTTAACTCTTTGGAATCTCTTCCTTCATGTTGCTCCTTTTAAAAACAAGGTCAGTGGAAAACAAGCAGGACCCAGGGCAGTCATGGGTGCTGCACCCACTTCTGTTCTGTCTCCTGCCCCACCTTAGGGCTTTATTAATAGTAGACCAAGGGGTTAGGAGTTGGCCTCTGCAGGGCCAGCAGCTGCTGCTGGCAAGGAACTGGAGAAACCTTTTCTATAGGGACATTTCTTACATGGATTTAACGGCAGCAACTACCTGACTAGAATCAGAAGGGAAGCCGTGGCTTGTGTTCTGAGCCACAACCCTAGCCAGGAGGGTCAGGTCTGCAGTGCTGAGTGCCCGACCATCACGGCAGGAAGCACAGCAGAGCTCAGAGCCTTCAGCCCCCTGTGCTGATGGAGCAGATTCCATGCTGGGAGACGAGGCAGGTGTCTGTTGTTCCAGCTGGACGTGGTTCTGTGGTGCAGCTGATTGCAAACCCCTCGAGAGAGGCTGCAGCCTTTGGCTGATCAATTTGCAGGGGCTGGTTCAAAACCTCCCAGCTGCTGATCTGCCCTAGCAGTGACCGTGAAGAGCACGGTGTCGCTGCCTCTGCAAGAGCAAAACCTGATGCACGGGTTTGGCATCAGATGGGGATGCAAAGTGGTAATGATGGAGGAGTTTCCCTAAAGGGAGGGGAGATAGTTCGTATCTCAGTGAGGTAGATAGCAGCAGTCATGTTCTAGTAGAACTAGGGATGGCACTCTCCCCCTGCACTGGGCACTGGGGAGGCCTCCCTACCAGTACTGGGGGCAGTGCTGAGCCACTCACTTCAAGGAGATGGAGGGGCCAGAGCAGGTGCAGAGGAGCAACGAGGCTGGAGAAGGGACTGGAGGGAAAGGCTGATGGGGAGAGGCTGAGGGAGCTGGGGGTGTTGAGCCTGGAGGAGGCTCAGGGGGGACCTTCTCCCTCTCTCCAACTCCCTGAAGGGAGGTTGTAGTCAGGTGGGGGTCAGGCTCTTCTCCCAGGCAACCAGCACCAGGATGAGAGGGCAGAGCCTGGAGCTGCCAGGGGAGGGGCAGGGTTAGGTTGGATGTTAGGAAGCCCTTCCTGATGTAAAGGGTGATCAGAGCCTGGAGTGGCCTGCTCAGGGCAGTGGTGGAGTCCCTGTCGCTGGACGTGCTGAAGGCCAGCCTGGCTGTGGCCCTCAGTGCCCTGGTGTGGGGGCTGTGGTGATGTTAGGGCCTGGGCTGGCTGAGCTCAGGGGGCTTTTCCAGCCTCAGTGATTCTGTGATTCAGGAAGCCAAAGAAGAACTTGAGGAACAATAAGTAAGTACCTGTTGATGTAAGCACGTGCAGAGGGTGTCTGTAGGGCTGACAGACAATCAACATCTGAAAACACCGAGCACAGACCATAAGGTTTCACTGAAGAAATGAAGTGAGTTCTTTGTGCCTCTTTGCTTTAGAGTAGCCGAAGGTGTCTATTCTGGCTTCTCTGATACCTGATTAATACTGAGGTTGTGGAACAAATGTCTCTGGAGACATTTCAAACCCTCCTGGCCATGTTTCTGTGTGACTGGATCTAGGGGATCCTGCTGTGCCGGGGGGGTTGGACTGGATGATCTTTCGAGGTCCCCTACAGACCTCCAGCACCACTAACTAGTACAAAGCATTTGCTTTTCCTCTTTAAACCAGTTTATTCTATATTGTGAGAAAAGACAACACACAACAAGAAACTCTTCTTTCCAGCCCGACTGCTGGGCTGCCATCTGACTTGAGTCTCCTGCACCTTTTGCCTTCCAGAGAAGGCATTAACCAAGACCTGATACACCTCCCGCCCCGCGTCACCGAACAGTTCATCGAGCTGCTCTGCCAGTACAGCCCCAACCAGGTTCTGGATACCCTCAAAGTTCTGGAATACTGCAGGCTGGAGGAAACCATCCAGGTAGGAAAGGGAGGGAGAAGGAACGCAGCTGGGGGAAGCCTTGAACAAGCTCCTGCCTCTTTAGATAACTGCCAAAGCATGTTAGTTCCTGGATACTCTCCCAGTCCATTCCTAACATTGCTTGTCCTCTGGAGCTGTGAAACTGCTCTCCTGCAGCTCTGTCTCATATTCTGAAATCTCAGGGCTAATGAGCAGCAGCCCGTGAGCGCTCTGAAGCTGCTAAGTGCAGCACAGAGAGCAGCTGTGGTAGTGCTGCTCAGTGTGTGAGGGACTGCTGTCAAAACGTGGCTAGCGGTGCGAGAGCTGCCGCGTCTGTGCTGTGTGGAAGTGTTACCAGTAATCTGGCCTTGCTCTTGATTGATAGGTTTACATTAAATAGTTAATAATATCTGGGTGCTGGCAGTAGCAGCAGGGAGAGTTGGGAAATGAAGTGCAGCATCGCCAAACGAGAAGGACCTTCTTCCCAGTGAGGGTGCCAGAGCCCTGGCAGGGGCTGCCCGGGGCGGTTGTGGAGTCTCCTTCTCTGGAGACATTTCAAACCTGCCTGGATGTGTTCCTGTGGGACTGGATCTGGGGGATCCTGCTGTGGTAGAGGGATGGGATTGGACTGGGTGGTCTTTGGAGGTCCCTTCCAATCCTTCATGTTCAGTGATAGCTGAGGAGGGGGAAAGGGAGAGCTGCCCTGACTGGGTGACACGCAGTGGAGTGGATGGAGACACAATCCTTTCTGACCATTGTCAGGTCATCGTTGTCTGGTGGAGGGAACAGACACTGACAGCTTTCTTCAGACAGACATTTACCTTTTTTTCTCCTTTCCTTTTAACTCAGATAACCCAGAAACATCAGCTCCATGAAGCTTCTTCATATTTACTGGAGAAGAAGGGCGATATCCACGGTGCCTTTTTGGTTATGCTTGAGGTACGATACGCTGGGGCGTTTTTGTCGTGCCAGCGCAGTGTGGTGGGCCACTGGTGTGATGGCCTGTGTCAAGGTTTGATGCTGTCAGGGCTTCTCAGGTTGGTGGGGAAAAATTCAATGGACTAGAACAAGGGCGGTGTAGAGCCTGGCCTCTGGACAAGAACAACCCCAGGGACCACGATAGGCTGGGGACTGATCTGCTGGAGAGCAGCAAAGGAGAAAGGGACCTGGGGGTCCTGCTGCCCACAGGATGGCCAGGAGACAGCAGTCGGCCTTGGTGGCCAAGAACGCCAATGGCATCCTGGGGTATTTCAGAAGGGTGCTGCTTAGTTGATGCAGAGAGGTTCTCCTCCTCCTCTACTCTGCTCTGCTGAGACCACATCTGGAATCCTGTGTCCAGTTGTGGGCCCTCAGTTCCAGAAGGACACAGAGCTGCTGGAGAGAGCCCAGTGCAGAGCCACAGAGATGATGGAGGGAGGGGAGAATCTCCCTGCTGAGGAGAGGCTGAGGCTCTCCTGAGCTGGGAAAAGGGAGCCTGAGGGGTGACCCCATGGATGTTGATCAATATGTGAAGGGTGGGTGTGAGGAGGATGGAGCCAGGCTCTGCTCAGGGGCACCCAGTGACAGGACAAGGGGCAGCGGGTGTGAGCTGGGACAGAGGAGGTTCCACATCCATGTGAGGAGGACCTTCTTCCCAGTGAGGGTGACGAACCCCTGGCAGGGGCTGCCCAGGGGTGTTGTGGAGTCTCCTTCTCTGGAGATGTTTCAAACCCACCTGGCTGTGTTCCTGTGTGACTGGATCTAGGGGACCCTGCTGCCTCAGGGGGACTGGACTGGATGATCTTTGAAGGTTCCTTCCAATCCCTGATGCTCTGTGAAATCCATGGAAGCATTTACCCCCTTACGCAGCGATCTGTTGAGTTACTGCAGGCTCAGCACATCAGTGTATTTTTCTGTCAGGTCTTCAAACATCTAGTGGGTAACAGACACTGAAATTTGTTTGTCTTATTCCAAAGTGATCTTTCAGCTTGTGTTTTCCTTTTCTTATTTGGACAAACATTTGTGCTCCTCATACTGGGGGAGACAGTGAGGGTGCTCCCCTGTAACCACAGCATTAAAAACACTCCTGTCAGGACTCTGCAAGTTCACTGCTCTGTGTTCTCTTTTGTTCCAGCGACTGCAGAGCAGGTTGCTGATGCTGATGCAGGATGATGAAAGTAAGAGTCATCAAGTTCAATTCCATTCTAAAGAGAGAGACACAAAGATGCAAAGCGCGTTCGCCTGGCGTAACAAGGCCCTATTTCAGATCTCTAGGTAGCACAGGAATAGCTTTTACAGTCACATGGCTGCTGTAGTTACTCTGCTGATGCTTCCTTACTCTGAGGCTGTGACCTTACAGGACATCCAGAGCAAGCTGTGGTGGGTGGGTGTGTGATCAGCTGCCCAGTTAGCTTTTCTGATTGTGACTGGACTTGATGGTCTTGGAGTGGGCTTTTGTAAGGGACTGCCCAGGGTGGTGGTTGAGTCTCCATCCCTAGATGAGTTTAAAAGGCATTTAGATGTAGTTTGGGGGGCTGTGGTTTAGGGGTGACCTTGTAGAGTAGGGTTGATGGTTGGACTGGATGATCCCGGAGGTCTTTTCCAACCTGAATGATTCTCTGATTCTGAGGTCTTTTCCAGCCTTACTGATTCTGTGCTTCTTGCCCTTCCTTGCCTACCAGACACATTTCCTGTGTTATAATCCATCCCAGCTCCTTAGTTCTGTTGGGTGTTTTGTTCTGAGCAGGAGTGAGAGACCTCTGCAAGTAGCTGTTTAAACACCACCCAGGGAGGTGCTGGAGTCCCCATCCCTGCAAGTGCTTGAAAACAGAGTGGCTCGAGCACTTGAGGCCCTGGTGTAGGGGTTAGGAAGCTGCTGGGCTGAGGGCTGGGCTTGATGGTCCTGGAGGTCCTTTCCAGCCAGGATGACTCTGTGATTCTCAGACAAGGAAAGAGTGTTGTGCCCACAGAAATGTAATGTGTGCACAGGTGCACTATTCAGTACCTCAGGGTCTCCTGGGCATCTAATTAAAAAATTAAATGCAGTGCCTGTATTTATTAATTAGTTGGATCCCAAACCACAGCTAGGATCTCCCTTATTCAGTGATGTGAGATGTTTTACAAGCCCAGCTCACTGTGCTGTCCAGGAAGAGCATGAGAACTCAAGACCTGTCTTTATACCTCACTGCAGTGAGCAGGCCTTGGATGAACAGCATGAGGGGCTGCACTGGATGGTGTTTCGAGGTCCCTTCCAATCCCTACTGTTCTGTGATCCTGTGGCTGTAGTTTGCAGAATGATTGGGAATTAACACAGCTAATAGTTTGGTTTTTCTGCAACCACTTAGGCTCAGAAGAACCTTCCTTGCTCGAAAACATTGAAGATACCTTAATGAAGACAATTGCCCTTTGCCAGAGGAACTCACACAGTTTAGACCAGCAGCAGCGAGAGGTAAGGGAATAAAACTGCACCACTGGAACCCACACATCTGCACCTCCTGAATGGCTCTTCCCTTGCTCATCTACTGGGTATCGATGGGTCTCAAACAGCCATTGTTTGCTCTGTGGTGTTCTAGCAGTGGTTCAGGAGAGATGGAGAGACTTGGGGCTGTTTAGTCTGAGGAGGCTGAGGGCAGACCTCATCACTCTGTCCAGCTATCTGAAAGGACACTGCTGGTGCTGGGCTCTTCTCACAGGTCATCAGCGACAGAAGCAGAGGGAAGGGCTTCCAGCTTCACCAGGGGAGGGTCAGACTGGCCCTCAGGAAGAGCTGAATTGGTGTCTGCTCTTACTCCAGGTCCTTTCCCACCTGCTGCAGTTGCCTTGCCGATGCTCAAGTAATGTTTGGCTCTGGTCACTAAATGAAGGACCAGCTTCCCCGGTGCAGTGTTGTGAGAACTTCCAGAGCACCTGCAGACTGCCTGGAGAGTTGAGATGCCCCTTGCCAGCCAGCATCCATTTACTGTGCTGTCTGTCTCTGCACCAGAGAGCTTGCATCTCACATTGGGAAGTAGTTGGGGACTGACTGGAGTGGACTGATGTCACACTTCCAGCAAATGAATGGGTGAGAGTGGAGCAGAGGGTGCAACAGGAGCCAGATGTCTTCTGTCCTTAGACCCCAGTCAGATAGTACCGTGGTCGGAGACACGAGCGATCTGCACTGGGAGTGCTGCGGGGTTCCCACGTGCTTTGCCCAGAGGTTGTGTTAACTGGGTTCAGATCTGTTGCAGTCACGAGGAGTGGAGTTCAGTTCTGCACTGCGTGGAAGTGTCTCTCTGGAAGTGGCCTCTGACACTGCCTACAACCCAGGTTTAGCACTGCTCTGCTTGCTCTGCTCCTACTGATTTTTCTCCCCTGCATTCAATTATTTCAGGCCCTCTGGTTTCCCCTGCTGGAGGCTATGATGTCCCCACAGAAATTATCCAGCTCTTCGCAGTGTCGGTACTCTGAGTGTAAGTATTTTGGCTTCTGTGACCCCAAATATTCATCAGAATCCTTGTGCTGTCTCTCCTTCTCCAATGAATTGAGTTTTGTTTCTCTTTTCCTGCAGTAGAGGTTTAAAGATCACACCAACTTACCAGTAACTGTAGTGGTGGTTACTCTTTGAGGACTGGTGAAGGGCCTGGAGAATCAGTCTGATGAGACTGAGGGATGGAGAGAGTTGGGGCTGTTTAGTCTGGGAAGAGGAGGCTGAGGGGAGCCCTCATCGCTCTCTACAACCATGTGCAAGGACCCTGCAGAGATGCTGGTGCTGGGCTCTTCTCACAGGTCATTAGTGACAGAAGCAGAGGGAAGGGCTTCCAGCTGGGGAAGAGGGTTCACGCCAAGGTTAGTGCTAGAAAGAGCCTGTGGTCTGCAGGATGGCAAAGCACCTAACGGGGCATCCAGCTAGGGTTTTGGAAGCAGCAGGGACAGGGAACGGCAGGGCTGTGAAATAAATCTCAGAGTGAGGGTCTGCTGTGGGTAGAGTGTGGGAGGGGAGTGGGGAGGCGTCGTGATACCAGGAACCAGTGACAGAAAGCTGTGGGTGCTTAGTGCAAAACACACAGGAGACAAGGTACAAGGGCTGTTTTCAAACAGAGAGCACGAGCTAAAGTGAAGCTGCCTTAATCACTAACATCTGTCTCTGCTCCTCGAATCCCAACGAACTGCTTTCGTGGTTGATGCTTCAGCTTTGAAGAGCCTGACGATGCAAGTGGTGAACAACATGGCTGCATTTATTGCTCTTCCTTCAATCCTGCAGAGAATCCTCCAGGTGAGTTTGTGGAAAGAGGCAGCTTCTGCCAGCTTTTGCCGCTCGGTTACTGGGAGGAGCAACGGCCAGGTCGTTGAGGATGGGATCAGCTAATAGTCCAGTTGAGAGCTTTTCAGTAGAAGGTCACAGAACATCAGGGACTGGGAGGGACCTCGAAAGATCGTCCGGTCTCATCCTCCCACCACGGCAGGATCAGTGCATGTGGTGAGGATACAAGTCAGGAAAGCTGATGGAGTAACACTCCAAGGAGATGTGTGTGAGCTGGAGCAGAGGAGGTTCCACACCAGTGTGAGAAGGACCTTCTTCATGGTGAGGGTGCCAGAGCCCTGGCAGGGGCTGCCCAGGGGGGTTGTGGAGTCTCCTTCTCTGGGGAGACACTCCAAACCCACCTGGGCCTGTTCCTGTGGAACTGAATCTAGGGGATCCTGCTGTGTCAGGGGGCTGGGACTGGATGGTCTTTTGAGGTCCCTTCCAATCCCTACTGCTCTGTGATTCTGTGAAGCAGTTTTTAGACTTTGGGAAGAGGTGGTGACTGGGCTGTTTTGATGGTGCACTGTGTTTTTGGGATGTTAGTGAGCAGCAAACGTGTTGTGGAAGAGCTGGTTTCAAGACTGGATCTTTGGTTGAGGGGATCACAAGTGGATGTGATCTTTTAATTTGTAAAACAGATGTTCAAACAAGATTGGGATTTAGTAGCATAGAACCATAGAGTCGTTCAGGTTGGAAAAGACCCCTGGAACCACAGAGTCCTACCAGCAGCCCTACGCTACAAGTTCACTCCTAGACCTTGAGAAAGGCAGCAAATGAAGGAGAGGGGCTGTGCACTGTGGATGGAATCCCTGAGGAAGAGCTGAATTACTCTTCAAGTTTTCTGCTCCAGATGAAAGAAGAAAATGTCGAGAAAGACTTACAGGCTTCACAGGGTGAGCCCACATCTCTAGCAACCTATTAGTTTGATCTTAATATTATGGACAATCTTGGATTTGGGGAAAAAACCATAATTGAAGTCGGTGAGAGGTGTTGAAAAGGGTGGTGAGAAAGTGTGTTCAAATGAAAAGTGATTTTATCAAAGGCTCAGAATGTTGAGCAAATGCGGTGGCTCTCTAATAACTTACTTCATTCGGTTTTAAGTGGGGCAGGGGATACAGCTTCCTACCAGGCTTTGTTTGATGTTTAATGCAGGCAGAGAGTGACGCAGAGGCTGTGAATGAGGAGGCTGATGAGAGCCTTTCTGAGGTGGTGTTGAGAATTACTTTGAGTGCTGGGTGCAGTGTTGGGCACCTCAGGGCAAGGGAGACACCTAGGTGCTGGAGCGAGGGCAGAGGAGGGCAGCGAAGCTGAGGAAGGGCCTGGGGAATCAGTCTGATGAGACTGAGAGATGGAGAGAGCTGGGGCTGGTTAGTTTGAGGAAGAGGAGGCTGAGGGGAGACCTCATCGCTCTCTACAACTATCTGAGAGGACCCTGCAGAGATGCTGGTGCTGGGCTCTTCTCACAGGTCATTAGAGACAGAAGCAGAGGGAAGGGCTTCAAGCTCCAGCAGGGGAGGGTCAGACTGGCCATCAGGAAGAGATTCTTCCTGGAGAGAGTGGTCAGGGACTGGGCTGGGCTGCCCAGGGTGGGGGCTGAGTCCCCATCCCTGGATGTGTTTAAAAGTCATTTAGATGTAGTGTTGGGGGATGTGGTTTAGGGGTGACCTTGTAGAGTGGGGTTGATGGTTGGACTTGATGATCCCGGGGGTCTTTTCCAACCTGGATGATTCTGTGATTCTAATTACCAGGATGAGAGGGAAACCAGCAAGCACTGTGGGGGACAGCACAGCCGGGAGGGATCACAGCGTAGAGGAAGATCCTCTTCTCACTTGGGATGGAGATAAATTCTTTTCTGTAGTCTTCAAATATTTCTTCACAGTCTTCAAAGACTTCGTCCCATTTCTGTTCTTAATAGAAAATACCTTTTCTAGAGGCTGGCACTTCTGTCCAGAGGCAGCAGGTCATAGATGCAGAGAGTGGCCAGGGCTGGAAGGGACTTCACAGATCATCTACTCCCAACCCCCCTGCACAGGCAGGGACACCTTCACCAGAGCAGGTCACTCAGGGCCCCAGACAACCTGGGCTTCAGCACTGCCAGGGATGGGGCAGCTGCAGCTGCCTTGGACAACCTGTTCCAGCATCTCAGCACCCTCACAGCAAAGAGTTTGTTCCTCACATCCAACCTCAATCTCCTCTCTTCAAGTCAGGAACCCTTTCCCCTTGTCTTCTTGCTACCACCCCTGTCAAAAGCTCCCTCCCAGTTGTCTTGTAGCCCCCTTCCTTCAGAGATTGGGAAGCTGCTCTGAGGTCACCTGGGAGCCTCCTCTTCTCCAGGCTGAACCCCAGCTTGCTCAGCCTCTCCTCAGAGGGGAGGTGCTGTAGCTCCTCCTATAACCAGAATGCTCTGCTAAAGGGCACCTGGTGCAGGGCTGTGGCCAGACTCAGCAGGTCTCTCAGCAGGGAGGTGGTGGGCTCCTGGCAACGGCCCCTTGCAGCGCGTTGACTCCACTTTACTCGGCTGAACTCCTACAACACTGTTATTAATGTATTTATGTTCTTGCTCACCCTTAGTGATGTTGTACAGTTACTTATTTAATAAGAGGTCTGCAGTAACCCTGTTAGCTGAGATACTAGAGGAATCCTCTTGAGCACTGAGAAGAATTCCCTGTCATTAAGGCTGCGAACGCTGTCTGGAGAGGGCTGAGAGCCTGAGCATTAATTCCCTTGCAGAGCTCTAATCCTTCCTGAGTGTTTTGTGTGCAGATGCTGCAGGTGCTCCAACAAGAGAGGGAACTGGACGGGCTACAAATCATAAACCTGCCTGAAGGAGCTGCAAAGTGGGGAGGGAGGGAGCCTCTAAAATACATTACAGGCTGGAAACAGATTGGAAAAGCTTCTCCTCGAGTATTTTCCATCCCTGATTAGGTCCCTGCCTGTTGGTTGTGGGTTTTTTTTCAAGTCCTGAATCACAGAACATTAGGGATTGGAAGGGACCTTGAAAGATCATCCAGTCCAGTCCCCCTGAGGCAGCAGGATCCCCTAGATCCAGTCACACAGGAACACAGCCAGGTGGGTTTGAAATGTCTCCAGAGAAGGAGACTCCACA
>VXBP01007476.1:279433-430986 GCA_013400115.1 Rhinopomastus cyanomelas
TGATCTTTCGAGGTCCCTTCCCATCCCTACTGTTTGGTGATTCTGCTGTCCTCATGCACCTGCAGCACCTTTAAACCCAGAGGCAGAACCTCTGCCTGTGTTGGCAGTCTGGGGAAGCAAAGCTGTTTGCAGGAAGCCGCGGTGGTCATCCTGTGACTTGGGTGCAGCCTTTCCTTTCTTTATACAGGATCCAGTCTATGGAAAAGGGAAACTTGGAGAGATTCAAGGACTTGTCCTGGGAATGCTGGACACGTTTAACTACGAACAGGTAAGTTGCCCGCGTTCTCCTGCAGCAGGGGCTACTTGCAGCCCTTCTCCAGCCTGGTTCCCTCTCGTTTGCTGTCTGCCTCTGCAGGGCAAAGCAAATCCACGTGGAAGTGCTCTCTAGCTGTGTGCTTGGGGGAAGGGGACTGAGTCTGTTTTGCTCACAGGCCAGTGCCAGTGAGAGGACTGACAGGTGCTTGGTGGATGTGTCTGTAGCTCAGTTTTACGTGAAGTGTGCTGCAAGGGTAAACATCCGTGCTGTTTTCTCCAGCTGGTCCTGCAGTTAGAATCACAGAGGGTTCCAGGCTGGAAGGGACCTCCAGAGGTCATCCAGTCCAACCTCCCTACACAGGGACAACTCCCACCTGGGTCAGGCTGCTCAGAGCCTCATCATCAAGCCTGACCTTCAGTGACTCCAGGGATGGGTCCCCCCCCACCTCCCCGGGCAGCCCCTTCCAGCCATCAGCCCCCCTCACACTGAAGAGCTTCTTTCTAAGATCCAGCCTCAGTCTCTCCTTTCCCAGCTGGAACCCACTGCTTCTTGTCCTGCCTGTACAAACCCTCTTGAAAAGACCTTCCCCTGCCTTCATGTTGGCCTCCTTCAGGTACTGGAAGATCTAAAGAAGGTCCCCCCAGAGCCTTCTTTTCTTCAGTTCAGGAGCCAAAGTCACAAACCCAGTGTTTTTTGTCTTTAAATAAGAGCTTTGTGACTTGGGCCTTCCCCTTGGTACCGCTACACTTCCTTTGTGACCTGATGAGACTTGGCCTGCATCTCACTCCTCCTTCTGTCTGCCCAGTCTCAAATCCCAGGCAGTCTCCAAATGGGAACTTTTCTAAAGCTTCTTTCCCCTAAACCAGGATGCACCATCTTCCTCCAAACTCCCCCTCCCTCCTTCTGCCCACCCTGTGCCACTGCCTTCCCAGACCTCTGAGCAGCAGCATCCAGTTCAGAAATAAAAAGGGGGGTAGCTTTGCTGTAGAGGAGTGAACACAGTGACACTGCTTCTGCTTGGGGTCTTGGTGAAGGTGCAGCCTCTGCAGCCCCTCTTGAGTTGCTGCTGCAGAGCATCGCTGGATCTGGGACCAGAGCACCTATGCCTGATGCTGTTGTTGAAGGAAGCATCACCCCAGCTTCTAAGAAGCGTTAAACCAAGGGTGTTCTGCTTTTGGCTCCTTTCTCTTTGCCTGGAGAACCAGTCTGATGAGGAGAGATGGAGAGAGCTGGGGCTGTTTAGTCTGAGGAAGAGGAGGCTGAGGGGAGACCTCATCCCTCTCCACAACCATCTGAAAGGACCCTGCAGAGATGCTGGTGCTGGGCTCTTCTCACAGGTCATCAGTGACAGAAGCAGAGGGAAGGGCTTCCAGCTCCAGCAGGGGAGGGTCAGACTGGCCATCAGGGAGAAATTCTTCCTGGAGAGAGTGGTCAGACAGTGGATTTGGCTTCCCGGGGTGGTGGTCGAGTTCCCACCCCTCGATGAGTTTCAAAGTCACTTAGATGTGGTGCTGGGGGATCTGGCTTAGGGGTGACCTTGAAGAGTAGGGTTGATGCTTGGACTTGATGGTCCAGGGGGTCTTTTCCAGCCTGGATGATTCTGTGACCTGGAAATCTCAGTTGGGAAGAGACAGCAGATGAGGGAGGGTCAGTGGGGGCTGTGGGTTGTAGTTGCAGCAGCGCGTTGGGACTTGGATGTGTGGTGTGAGCAGGTGGAGGGAGGGAAGTCAAGGGGCATCTGATGCAGAAGATGACAGAACCAGCTCACCACGTCCCTTCTAATGCTCTTTGACAAAAATCAATGAAGGACTTCTCTGTCCAGAGTGAAAAGCTACTGCCTCCATTGAGGTGAGAGGCAGGGATGAGGATTTGGAGGGCGGTAGCTGGCACACACATCAAGAGAAGCAATTTAGTCAGGTGCTTTTGCTCCTGGTAATCTGCTGAGCTGCTTGTGCTGAAGAGTTGATCAGGCTGGAGGTGACAAAGCGACCCAGCAACTCTGTGCCTGGTCTTCCCCACAGACCCTTCTAGAGACGACGACGAGTCTCCTCAACCACGATCTCCACTGGTCGCTGTGCAACCTCAGGGCTTCTGTCACCAGAGGGCTGACCCCCAAGCAGGACTACTGCTGCGTCTGTCTGCAGCAGTACAAAAGGAGGCAGGAGACCGCGGATGAAATCATTGTTTTCAGGTAAAGGTCCCAGGTGGGGTCACAGCTGCGAGTGTCTTAGTCCTTCTAAAGGAAAGGAAGCTGCTGGCCTTTGGCTCCCACAGGTAGTTGTGTGTTTTCCTGTGAGCATGGCTCCCTGGCTGGTCAAACCCAGCAGAGCCCGGCCTGCCTTGCGTGCAGCCAGCTCTGCCTGGGCTGGAGAGAGCTGCTGGTGAAGGAGCCATCTCCCCGAGCAGTGCAGTCCGAGTGGTCACAGCCTCCTGGGAGCAGTGTGGGAGAAAGGGACCTGGGGGTTCTGGTGGATAGAAGGATGACCCTGGTGGCCAAGGAGGCCAGTGGCATCCTGGGCTGGATCAGAAGTGGTTGGTTAGCAGATCGAGAGAGGTTCTCTTCCCCCTCTACCCTGCTGAGACACTATCTGGAATGCTGTGTCCAGTTGTGGGCTCCTCAGTTCCAGGAGGGGACAGAGCCGCTGGAGAGATCCCAGCACAGAGCCACAGGGATGATGGAGGGAGGGGAGCATCTCCCTGCTGAGGAGAGGCTGAGGGAGCTGGGGCTCTGGAGCTGGGAAAAAGGAGCCTGAGGGGTGACCCCATGGATGTTGATCAATATGTGAAGGGTGGGTGTGAGGAGGATGGAGCCAGGCTCTGCTCAGGGGCACCCAGTGACAGGACAGGGGGCAGCGGGTGTGAGCTGGAGCAGAGGAGGTTCCCCATCAGTGTGAGAAGGACCTTGTTCCCAGTGAGGGTGGCAGAGCCCTGGCAGGGGCTGCCCAGGGGGGTTGTGGAGTCTCCTCTGGAGATGTTTGACCTGCCTGGCCATGTTCCTGTGTGACTGGATGTAGGGAACCCTGCTGTGTCAGGGGACTGGATGATCTTTTGAGGTCCCTTCTGTGGTTCCCTGATTATTACCTTGGTGTTGTGATCTGTAGCTGCATCAGCAAATGTGCCTCTGCTGCTGGTGTTGCAAGTCTAGAAATGCTAGAGCCGGGTGTGCAGACGCCAGGCAGGCGGGTGCCCTGCTGACCTCTGGTACAGGCAAGAAACCTTGATTTCCTCTGGTCAGCAGTTTCCTCTGAAGCACAGAGGTGTCAGCTCTGTTACTCTGCCTCCAAGCACCCAGCAGAGTTCTTCTCTTTGCAGCTGTGGCCACTTGTACCATTCGCTGTGTCTGCTGAGCAAGGAGTGCGGGACGGTGACGAAAGGCCTCATGAGGTGGATGTGCTACAAGTGCAACTCCAGTAACAAGGGAGGGAAGCTGAGCGAGAACTTCTCGGAGCTCAGGAAGGGAAGTGGAGCATCCCTGGCACAGGTAAGGGCTGTGAGGTGCTTTCTCTTCAAGCAGGGCTTACAGACTGCATTACTTGCTCCTCACACAGGACAAGGGGCACTGGGTGTGAGCTGGAACAGAGGAGGTTCTACATCAACATTGGAAGAAACTTCTTCCCAGCGAGGGTGCCAGAGCCCTGGGGGAGAGGGGCTGGGAACCTGCTTGGCAGAGAGACCTGGGGGGATTGATTGATCACTGGCTAAATATGAGCCAGCAGGGTGCTCAGGTGGCCAAGAAGGCCAGCAGCATCCTGGCCTGGATCAGCAGTAGTAGGAGTAGGGAAGTGACTGTCCTCCTGTGCTCAGCACTGGCGAATCCTCACCTCAAACACTGGGGGCAGTTCTGGGCACCCCAATACAAGACAGACATTGAGTGGCTGGAATGGGTCTGGAGGAGGGCAGCAAGGTTGGTGAAGGACAACAACTGCTGAGGGAGCTGGGGCTGGTTACTCTGAAGAACAGGAGGCTGAAAGGAGACCTTGCTGCTGTCTGTAACTACCTGAAAGGAGGGCGTAGAGAGCTGGGCACTGGTCTCTTCTCACAAGGAACAAGTGATAGGATGAGAGGAAGCAGCCTCGAGTGGCTCTGAGGAGGAAAAACTTCTTTGTTAAAAGGGTCCTCAGGCCTTGGAACAGGCTGCCCTGGGAGGGGCTTGAGCCACCATCCCTGGTTGTGTTTAAAAGTCGGGAGATCTGGAGCTTGGGGACAGGGTTTAGCAGTGGCCTGGAGACAGCTGGGTTCATGGTTGGACTTGGTGATCCTGCAGGTTTTTTCCAGTCTGGGTGAGTCTGTGATTCTGTGAAACACATCCAGCCAGAAGGTCTGGGGACTGCTGGCCCAGGTGAGGAAGGCTGGGTGCTTGCAGCTGCTTGTTGCTGGATGCATCCACTACTTTGTCCTGTTGCTTCCATCCTGGGATAGGCCATCAGGGCAGCTCCTTTCCCAGCATTTTCAGGTGTTCCAGGCTGGTGTGTTCTTGTGGCTGGATCTGGGGGCTCCAGACTACCTACTGAGCAGATACCCTGGCTCCAGGTTGAAGATCTGGAGCTGATTTGACTAACAGTGATTGCACAGGGTTGGAAGTAATTTACAGGTAAACAAGACTGATGCAGCTGGGTGGGCTGAGCTAAGTGAGCTTGTCCTTACTGGCAGCATTGGTGTGCACAAGGTGTCACCAGCCCTGGTTCAACTGTATCTAGTGGAGCACCTCAGGGATCGGTCCTGGGACTGGTTCTGGTCAATCTGTTCGTTAATGACTTGGATGAGGGGTTAGAGGGTCCTGTCAGCAGGTTTGCTGATGACAGAGCTGGGAGGAGTGGCTGACACACCAGCAGGGTGGGCTACCATCCAGTGGGACTGGACAGGCTGGAGAGCTGGGCAGGGAGATGCTGAATGAGCTAGAACAAGGGCAGTGCAGAGTCTGGCCTCTGGACAAGGACAATCCCATGGAATTGAAGTCCAGCCTCAGTGCCTGTGTCTGGCCCTTCCCTGCCCTGCTGCTGTGGATTGGAAGCGAAGATGCCGGGTAGCTGGTTTGAGATCTCTTTTTGGGGTGTTTCCCTGTGGGGAGCTGCATGCTGCTTCCCCACACTCCAGGGAAGACCCTCCCTGATGAGGGGTTGTAGCTAAATGCCTCAAGGAACTTCTCTCCGGGCACAGATCCGTGCAAAGCAGCCTCTTTCTCCTTCACTAACCAAAGCAGTTCAGCCTTGGAGTGTGTGTTTCTAGCAGGACGTTGCTTTTCGTCCAGCAGATGAGATCAGTTGCTGCCAAAGCCCTTCTGCTCAGAAGCTGCCTAACTGCAGCCGTCAGCTCCCATCAGCCTCCCCATTAACAAAAACAAGAAGCTTCCTGCTTGAGGGGAGACTTGTGGGGGGAAGAGGGATCTCTGCGGAACGTCTGGAGCGCAGCGCAGTCCTGGCAGTCAGGTTGTGTTAGTTTCTGACGGGGTGACAGGAGGAAAAGCTTTCCCAGGAGGCTGTAGATGGCCTGTGGTGCAGGCAGGCTGCTTCCAGGCACTCGGTGTGTTCGGTGCTGATCGGCACCGGCAACGCGGCTGCTGGCTCTGCAGTGCACAGACCTGCGTCTGCTGAACCCTTCTCTTCACGTGGCTCTTCCTTTGCTCACCTGCTGGATGCTGAGGGCTCTCAGACAGCTGGTGTTTGCTCTGTGTTCTTCTTGCAGTGGTTCTGGAGACAGTCAGAGAGTTGGGGCTGTTTAGTTGGAGGAAGAGGAGGCTGGGGGGAGCCCTCATCGCTCTCTCCAACTATCTGAAAGGACCCTGCAGAGATGCTGGTGCTGGGCTCTTCTCACAGGTCATTAGCCACAGAAGCAGAGGGAAGGGCCTCAGGCTTCAAGAGTGGAGGGTCAGACTGGCCATCAGGAAGAGATTCTTCCTGGAGAGAGTGGTCAGGGACTGGACTGGGCTGGGCTGCCCAGGGTGGGGGTTGAGTCCCCACCCCTGGATGTGTTGAAAGTCACTTAGATGTCGTGTTGTGGACTCTGGTTTAGAGATGAACTTGTGGAGTGGGGTTGCTGGTTGGGCTCAATGCTCCCAAGGGTCTTCTCCAACCCGAACAACTCTAAGTCCAGCAGCTTCAGCAGCCCCGTGCTGTCTCCAAAGGACTGTGTGTGGTGGGTGTCACCCATGTGCTTCACTTTTACCAGCTCAAGGCCAAATGAAGTGCTGAATCAGCAGTCAGCACTAAAGTCCTGACCTGACTTGCTTGTCACTGGTTTCTCGTGGGTTAGTCAGTCAGAGAACCCCTGGGTGTCCCCTTTAATGCCAGTCTGGGTATAACCCCCCAGCAGAATGAAATGGGAAAGCTCTGGGTAACACTGGCAGTGGTCACAGCAGGGAGGGGAAGAT
Organism: Rhinopomastus cyanomelas; assembly: GCA_013400115.1. Taxonomy (NCBI): domain Eukaryota; kingdom Metazoa; phylum Chordata; class Aves; order Bucerotiformes; family Rhinopomastidae; genus Rhinopomastus; species Rhinopomastus cyanomelas. The sequence goes on from VXBP01007476.1 coordinate 286,057, forward strand.
GCTTCCCCCGAGACTCAGAGATCAGAGGGAAACTGAGGAGAGACTGGATCACAGAACATTTGCAGCTGAAAGGGACCATGAAAGACCATCCAGTCCAATCCCCCTGCCACAGCAGGATCCCCTAGATCCAGTCGCACAGGAACACGGCCAGGTGGGTTTGAAACATCTCCAGAGAAGGAGACTCCACAACCCCCCTGGGCAGCCCCTGCCAGGGCTCTGCCACCCTCACTGCCAAGAAGGTCTTTCTCACATTGATGGGAACCTCCTCTGCTCCAGCTCACACCCACTGCCCCTTGTCCTGTCACTGGGTGCCCCTGAGCAGAGCCTGGCTCCATCCTCCTCACACCCACCCTTCACACACTGATCAATAGGAAAGGGACGCCCGGGTCCCTCTCTCCTACATTGCTCTCCAGCATGAGGGAGAAAAGGGGTGACACCCCAGGTCTTGCAGCAGTAGCTAGAAGGCATCCTGCCAGCCCACCTGAGAGGGCTGGATGCTTCCCTGCTGCCAGTCATGTGCTCTTGGCAGGGAAGCCCATCGCTTCCCGCTCCGCTCACAGGCAGCCCCGCGGAGCTTGGCTCCGGCTCATCGGAGCCTCAGCACTGCTGCAGGCTCCCCCACCTCCTCCTGCTGACGTCCCAGATCCTCTCCAAGTTTCTGATGTTCCTCTTATATTTAAATTGTAATATTTAACTGTTGTGATCAGACTGTTGCTCTGTCACATCTCAGAAGAAGCTGGATATATTTAGACTTGGCAGAAGACTTCAAAACCGCCAGGAAGTTTACTGGAACATTGCTGCTCTGTGCTGCGAGTTAACCCTGTGGTTCCACATCAGTCTGAGGAGGAACTTCATGGTGAGGGTGACAGAGCCCTGGAAGGAGCTGCCCAGGGGGGTTGTGCAGTATCTGAAGACATTTCAAACCCACCTGGATGTGTTCCTGTGCGACTGGATCTAGGGGATCCTGCTGTGGTGGGGGGATTGGACTGGAGGATCTTTCCAGGTCCCTTCCCATCCCTAATGACTGGATCTAGGGGATCCTGCTGTGGCAGGGGGATTGGACTGGAGGATCTTTCCAGGTCCCTTCCCATCCCTAATGTTCTGGGATTCTGTGGTTTGTTTGTCACAGGTGTTTCTTTGAAGACCCTGAAAGCTTACACAGCCTCACAGGGTGTTGGGGATTGGAAAGGACCTCAAAACATCATCCAGTCCAGTCCTCAGTCCTTCTCTTAGCAAAATCTAGTGGGTTTTGTTGCAGCTTTGGGGTTCTTCCTGGTGAAATCTCCCCTTGAGGTGTTTATTCTCTTCACGAGCCCCGGATTGTGAAGAGGTTCCTGGTGAGAAATGCCAGCGAGCATCTGCAGTGCTCTTCACAGCAGCAGTTCTGCTCTGCTGAAGCAAAGGCTGTCAGCTTGGGTTCTGCAGGGTTGCTGAGACTTAAATGTGAAGCGACAGCCCAGCAGACAGCGTTTTCTCTGTCCCTGTTGGCATCCAGGACCTGTGCAGCAGTCGCCCTGAAGCCAGGGGAGGTAGGGGGATGCCACAAGGCAGCGCTGAACTGTTCCTGCCTCTGGTGACAGCACTTAATTAGAGTGGAGCCTGTCTGTGCTGGGGGCTCACGACACTCTGCCCCAGCCGAGGGGAAGAGCAAGACAAGGGCAAAGGGGCTGTTCTGCTGGTTTTCTACCAGGAGTTTTTGCTTTGTGTGTTGTGTCCTAAAGTTTGCTGCCTCCCTCTTCTGGTCCTAGAATCACAGAATCATCCTGGAGGGAGGTACCTCCAGGATCAGCAAGTCCAGCCGTCATCCCAACAGCTCCCTAACCCCCACACCACAGCCTTAAGTGCTCCAGCTACTTGGTTTTTAAACCCTTCCAGGGATGGGGACTCCAGCACCTCCCTGGGCAGCCTCTTCCAGTGCCCAACCACTCTCTCAGCAAAGAACTTCTTCCTAAGATCCAGTCTAAACCTCTCCAGATGCAACCTGAGGCCATTTCCCCTTGTTCTATCATGAGGAATTTGGGAGAAGAGCCCAGCAGCAGCCTGGCTACAACCTCCTTGGAGGCAGCTGTGGAGAGCAAGGAGGTCTCTGCCAACCCAGTTTGCCTCATTCCAGGGAGCTGGGCCGTGCCCTCCGTCACAGCCAGCCCCCGTAGAGGTGACTGGCGAGAGGAGCCACTGCTGCCTCTGGGGCCCTGAGCTGCCCTGCTCTGATTACTCCGCGCTCGAGAGTGTGCCCGAGCTCCGCGGCGCCGTCGCTGGAGCTGCCCAGATGGCAGGTGTGTTCTATTCGGGGGCTTAATCCTGTCACGTCACGCCAGGCCGGGCAGTGAACGTGATCCCCAGTCCATCCCCTTGGTCAGGCTCTACCTTTGAGCTCTGCTCTGCAGCCTGACGCCGGGCTCTCTCTGAGCGGCGTGTCCTTCCCTCCAGCCCTGAGCTGCTTGGCTGACCTCCATCTCCAGGTGTTGGGACCAACCATCTCAAAAGACTGAGGTGCTGAAGGTCCCCCTGCAGCGTGTCCGTGTGCCTTCTGCTGGCTGACCAGGAAGGGTTAGGACCCTTTTTCTCCACCAAACCTTAGGTTAGGGTGTTCCAGGACCTCTGTCAGTCGGCAGGCAGGCACAGCGTAATGGTGACCATCAGTTCTTGCTTTGGCTCTCAGCAGCACAGAGCTGTGAAGATCATAAATGGAGTAGAACAGCTGCCTGCTGGGGAGAGGCTGAGGGAGCTGGGGAAAAGGAGCCTGAGGGGTGACCCCATGGATGTTGATCAAGATGTGAAGGGTGGGTGTCAGGGGGATGGAGCCAGGCTCTGCTCAGGGGCACCCAGTGACAGGACAAGGGGCAGCGGGTGTGAGCTGGAGCAGAGGAGGTTCCACATCAGTGTGAGAAGGACCTTCTTCATGGTGAGGGTGCCAGAGCCCTGGCAGGGGCTGCCCAGGGGGGCTGTGGAGTCTCCTTCTCTGGAGACATCTGAAACCTGTCTGGACTGTTCCTGTGTGACTGGATCTAGGGGATCCTGCTGTGTCAGGGGGATGGGACTAGCGAATTTTTGGGGTTCCTTCTGCTCCCTAACGTTGATTGTCAAGTGCAGCCCTCACCCAGCTCCCTGGCCCCGCAGCAGCACCGGTGGCAGGGGCTGAGCCGCAGGCTGAGCACAGCCGGCCCGGCGCATTCCACCAGTGCCTGGGTGCCGATGCCGGACCCGGAGAGCTCTCCGGTCGCTCTTGAATGGGAAGATGCCTTCAGTGACAGGTTCTAAAAGGAACAGGCCTGGCAGCAGTTGTCTCCATGACAACAGAGAGAAGTGCCGGCAATACTTCAGCTCATCAGGCTGGAGAGCGGTCGGATTGACAGTTACACGCGTGGGGCCGTGAGATAACAGCCGAGGGGAAGCCAGTTAGGCTGCTTCCCCCCCCTTGAGTGCCTGTGGCTGCAGCGACTGGGGAGGGTGGCTCTTCCCTGCTTGTAGGAGGTTTTCCAAGTGAGAGCGACCTGCGTGTCCCCTGGAAGTGCCTGTGCAACCTGCCAGCTGTGGAGGAGTGACCCTGGCTGTCACAGCGGCTCGGGTTCTGAACCTGTGCCCCATGTGCAGGGCTTTTGGGCATCTGGCTCCTTGGCTGGTGACTAGCAAAGTTCTGTGTGGTCTAAAGGACGTTTTGTGGGGGAAGGTGTGAGTCTGAGCTCCTGCACTCAGGATGTTCCTCACAGAGAGACCACAGCTGGAATCTTGTGTCCGGCTCTGGGCCCCTCAGTTCCAGAAGGACACAGAGCTGCTGGAGAGAGCCCAGGGCAGAGCCACAGGGATGATGAAGGGAGGGGAGCATCTCCCTGCTGAGGAGAGGCTGAGGGAGCTGGGGCTCTGGAGCTGGGAAAGAAAGAGCCTGAGGGGTGACCCCATGGATGTTGATCAATATGTGAAGGGTGGGTGTGAGAAGGATGGAGCCAGGCTCTGCTCAGGGGCACCCAGTGACAGGACAAGGGGCAGCGGGTGTGAGCTGGAGCAGAGGAGGTTCCACATCAGTGTGAGAAGGACCTTGTTCATGGTGAGGGTGCCAGAGCCCTGGCAGGGGCTGTCCAGGGGGTTGTGGAGTCTCCTTCACTGCAGACATTTAAGACCCACCTGGATGTGTTCCTGTGTGACTGGATCTAGGGGATCCTGCTGTGGTCAGGGGTCTTGGACTGGATGATCTTGTGAGGTCCCTTCCAGTCCCTAATGGTCTGTGATTCAAGTTGGAAAAGACCCCTGGGATCATCAAGTCCAACCAGCAACCCACCTCTACAAGGTCACCCCTAAACCAGATCCCCCAGCACCACATCTCAGTAACTCTGAAACTCACCCAGGGATGGGGACTCAACCCCCACCCTGGGCAGCCCAGTCCAGTCCCTGACCACTCTCTCCAGGAAGAATCTCTTCCTGATGCCCAGTCTAACCCTCCCCTGTTGGAGCTGGAAGCCCTTCCCTCTGCTTCTGTCACTAATGACCTGTGAGAAGAGCCCAGCACCAGCATCTCTGCAGGGTCCTTCCAGACAGTTGTAGAGAGTGATGAGGGCTCCCCTCAGCCTCCTCTTCCTCAAACTGACCAGCCCCAACTCTGTCAGTCTCATCACATTGATTCTCCAGGCCCTTCCCCAGCTCTGTTGCCCTCCTCTGCTCTTGCTCATGGAAGCTGGATCCGTTGCCAGGGTGGGTCTGAAGGGAAGGAGCCCACTGGGTCCCCGCGGGTCGGGCTGCAGCGTTGTTGGTTGGTAGCCCTCAGGAAATGTATTTTAGGGAAAACATTTGCGAGCGAGCAGGGAGTGTCCCTTAAAAATAGATCCCCGCAGACAGCAGCTGGCGGGTTGCTGCTCGTGAGGGAGGCTCTTTGTCCCTGGCTGCTGCTGCTGTGTGGCTGCTGCTTGTGCTTTGGAACAGGAGCAGAACCACTCGAGATAGCAGCTCTGTGCTGAGAGAAAATGGAGCCAACCTCCAGGAATCCGTGCGGCTCCGCGTCTCTCCCTGGGACACGTAAATGCCGTGTAAAGCAGCGGGAGCGTGCGTGCAGCCCTCCTCGCTGAGCGCTCTGCCTGCGCCGCGGGGCCGACGCTCGTCCTCGCGCTCAGCTGCTCACAGACACTGCTTGTGTCTGGTTTCTCAGGGGTGTGTGAGGCACCTTGCGTGCCCCTGCCCCCTTCTCACCCCTCATTGCGCAGACTCACAGAACATGAGGGGTTGGAAGGGACCTGGAAAGACCATCCAGCCCCATTCCCTGCCACAGCAGGATCCCCTAGATCCAGTCTCACAGGAACAGTCATGGGGGGTTTGAAACGTCTGCAGAGAAGGAGACTCCACAGCCCCCTTGGCAGCCCCTGCCGGGGCTCCTAGCCTCTAGTCTGTGACATCCCTCTAGGAGAGATCCCGTTAGCAGATGGTCGGCGCCGGCACCGTCCTCATTCCCCGCGAAGCCAGGCGCAGCCTGGGCCCCGTCGCAGCGGGCTGCCGTCTGCTCCCCACGGAGGAGCCTGAGCGGAGCCGGGAGCACCGTCAGGAGACGGGAGGAAGGGCTGGGGGGAGCTGCTGCTGCCTGGGGAGAAGGGCAGAGAGGCTGCTCTTCAGCAGGGCCCCGCTGCCTCCCTTCCCAGGTGGCTGCGGGGGATGTTCCTCATCCCTTTCCTCTCTCTTTTTCTGCCTCTCCTTTTGTCTTGCGTGTTCTTCCCCCTTCTTCCCAGATAGCTCCTTCAGTCTGTCTGCTGTGAGTTACAGACCCCAGCAGTGACTCAGAGGCTCCCTCTCACCCTCCTGGCCGCGTTCCTGCGTGACTGGATCTAGGGGATCCTGCTGGGGGGGGGATTGGACTGGGTGATGTCTCGAGGGCTCTGATGTTCTGTGATTGTGTCCTTTGGGCAGCAATAGGACTCATTCCTTTCCCCCCAAGACTCAGGGGCACACGGTGGCTTCAAGCCAGAGGGAAGGTGGCTAAAGAAATCCCATGAACAGGCTGTGGGGCAGCTGCTCCAGGCCCGAGGAGAGGAGTAGGGATCAATTTCTGTGCCTCTGGACTTGGCTCTTGAGCTGGGAAAACAGGAGCCTGAGGGGTGACCCCATGGATGTTGATCAGTATGTGAGGGGTGGGTGTCAGGAGGATGGAGCCAGGCTCTGCTCAGGGGCACCCAGTGACAGGACAGGGGGCAGTGGGTGTGAGCGGGAGCAGAGGAGGTTCCACATCAGTGTGAGAAGGACCTTGTTCATGGTGAGGGTGGCAGAGCCCTGGCAGGGGCTGCCCAGGGGGGCCGTGGAGTCTCCTTCTCTGGAGGTGTTTCAGACCCTCCTGGGCTGTTCCTGTGCGACTGGATCTGGGGGGATCTTGCTGTGTTGGGGGGATTGGAGTGGATGATCTCTCGAGGTCCCTTCCAACCCCTAATGTCCTGTGACTCTGTGACCTTGCTGTGAGTTGTTCCTGTAACCTGCTCCCTCTCTTTGTCAGACCAGTTCGGAGTCTCTGCTGGACCCTCAGCAAATCCAGGCCTTTGACCAGCTCTGCCGACTGAACCGCGGCACCTCCAGGGTAGGCACCACCTCTCCTCCTCTCGGCCTGAAATGAGCGAAGGGTGTCTGGTGGGTTCTTGAGCCAGATACCGGCGCGGGCACCGTGGGCCTTGGCTTCTCTCTTGGGTTTCATTTAGTGCTGGCAGTTTGCTGGGCAGATCACAGCATCGCAGCTTGGGCAGGGGCTGGAAGGGGACCTCTGGAGATCATCTGGTCCAACTCCCCTGCCAAATCCAGGATCCCCTAGGACAGGCCATGCAGGAAACGTGTCCGGGTGGGTTCGGAAGCCTCCAGCTGTTCCACACCCCAGGCCAGCCACAGTGCCTCTTACAGAGCCGGGGAATTTGGTGACAGTGAAGCCACAGGAGTGCATCTGGCTGCGGGGCTGAGGCTGAGAGGTGCCCGTAGCGGGAGGTTTCTTGGATTCTTCTTAGATCTGCAAACAACCTCCTGTCCAGACCCTCTGCGGCTCCCAGAGGGCTCTCCTCTCCTGCCCACATTGCGGCAAGGACGCACAGCTCCGGCTCTCTGTGTCCCTTGTGCTGTCCTTGTGCCTCCTGCCTGCTGTGGCTGCTCTCGCTGGCACTTGCAGCTCTCTCTGCGATTGTCTGTCAGTGGTGTCGCTCTGAGAGGATCCCAAGGTGCCGGGGAGGCTGCTCAGCTCAGGCCTGCTGCCCCGTGCTGAGCTCACGCGGCCACTACCCACCACTGCCACCCTTTTCTTTAGTGGGATGAGGGTTTCCCCAGGGTCATCCCTCCCGAGTGCTGTAGGCAGAGTCTGCAGGCCCTGTGGGTGATGTGTCTGGGAAAGAGGCTCTGCTTCCCCTCTACTCTGCCCTGGGGAGACCACAGCTGGAGTCTTGTGGCCAGTGCTGGGCCCCCCAGCTCCAGAAGGACACAGAGCTGCTGGAGAGAGCCCAGCACAGAGCCACAGGGATGATGGAGGGAGGGGAGCATCTCCCTGCTGAGGAGAGGCTGAGGGAGCTGGGGCTCTGGAGCTGGGAAAAAGGAGCCTGAGGGGTGACCCCATGGATGTTGGTCAATATGTGAAGGGTGGGTGTGAGGAGGATGGAGCCAGGCTCTGCTCAGGGGCACCCAGTGACAGGACAAGGGGCAGTGGGTGTGAGCTGGAGCAGAGGAGGTTCCCCATCATTGTGAGAAGGACCTTGTTTCCCAGTGAGGGTGCCAGAGCCCTGGCAGGGGTTACCCGGGGGGTTGTGGAGTCTCCTTCTCTGGAGACGTTTCAAACCCACCTGTGACTGGATCTGGGGGATCCTGCTGTGGTGGGGGGATTGGCCTGGATGGCCTTTGGAGGCCCCATCCCTAACGCTCTGTGGTTTGCCTCGCAGCTCGCTCTCCTGACGGAGCTGTCTCGTGGCCACAGCAGTGACAAGCACGGGCTGCTCAGCGTTTCCCACGGTGACCCGGCCACCAGCAGCGTCTTCCAGAACAAGAACTTCCAGCTCCATCTGGCCCCCCCTCCACAGGCTGAAGAGTAGTGCTCCAGCCCCTGCTCTGGCAAGTTGGTTGGTTTCTGGTCTGGGTGCTGGTGCCTTTCCATCCCAACACTGGACTTTGCCGCTGCCTCTCCTAGAGCCCTCTGCACAGTCTCGTTGGGCGCTGGTGGGTTCGTAGCAGCAGGTTGTCTCCTGGCTCTGCTGCTGCCTCTCCCTCAGTTGAGGGAGCTGTGGGGCAGTTGGGCTGGACGCTCTGGACTCGGGGTGTAACTGAGCTGCCCACACACCACACTGGGCTACCTGCACGGGCTACCTGCGCTGACCCGGAGGCTCCCAGCAGCGGTGCTAACTTTGCCAAACTACTTTCAGCTCCATCCCGTGCCCAGAGCCCGTGTTTCACAGTGCTGGGGTGTCTGAGGATTCAAGCTCAGCCCTGGCTTTGGTGGTGGCACCAGTAAGAGGAGCTGTTTGCCGCAGCCTGGCCCCGTGTGTGAGCGTGCAGGAGGGGCAAACCGGGAGGAGGCTGGAGGGTAGCGAAAAGAAGACGTTGTGGGCAAACCTGCCCCGGGTGTGTGTCTGCCGCAGCCCATTAAAAGGCCCCTGTTGAACTGTGCTGCGTGTGCAGGGTTGGGGTGCCGCTGGATGAGCAGGTGTGGAAGGATGAGTCCTGGCCCCACGATGAAGCACAGACCTCTCTGCTTGCCCTGCGAGAGGGGGAAGGTGTCTGCACCTCTCCTGGGGTGCTGAACCCTGAGGTTCCCAGCCACTCCCTGCAGGAGCCCAGCGTGGGGCAGGTGCTGCTCTCCAGACACAGATCATTAGGGGTTGGAAGGGACCTCCAGACTCATCAAGTCCAACCTCCTTGGTCAAGCACGATCATAGAACCTACGACAGGTCACACAGGCACATCCAGGTGGGTCTGGAAAGTCTCCAGAGAAGGAGACTCCACAGCCTCCCCAGGCAGCCCCTTCCAGGGCTCCGTTGCCCTCACTGGGAAGATCCTCCTCATGTTGAGGTGGAACTGCCTGTCCTCCAGCTGACACCCAGTGGCCCTTGTCCTGTTACAGGGTGCAAGTGAAGAGATTGTCTCTCTCTCCCTGACCCCCAGCCCTCGTGGATTTACAGACAGAGATTAAGTCCCCGCGTAACCTTCTCCTCTCCAGGCTGAGCAGCTCTCAATCTCTCCTCGCTAAGTGCTCCAGTCCCCTGATCATCTTCACGGCCCTCTGTTGGACTCTGTCCCACTTGAACCCAAGAGCCCGGAACTGGTCACAGCACTCCAGATGTGGCCTCACTAGGGCAGAGTAGAGAGGGAGGAGAGCCTCCCTCAGTCTGCTGGCCACGCTCTTCTTGATCCACCCCGGGACTCCACTGGCCTTCGTGGCCGCAGGAGCACAGTGCTGTTCCCTGGAGAACACAGAGCCAGCGGCTGATCCGTGCGGGGCTCACGGTGGGGACTCGGGGCCGTGTGGCTGCCTCCAGGGAACACGAAGCACTGGCTGTAGCACAGAGCTCACCCGGCTGGGGCACCGTGGGGCCCGGCACACCCAGTGCACCGGCCACCGTCCCACCCACACTAAGGACTACCAAATGGTGCCTCAGGCTGACGCTCCCAGCCCGCAGCCGCACGCGAACCCGCAGCAGAGGTGAGTAAACGGGCCACGGCCAGCTCCACTCTGCCCGACATCAGCCTGGGCTCTGGGCTCTTCTCCCTGCTGTCCTCCCGCCCCTGTACCACTGGTGGGCCAGAACCGCGCTGCGAGGTTGCCCAGCAGCCTGGGCTGGCCCTGCCCTGCTCCACGGGTTGTTGATTTCTCTGGGGCACTGGGGGTGACCCTTCGCGAGCCGGACGCGCCGCAGCCTTTCACTCCAGTACGAAAAGCCCCGTCAGGCCGAGCCAAGTTGCGGTTAGTATTTTATTCAGGAGGGAACACACAGACCTCTCCCTGGCAGAGGGGAGCAGCGAGCCCAGGACACGTCTCTTCCCGCCGCCGAGTGCTTGTGCAAAGAGAAGGGCTCGCGGGGCTGCGAGGAGCGTTTCTGGGGCCGGCGTGCGGGACGGAGCACAGTGAGAAACCAGCCACTGTGCCGGCTGCCAACGCGCTCCAGAACTAGCCCTGTCGCCCCCCGGGCTGCTCCGCCGGCGTGTCGCTGAGCCCGCGGAAGGAAGAGGCCGCTTATTGTGCTTAAGACATCAGAACAAATCCTGGTAGGAGACACTCACAGCTCGTGAATATTGCTAAGTACTTACAGGTAAGAGAGGACGTGTCCTGACGGCAGCGGGACGGACCTGCCAGGCCACGGGATCTGACAGCGCGTCTCTGCTCGTGGCTGCCCAGCTGAGTTCCACTGCGCTCACAGCCCGTCCCCCTCCCGCGGGAGGAGGTGGCTCCTGCTTGCCCGCAAACAAGGTGAGCTCACGCCACGTCAGAGGGTCCTCAGGACCTTCCCTGTGCTCAGCGCCCGCACAGAGCGCTGCCGGGGGGCACCGCGTCCTGGGGAAAGGCCCTGTGGCCGCTAGTCCCTCGGTAGGACACATCTGCCAGCCCACCCCGTCTTCCCAGGAGGGAGAAGCCGCCCAGCCCTCGGAAGAAAGTTCAGGCAGGCCAGGCACCAGCGTGAGCTCTGCCAGCTTCCACTCAGGGTACGACTGAAGGGTTAAATATGAGTAAATGCTGCTGTGGGATTATACATGACGCTTCCTTCTACCTACGGAATGTGGCTGAATGGTCGAAAGACACCGAACGGGTTCTTAGAAACCTCAAGTTAACCAAGAAAAACGACCCTGCCCCTACAAGACAAAGAATCCTAGTTACTTTGACTACAGCCTTCGTTTAAAAGCCCTCAGCAAACTTTCCAGGTGCCCTGTGAGGATGCGGCTGTTCATGCAGCGGCCCCCGGCCCCCCCGGAGCAACCACTGCTCCCCTTAGAGTCACAGAGCCACTCGGGTTGGAAAAGACCCTTGGGGTCATCGAGTCCAACCAGCAACCCAAAGGTCACCCCCAGGCCAGAGCCCCCAACACCACAACTAAGTGACTTTTAAACTCATCCAGGGATGGGGACTCAACCCCCACCCTGGGCAGCCCAGCCCAGTCCCTGACCACTCTCTGCAGGAAGAATTTCTCCCTGATGGCCAGTCTGACTCTCCCTGGTGGAGCTGGAAGCCCTTCCCTCTGCTTCTGTGGCTAATGACCTGTGAGAAGAGCCCTGCACTGCACTGGGCTCTCCTGAACCGCAGACCGCTACCCTCAGCCCATGGATCCAGTCTGTCCAGGTCCCTCTGCACAGCCCCACTGCCCTCCAGGGGACCCACCCTCCCTGACAACTGCCTGAGGGTGCCCTCCATCCCCTCATCAAGATCACTGCTGAAGGTGTTGAACAGGACTGAGCCCTGGCAGACACCACTCGTGTCCAGCCTCCAGCTGGATTTAGCTGCCCTGACCTTGCTGTAGCCGTCCAACGGTAAAAGCTGTTCTGTTGGGAAGGGTTCAGTCTAAACAGGGCGGCGTTACCTCCTACGGGTGGCCGGGACGCTCCCAGCGCAGGTGCCCGCACGCAGACACCCCCTGCTCCCCAAAAGCTTCCTGCAGAGAACTGATGACCAAGTGTGTAAAACCCCTTGACGCGTCGTCAGGCGGCGCTGAGAGCGATGAGCCCCTGTAACACTGACGTAGCCTAGGATCAGTCACTGCTGTACATGTCCGGACGGCCCCGTAGTCACCGCGGACTCTTGAAACAGAAACAGCGAGCGCGCAAGTCACTGCCGAGGTGCTGCTGGGCACAGTCTCCAGCTCCAGTCCAGTTCTTCTTCCGTCAGGCAGGGCTCCAACCGAGCCAGCAGCGGGACAGCTCACTGCTCCCAGCTGTCTGAGGAGACCCCCTGGTCCGAATCCGCTCTGGAACTGGGCGCGAAGGAGCAGGAGCCGACGCTTCCTCTCCTGACCAGACCTTGCTCAGGCTGTGCAGGCCCCAGCCTGGGGGGCACCTCCCCGCGGCTGCCCCCACGCTCTGCCGACACAGTGCTGTGGCGGATGAGCTGTTTAAAAACGTCGTCGTTCTTCAGGCAAATGCAGGCCCTGAGGCCGTGTGGTCCTGAGTGCTCGGGTCTGGCACCGAACAGCGCGGGAGGGCGGCAGGCAAAGCTGAGGGCGGCTCGCGTGTGGTTGGAGGTAGTCGCTTCCTTCACCTTCCACCCGGCTCCCCAGTCGCGCGCCTGGTGCTGGCTGGGCAGCTGCGCTCCGTCTCTGCCCGCTCCCCTCCGGCTGCGCTGCAGGGGCCGCATCCCCTTCCCCAGATCCACGCAGCGAAAAGCAGCCAGCTGGACCCAGGAATCTGCTCCCTGCCTTCCCTGGAGCTCGCAGCGCCTGACCGGACTCAGCCGGTGCCCGGTGCATAGCCTGGAGAAAAGTTGGAGGCACTTTGTGCAATCTCTATGCCGCCACCCCGCCCCGCTGGAAGAGCGATGCCAACGGCCTTTGAGAAGGGTCGCACCGGCACTAACGGAGAGGATGGATGACGCGCGAGGCCAGGCAGAGGCACAAAGAGCCTCTTGCTGCGGCACCTCGCGTCGCTGTTTGAGAAGGATTAAGGGCCACTTGGTTGTGCTGCACCAGCTCACCCCTGTGCTTTGATGGCCCGCAGAACCGATGGAGACATCTCGAGCGGCAAATCCTGGTGTCAGGAGCGTGAGACGTAACCCAGCCCGAGGAAAGGGCCTATTTGCGCTACCAGAGTCTCCGGACGTGTTGCTACCTCGCGTGCAGACGTGGGAGATCGGACCAGGCTGAGAGCACGTCGCCGTCCCTGCGTCACCGCCACTCAGGCTGCTGCTAGCTCCACAGCACACGAGTCCTGTGACGCCGGCGCTCCCGTGACGGATCTCAACTATCGAGTGCACTGGAAAACGGGGATTGTCAGAAAAAAACAGAAAATAGAAAGACTACAAAAGCAACGGTGCTGAGTGGGAACTGGGCTGGGCTGGTACCAACTGGGTGGATCACACAGTGGTTTCTATAGTCTCAATCACCTCCATCTCGCACTGCGAGGGCGACAGGAGCGGGCACTCGTCCGGTTCCCAGCTGCTGTCTGGGCTGTAATCTTCTTCCGAACTCAGCTCGGCCGCCCCCTCCGTGTCCTCGTCACATGACTCCATGTAGTGGACCCCAACGGCGTTGATCCCGGAGTCCTCCGAGCTGGAGGGGGACGCGCAGTGATCGGGTTTTGGCGTATTGCTCTCTTTAGCGATTAAGGCGTTGCGGGCGGGGACGTCCTCGGGCTTGGCCCTGTGGGGCGCGGCGGGCGGCTGCCTCTGCACGTAGCACATCTTGCCGTTGATGCACTTGACGCGGTAATTGTCAATGAAGAGGTCTGCGATTGTGCAGAACTGGGGCGAGGCGGGGGGCAGCGGCGGCTGGAAGACAGGCGCGAACTTCAGGAAGTGTTCGGTGAGCGAGACGGAGATCTGGATGGTGTTGGGAGGCTCCCGAGGGCGAACGGGGATCTCGGTGCTCGGGAGCTGCTCGACGGGCGTCATGGGCTGGTAGACGTATTTGCCTGCGGGGAGAGTAGGGGGCAGCCGTCAGGGATCGTTATCGCAGCATCACACAACATCAGGGATGGGAAGGGACCCTGAAAGACCAGCCAGTCCCATCCCCCTGCCACAGCAGGGTCCCCTAGATCCAGTCACACAGGAGCACGGCCAGGAGGGTTTAAACATCTCCAGAGAAGGAGACTCCACAGCCCCCTGGGCAGCCCCTGCCAGGGCTCTGGCACCCTCACGGGGAAGAAGGTCCTTCTCACACTGATGTGGAACCTTCCCACTGACTACCCACCTTCTGATCCACCCCAGGATGCCATTAGCCTTCTTGGCCACCAGGGCCCATTGCTGGCTCCTTTCCAAGCTCAGATGCTCAGACTCTTGTTTGATGGAGCCCTGAGCAGAGCTGTGCAGCTCAGCTCCACCGATCCACATTTTACACTCTCATTATTCCAAAGGACAACGAGTCTCCCCAGCTCTTTATTCCAGGGACTGAATCGTGTTTCCCTCTATTATAAAGCAGAGGTTCAGACACGGCTGCAATTAAGAAGGTTAAGGCAGAGCGGGAGGGGATTCCAGAGCCACAGAAATGCTTGTGGCAACGTGATTGTCTGGTTAAGGAGTAGGGAAATAGGATTATGTTGGTTACACAGAGCTGAACCAAGTGTGAACGGATCAACCCCGGCTCAAAGGAATCGAGAGAAGAGCAGAAAAATCAGCACTTTGTGAGGACAACCAGAGACACCCGGGGCTGGGCCCACGACGGGAAACCGCTGCGTTTCATCAGCGCCGAGCCGCTGCCAGCATCAGGGCTCCCCAGGGCTTCGGGAGCCACGGAAGAGCACGTCGCCAGGAGAGAAGCAGGTGCCGGGGCGCTCGGAAGAGCCACTTTGCAGAGGCAGAACCCGGATCAAAGCGGAAGGGCTGTTTTGGTGCCGAAGCTCTCCAGGTAAGGAGCTGGCTCCATCCTCCTGACACCTACCCTTCACATATTGATCACATATTGATGGGTCACCCCTCAGGCTCCTTTTTTCCCACCTCAAGGGCCCCACTCCCTCATCCAGGAGATGCTCCCCTCCCTCTGTCACCTCTGTGGCTCTGCACTGGCCTCTCTCCAGCAGCTCTGTGTCCTTCTGGAGGTGAGGGGCCCTGTGACTTTCCTGTCCCCAAGGAAGGGCTCACTCCCTGCCCCGCTTCAGGCCCCGGTGCAGTGAGAAGGGCCATCCTCAGCCTGGGACCACTTCTCTGCTGGGGGAAGAGCTCTGCCTGCTGCGGTGGCAGCCGGTGTCCCAGCGCCTGCTGAAAGTGCTGGCAGTGGGGCAGGCTGAGAGATCCCACCTCTTGGCTGCAGCAGCCTCTGGGGTGTTTGCCGGCTCCGGCAGCCCGGCTGAGCCCACACGCCGGCTGTGCTTTGCCAGCCTGGCTCCAGCGCGTCACCAGGGGAAACCTCCAGGGCTGGGGAAGGCTTTTCCCACCCCTGCTGTGCTGTTGGTGATGGAAGGGAAGCAGCTGGTGGGACGCTGACCCCCCCATTGCTGAGGAGTTGGGGAATGGGGAATCACTGAAGGAGCAGCTCTGGGAGGTGCTGGGGTGCAGGACAGGCTCCCCCCGAGGCCAGCAGGCACAGGGGCAGCTCAGAGAGTGAGGACAGGACACGCTCAAGAGAGAAGGCCACCCGTGTCGTGCCAGGGTGAGAGCGGCCAGGGGAGCTGGGCTGAGAGCAGCGGTGGGTGGGCAGGGGAAAAGAACATTTCGTGGCCAGATCTGACCAGCTGGCCCCTAACAGCTCATCAAGCCCTTTCGCTAACCCCAACCTTTCTCTCCTGCGGTCTGGGGAGTGATAACTGGACAGGGCCACAGGAAACCCTACTGAAAACAGACCTAGGGGTCTCCTGCTGTTGAATTATGGCACCAAACACAAAGCCACCTTCCACTGGCCATCTCTAACCTGCCAGGGGCTAGTTCCCAAACTGCTGTGGCTCAGAGGAATCCTGTGCTAGCAGCAAACAACTGAACCCTTCAGCCACAGGCAGAGCAGAGGGTGCCCCAGAACTCCTCCTGCGCCCGCAGAGCAGCAGCAGGGACAGTCACGGAGGGATGAGGGGTGCCTGGCAGTTCTGAACTCTGCTGACAGCACCTCTCTGGGAGGCTCTGTGGGGCAGAGGGTGGGCAGCCCTCCCCTCCACCACCTGCTGTCCCAGCCCCTCTTTTGAGCTCTGTCTGCTGACAGCGTCCTGCTGACACTGGGGAAAGAAAACAGGGGGTTCAAGCCAAGGCAGCTAACAGCTCAGACACTGGAAGTCAGGAGGATGGACCAGGCTCTGCTCAGGGGCACCCAGTGACAGGACAAGGGGCAGCGGGTGTGAGCTGGGACAGAGGAGGTTCCACATCAGTGTGAGAAGGACCTTGTTCCCAGTGAGGGTGGCAGAGCCCTGGCAGGGGCTGCCCAGGGGGGTTGTGGAGTCTCCTTGTCTGGAGACGTTTCAAACCCTCCTGGCCCTGTTCCTCTGCGACTGGGTCTAGGGGATCCTGTGGTGGCAGGGAGATGGGACTGGGTGATGTTTTGAGGCCCCTTCCCATCCCTGATGTTGTGTGACTGTGGGTGGGTGGCTCAGCAGTCTGCGTCGGTGTTCCCTGCAGGAAGCCGCGGCAGGGCGAGCCGAGGTGTTCCCCACGAGCTCAGCTGCGGGTGCAGCGCTGCAGCAGCACTCGACAGTAATTCTCAGGCTGTTTCTGCACTGCCCTGCTGACACTAATTTCAGGGTAGGAGAAAACAGCGGCTGTTCTGCTCGCAGAGGATTTCACGTCCCCATTTGTGTGACCTTACAGCGGCTGCGAGCGTTTCCTCACGTCCCAAGGACGGGCTCTGCCCAGACAAAGCAGGCAGTGCCCGGCAGAGAGGAGGGAGTTTCCTGCACCGACTGACTTCTGCCTCTTTCTAGCAGCCTGGGACGAGTTGGTGAGGAGTCGGCTCTTCTAGGGACAGGTGTGTTGGTTTGGGACACCAGTTACAACATGATCTGTCTGTCTTTAAGGGGTGCTGGCAACCGGCTGAACAGGAGCCAGCAGGGTGGCCAGGGAGGCCAATGGCATCCTGGCCTGGGCCAGCAGTAGTGTGGCCAGCAGGGCTGGGGATGTAATAATGCCCCTGCACTGGGCACTGGGGAGGCCTCCTCTGCAGTACTGGGGGTGTTGAGTGGTGGAGTCCCCATCGCTGGAGGTGTCGAAGGCCAGCGTGGCTGTGGCCCTCGGTGCCCTGGTGTGGCCAGTGGGGTGATGCTAGGTGCTGGGCTGGGCTGGCTGAGCTCAGAGGGCTTCTCCAGCCTCAGTCACTCTGTGAGCCCGTGGTGGTGCTCACAGCTGGGACCAGCTCACGGCCAAGGCAGTGGTGGCAGCCTCAGCCACAACTCCCTGCCCTACATAACGCTTGGCGACACGTCAGCCGCGATGCAGCCTATGAAAAATACATGCAGGGATTTAAAAATAAGATGGCCCCCACCCCTGCAGCCGCAGGATTGGCAGGGATGTTGTCTTCACAGGGAACTAACCCAAAACCACAAGTCCCCAAGTTCTCTTATACCACAGGACCATGGACTGGGCTGCCCAGGGCAGCGGCAGAGGTGCTGAGGGCCATCCTGGCTGTGGCCCTGAGTGCCCCAGGGTGGCCACTGTGGTGATGTTAGGTGCCGGGCTGGGCTGAATGGGCTCAGAGGGCTTTCCCAGCCTCAGTGACTCTGTGAGAACGTAGCCTGAAGTGCAGAGCACGGAACAGCTGGCAGAAGCCTGTGACAAAGCAGCCATCTGAGCACCTATTCTGCTCCTTCCCTTTTAATTTTCCAGCACGGAATTTATTGCCTATTTATTCCAAGCCAGTCGGTTGCGGAGCTCGGCGTGGCGCGGAGCTGGTGAATGCTCCTGGAAATTACGGAGTGTTGCACAAATACAGCTGCCAGACGAGACGCCGCAGTGCGAGCCATTTCCTGGGTCACTTGCCACCGCTGCCCACGCAGAAGACAGCAGTTGGGTGAAGGAAAAGTACTGCACGTGCCGCAGCCAGCCCCCCAGATCCGACTCCAAATGCTGTGAGAAGCACTCTGCTGCCTTCGCGGAAGTTCTGGAAGCTTTCGAGCACTGCCATAGCTGCTGAGAGCAATCACAGAGTGAGTGGGGCTGGGAAAGCCCCCTGAGCTCAGCCAGCCCAGCACGGCACCTAACATCACCCCAGTGGCCACACCAGGGCACCAAGGGCTACAGCAAGGCTGGCCTTCAGCACCTCCAGGGATGGGGACTCCCCCACTGCCCTGGGCAGCCCAGTCCAGGCTCTGATCACCCTTTCCCAGAGGAAGGGCTTCCTGACATCCAACCTGACCCTCTCTTGGCAGCTCCAGGCCCTGCCCTCTTGTCCTGGTGCTGGCTGCCTGGGAGAAGAGCCTGACCACAACCTCCCTTCAGGGAGCTGGAGAGAAGGAGAAGGTCCCCCCTGAGTCTCCTCCTGGCTCAACACCCCCAGCTCACAGTTCCAGCTCTGCAGCTCCACCACAGTGGCAAACAGGTTCAGGGGATACAAGAGCCTGTTTCTCTCTGGGGTGTTGAAAGGGAAACGCGTGACACTAGGCTCTGCCAGTTATTTTCACAGGCAGTGTCCACTGTCCATGGCAGCCTTACGCTAGGAGATGATCCTGTGCAGTGAGACAGAGGTGGGGATGCTGGCTGCACTGAACTGCCTGTGACAGCTGCAACCTGCAGCGGGACCCACCCTGTCTCCTCCTGCCAGCTCACAAAGCATCGTCCCCACAAACACTGCCCCGCTTTGTCTGGCCCCAGTCACACAGGGACAGCAGCCTGTGCACAGCGAGAAGGGACCGATTGTTCTTCCCTTTCTGCATTGTTCAGCTGACCCTTGTTAAAGCCTTAAACACCCCAATCCTCCCAGGAATTAGCAGCACTACTGCCAACACTCAGCTGCACAACAAACGCTGTCCTGTGAGGGTGGGGAGATGCTGGAACAGGCTGCCCAAGGCAGTGGTGGCTGCCTCATCCCTGGCAGTGTTGAAGGGCAGGTTGGCTGGGGCCCTGAGTGACCTGCTGTGGTGAAGGTGTCCCTGCCAGTGCAGGGGGGTTGGAACTGGGTGACCTTTGAGGTCCTTTCCAACCCCGGCCATTCTGATTCAGCAGAGGTGTCCGAGGAGTGAAGAACTGGGCAGCGATCACCTCCCTGCTTCTCTGTTGATGCAAGCAGGACTTTTCCTGCCAAATCGGAAGGACGCTGTTCCCCAAAGCCTTGGCTTCGTGCCTCCAGGGACACCTGCCAGCAGATTAAAAGTCCCAATCCAGCAGAGCAGAGAATCAGTCTGATGAGGAGAGATGGAGAGAGCTGGGGCTGGTCAGTTTGAGGAAGAGGAGGCTGAGGGGAGACCTCATCGCTCTCTACAACCATCTGAAAGGACCCTGCAGAGATGCTGGTGCTGGGCTCTTCTCACAGGTCATTAGTGACAGAAGCAGAGGGAAGGGCTTCCAGCTCCAGCAGGGGAGGGTCAGACTGGCCATCAGGGAGAAATTCTTCCTGGAGAGAGTGGTCAGGGACTGGACTGGGCTGCCCAGGGTGGGGGCTGGGTCCCCTTCCCTGGATGAGTTTCAAAGTTGCTTGGATGTGGTGTTGGGGGATCTGGTTTAGGGGTGACCTGTGGAGTGGGGTTGATGTTTGGACTCGACGATCCCAGGGGTCTTTTCCAGCCAGAATGGGTCTGTGATTGTGTGACCTGCAGATCTCAAGCAAACTTGTGCAACTTGAGAGAACCCCAGCTCCTCTTCCTCAGAGCTGACACACGCTCCCCTGCTATGACATCTGTGAAGCGCGTTTGCAGCACTGATGCCCAGAGCCGTGTGATGGGCTGGCTGGGAGCTGGATTACAGTGTTTCCTGTTTACAAAAAGCCAAAGAGAAGCCTTTAGTAGCCACCCACAAGGTCATTTCTTTCTGATTTTGTGGCTAATTGAGCAGTCTGCCTGCATCCTCCCCACCCAGACACCACAGCAATTTCCGTGGCTAATACAAAGGAACTTAACCATGAAATAGGCTGAGGTGCTGCTTAAACACTTCACTCTCCACTTCCCTTCTTGCTGGCGTCGTCGGTTACCTCTGACGCTCCTTCGTGCTCCTGGCAGACTCAAAAGAGGCCACAAACAGCCATCCTGCAGCAGGGAGCTTTCTCATAACAAATTCTCACCTTCTTTCACAGAACATCAGGGGTTGGAGGGGACGTCAAAGATCATCCAGTCCAATGCCCCCAGCACAGCCGGATCCCCTACAGCCCATCGCACAGGAACAGGGCCAGGTGGGTTTGAAACGTCTCCAGAGAAGGAGACTCGGATGTTTTAACTGGCACAGAAGGGCTTCTTTCCTCTCTGTTCCTCCTCTGGCAGCTCTTTGGACAAATACTTTTGCACCCTCTGATCTGCCCACTCACCTACTCCCCAAAACCCAGCAAAGTTAAGGCGCTGGGACAGGCTGCCCTGGGAGGTGGTGGAGAAGCCATCCCTGGAGGTGGTTAAATAGAGCAGCTGGAGCACTTGAGGCCGTGGTGTAGGGGTTAGGGAGCTGTTGGGATGAGGGCTGGGCTGGATGGTCCTGGAGGTCCCTTCCAGCCAGGATGACTCTGTGACCTGCTAACTGGGCACTCTAACACAGGCTGGATGTGATTAACTCTGCTCATGAACCGCTCCCAGGCGCCTGAGCTGTGGAGCAAGCTCCTGGGTGAGGTGTGCTGGAGGAGAACCGGCTCTGCCCTCCGCGGGGCTGCCGGTGCCTCTGGCTGCGGTGTGCGTTTCAGGGAGGCTGGCACCAGGGACCCCAAGCCCAGGGCAAAGCACACGGGCTGACATTTAGGCTGCTGCTCGTTCCCGCTGGGAAGGGCCATGCAAAGGGCACTGTGCCACGGTGTAACAGCTCCTTAAATGTCACCGACTTGTTCCTGCTTGAACCTGCCCCTCTGCAGCAGCAGCAGCGATCTGGCGCTGCAAAGCCAACCGGGATTCTCATGCCAGCCGGGCAGGGCTCTCCTGGGAGAGACAAACTGGTTCCACTATGAAAAACAGTTTAAAAGATCTAGTTAGTTAAATACTGCACGGGGTTGAAGGAGTGAAGGCAAAGCAGCTGCTCGTAGTGTGTGTGGAACATTAGCTCGAGGGGCTCTGCATTATTCCAGGGAGAGCACAGCTGCTCTTCCACACCGCTGCGTGGGGAAGCCTTGGAGACCGGCTCCTCAAGCACAGGCTTTCTTCTCAGCAAGGGATGGAGAACTAGTGAGCGCTCTCCAGTGGGAAGGGACAAGTCTGTGTCTGCAGGAAGAGCTGGCTGGATGCAAACCCCTCTGATGTCTCCATGAGTTTGTCTGGCAGGTGATGACAGCTCCAAGCTGGAGCAGCGTGCCGCTGCCTGGGCTGGCGCAACAGCCCAAGGACAAGGCACACGCTGCCACGCACCCAGCTGGTTCTGTGCGGTGCCCAGGGTGGTGGATGACACAGGTGGCCAACAGCTCTGCTGGAAAAGACTGGCTTGCAGAGGGCCGCAGAAGGCTCTGGGCGTTGTTTCACCGCGAAGAAAGCACCAAGTTGTGGCTGACAGAGGGATCTCATCCTTCACAGACAGCAAAGCGCCCCAAGCCTGTCTGAGGCACCATCACACCTTCTCGTCAGATGGGTTCCGCAGAGCACAAGGGTCACCTGAAAGCCTGATGCTGGTGTGAGCACCCATGCGGGGACACTGCCCTCCAGCGCCGTGGGATCTAACAGCAGACACAGGTACCTCCCCTGGCCTTTTCCTGTGCGACCTGATCTAGGGGATCCTGCTCTGCACTGGATGGTCTTTTGAGGTCCCTTCCAATCCCTAATGTTCTGTGATTCTCCTGAGCAGAGCTGGGCACATCACATACACTGTGATGCAAACATACACTGTGCTGCCCATAACTGTGCACCAAGGTCTCTGGCAGCTTCCAATTACACTGTGCTTGGAGCACAGGAACAGCTTTTCACAGACTCACAGACTGACTGAGGCTGGAAAAGCCCTCTGAGCTCAGCCAGCCCAGCCCAGGACCTAACAGCACCACAGTGGCCACACCAGGGCACTAAGGACCACAGCCAGGCTGGCCCTCAACACCTCCAGGGATGGGGACCCCACCACTGCCCTGGGCAGGCCAGTCCAGGCTCTGATCACCCTTTCCATGAGGAAGGGCTTCCTGACATCCAGCCTAACCCTCCCCTGGTGCAGCTTCAGGCCCTGCCCTCTTGTCCTGGTGCTGGCTGCCTGGGAGAAGAGCCTGACCCCCACCTGACTACAACCTCCCTTCAGTGAGTTGGAGAGGGAGAAGGTCCCCCCAGTCTCCTCCAGGCTTAACCCCCCCAGCTCCCTCAGCCTCTCCTCATCAGCCTTTCCCTACAGTCCCTTCCCCAGCCTCCTTGCTCCTCTGCACCCGCTCCAGCCCCTCCATCTCTGTCTTGAAGTGAGGGGCCCAGCTTTGCCCCCCAGTACTCGAAAGGAGGCCTTCCCAGTGCCCAGGACAGGGGGAGAATGATGTTCCCAGAGGTGAGAACAAATGGAAGGAGAAGGCTGAAAACACTTCTCATACAACACGCAGCAAGAACCCACCGCGAGCCCAGCTCCCACTGCTGAGCAGCACAGAACCGCCGCCGTGCTGCTCGCAGGAAGCGTCCCGAGCTGCGTCGGGATAAGTGAGAAATGGAAGGAGCCACCAGGTGACAAGAAAGTGACTGCAGGGCACAGAGCCGCTGTCAGATTTACAGCACAAGCTCCAGCAGAGCTGGTGGTTGTAATGGAGCGGAACTAAAACGCTTGTTGACGTGGAAGGAGTCTCGCAGATAAAGATCCGCAACACCTTTAACGCAGGCAGCACCCTTATGCTCTGCTTCTTCCCAGCGGCTTTGAAAAAGCACCCAGACTGTTCCAATTCCCAGTGCAGGCAATCCACACGCAGCTGGAGCAGAGGAGGTTCCACATCAGCGTGAGAAGGACCTTGTTCCCAGGGAGGGTGGCAGAGCCCTGGCAGGGGCTGCCCAGGGGGGTTGTGCAGTCTCCTTCTCTGGAGACATTTCAAACCCTCCTGGCCATGTTCCTGTGTGACTGGATCTAGGGGATCCTGCTGTGTCAGGGGGGTTGGACTGGATGATGTTTCGAGGTCCCTTCAAACCCCTAATATTCTGAGATTGGAATGGGCTGCCCAGGGTGGAAGAGCGGGTCCAGCAGTGTTTGACAGGGCTCCCCCAGCAGCGTCTCTGTACGCTGCCAGTTCTCATGTGAAGGAGAAGTGTTCCCTCTCCCTGGTGTGTGGTGAGAGAGCTGTGACAGCCTTGATGAGCCAGGAGCTTTTCATAGGCACCCAAGACAGGGGTGGGGGAGTGGAGAGTCAGCAAGTTTTTCTTCATTAAATTTGTATGTTAAAGCCCTTTTGTCTTGACTTCTTCTAGATACAAAGGCTCATTATAGCACCTGCTGTGACCTGACTGAGGCTTTGTCTGCGTGTGGAGGCTTTCAAGCAGGTAACTCGTAATGCAGCCAGACCCTGGAGCTTCCCTCCGTGGTCTCTACTCCTTCCTCTCCTGGCTGGGAGGTATTTACCAACCTTGAAGAGAAAGCAAGCCTGAAGGCTTGAGAAAGGTTTGGTGTCACTTGAACCCCTCTTAGAGGGGCTCTACTTGCTCTCTAACCATCGGAAGGGAGCGGAATGTCAACAACAACCCCCAAAAGCCAGGAACAGCAACGTGCACCACACGTTGGTTCTGAAGGGAGCTCCTTCCTGGAAGGAGCAGGCTGCCCAGGGGGGCTGTGGAGTCTCCTTCTCCGGAGACGTTTAGAACCCGCCTGGCCATGTTCCTGTGTAACTTGATCTAGGCAATCCTGCTCTGGCAGGGCGACTGGACTGGATGATCTCTCCAGGTCCCTTCCAATCCCTGATGTTCTGTGACTCTAATACCTGTGAGAAGTGTCCCACCAGGCACAGGTCCTGCTGACCACTGGAACACCACCTCCACCCAGCAAACCATGAGGTACCTCCTCTGGTGCCTCCCCAAGCACAGCTAACCATGGGCACTGCAGCTGAAGCACTGGACACTCCAACCCAAACCCCAAGCCCAGGGGTACTTGCCTTGCAGCCTCCCCTCACAAAGCCACCCCAAAGGTGAGCCCAGCCTCTCCTGGCCTGTTTCCCTGAAAGATCTTATCCCCCAAGTTATTCTGTTCATTTTTGTCGCTCAGAACAGAAGATAGTAAAGAGAAGGGTTTAGCACTAAATATTTATTCTGCGGAGCATCCCTGTGCACCATCTGCTCAGGCTTCAGCAGCCCATCATTCCCCATGCTGCTACGGGAACAGCGCAGGACCAGCGCAGAGCAGGGGCTGAGGCTACCCAGCACACAAAGGCCATTCCCAGTACGGAGAAACCACGAGGGACACTCTTCTGCTCCCTGTATACAATGGGAAGTCCGCAGCCACGTGCAACAGCTAATGGGTTCTTGAAGGGAACATCTTCTCCAAAGGACTGTACCCACAGCCTACACCCACGGGAGACGGCCCGCATGGACAGCTGAGGCAGGAGGCTGGTTCTGTAGCTCCATGGATGCCCTGCCAGGGCTACGGGCTGACAGGGGAAATGACAGTCTATGGGATGTGCTGTACCTGGGCTGCCCCTCTCCTGCTGCCAGAGCAGAGGTGTCCTGCTGTCAAGTCATCTGCGCAGTGGCCTGAGCAGGGCTCCAACCTTTCAGATCTCACAAACACCACGTTCATAGAATCACAGAACATTAGGGATTAGAAGGGATCTCAAAAGATTATCCAGTTCAACCCCCCTGCCTAGCAGGATCCCCTAGAGCCAGCCACACAGGAACAAGACCAGGTGGGTTTGAAATGTCTCCAGAAGAGGAGACTCCACAATGCTGCACAGCCCTTTACAGGGCTCTGGCACCCTCACTGGGAAGAAGGTCCTTCTCACACTGATGTGGAACCTCCTCTGTTCCAGCTCACACCCACTGCCCCTTGTCCTGTCACTGGGTGCCCCTGAGCAGAGCCTGGCTCCATCCTCCTCACACCCACCCTTCACACACTGATCAACATCCATGGGGTCACCCCTCAGGCTCCTTTTTCCCAGCTCCAGAGCCCCAGCTCCCTCAGCCTCTCCTCAGCAGGGAGATGCTCCCCTCCCTCCATCACCCCTGTGGCTCTGCGCTGGGCTCTCTCCAGCAGCTCTGGGTCCTTCTGGAGCTGAGGGGCCCACAGCTGGACACAAGATTCTAGATGTGGTCTCACCAGGGCAGAGCAGAGGGAGAGCAGAACCTCTTTCCCTCTACTAACCACCCCTCCTTCTAATCCACCCCCCTGGATGCCATTTGCCTTCTTGTTCACAAGACCCCATTGCTGGCTCCTGGCCATCCTGCTGGCCGCCAGCACCTTTCTCCTCAGCTGCTCCTTCACTGCTGGGAACAGCCTCGTGGTTATCAATACAGCCTCGTGGTTATCAATACAGCCTCGTGGTTATCAATACAGCCCATTCCCTGATCACAGAATCACCCAACATTAGGGATTGGAAGGACCTCCAAAGATCATCCAGTCCAATCCCCCCCGCCACAGCAGGATCCCTTAGATCCAGTCACACGGGAACCTATCCTGGCTACCGCTGCTTCTGGTGCTACCCACAGGCATTTCCATTCATTCCTCCTGCAAACCAGTCGCCGTATTTCTTCAACAAACCTCTGCAGAACCCCTTTATGGGGGATTTAAAGGGCTGCTCTCCCTGCTTAGCCCCAAAACACATCACCACGTAGAGCTGACGCATGCAAACACGGGCACCAACCCTTCCCTTCCTTGGAGTGGGGTGGGATCCAGGAGCAGTTCCAAGAGCACCCAAGTGGGCTCTCAGGCTGCACAGTCACCAGCGAGAAGAATGCAAATGCCTGCCTCTTGCTGGGATTGTTGTCCAACAGGGTTATATATAAATTCCAACTGTGATGTTACTTAAATTAAAGTGTGGCTACATGAAAAACAAGGCCCAGTTGCCAAGCAATCGCGTTTTTCCTTTCCCAGTAGGTTTCTCAGCTCCATCGACGTGAACATAACCCGAGCTGTTGGCACAAACCAGCTCTGAATCGCACCAAGTGCCCTTCTCGGAGTCTGCCATCAGCCACTACATAAAAATTGATCAGTGGAAGAATCAAAGCCGTTACGAAAACACGGTCTGCATCTTGCGGACGGGCGAATTCGTGAGGGGGCTGCAGTGAAAACCACGACGCAGGGTCGTTTCACGTGGAGAGAGGCAGATACACAGCACCTCCTGCATCCCATCTACTGCCGCCCAGCCCTCTGCGTTAGTGGGAGCTTGGCCCATCCATCAGCAGCTCAGCCCACGCTGCCACAGCTCTCATCCAGAGCATCTTACGCTGTTTGTGAGGAGCGTGTTCTGCTTTTTGTCCCTTCTAGAAACAAAAACGCCTGGCACAGCTGTAGCAGCACGTAGAACCGAGTTCCCGAGTGACTCATGAAGTGTAAGACACCAACACCGAGAGCCGATACATCAGAGCACCCCGAGACGTCCATTTCCTACCAGCCCGGCTCTGCTGGCCGCGGACAAACAGGTTCTTGGTGGGGACTGCCAGGAAACCTGTGCTCCGGTGCCAAGCACCCGAAAGCCCTCCTCAGTGCTTCCAGCAACCCTCAGCACGGTCAGACCTGTGGGATGGAAAGCACCAAGGTGACAGCGCTGTGACTCTTGAGAGAGCCCAGTGGCCCCTCAAACAATGGAGTCTGAGCATCTTAGCTTGGAAAAGAGGAGCCTGAGGGGTGACCCCACGGATGTTGATCAATATGTGAAGGGTGGGTGTGAGGAGGATGGAGCCAGGCTCTGCTCAGGGGCACCCAGTGACAGGGCAGGGGCAGTGGGTGTGAGCTGGAGCAGAGGAGGTTCCACATCAGTGTGAGAAGGACCTTCTTCCCCGTGAGGGTGACTGATCACTCAAAGGGGCTGCCCAGAGGGGTTGTGGAGTCTGCTTCTCCGGAGATGTTTCACACCAGCCTGGCCATGTTCCTGTGCAACTGGATCCAGGGGATCCTGCTGTGGCAGGGGGGTTGGGGTCCCTTTCAGTCCCTAATGTTCTGTGATTCTGTGACTCAGTTTGTCTCCCAGGACCATGAAAGGAGTCAATCACGGGCGGCTGTTTAGGACTCAAAGTAGCCACCAGCAACCCCATGAGCAGGGACAAGGAGCGTGCGGGGCTAGGGATGTGGTGTTACAAGACACAGAACACTAGGGATCGGAAGGGACTTCAAAAGACCATCCAGTCCAATTCCCCTGCCACAGCAGGATCCCCTCGATCCAGTCACAGAGGATCACATCCAAGCAGGTCGCAGGCTCTTGCGCCTCAGCGCTCCCCGATTCACGCTGGCAAACAGATTTCCTCACCTGCAGTGCCCAGGAAGGAAGCCACCCGCTTGCCACAGGCACTGCCCTCAGTACAAATTTTATCTCTGAGCTGCTACTCTGCAGCGAGAGAAGCGCCTGGAGCCTTTTACCAGAATAAAGACCTCCCAGCAAAAGCAGAAGCTCAGCCTTCACCACGAAGCTGCTCAAACCACCCTGAATTCACAGACAACAGCTGACAGGACACAACCTTCAATAAATTTTCTGCTGGAAACACTGGTGTCTGGCAGGAAACAACCACAGCATCACTCAGGCCTGGTCCAGAGCAGGTTAACCTTTGGAGAGCTGCAGCAGAGAGACGTAATTTACCCGCAGCTCTTGGAGGCTCTCACCAGCAGATCGCTGAGCTTAGCCAAGCAGACATAATTCTTTGTGAACACTCTCCTTGGATGGATGGACGGGCAGGTTACAAAACACAGCCCCACACTAGGGCATCACAGAGTCACAGAACATTAGGGATTGGGAGGAACCTTGAGAGATCAGCCAGTCCTGTCCCCCTGCCACAGCAGGATCCCCTAGATCCAGTCACACAGGAACATGGTGCTGTACGTGGCCAGGGGGGTTTGAAACGTCTCCAGAGAAGGAGACTCCACAACCCCCTGGGCAGCCCCTGCCAGGGCTCTGGCACCCTCCCTGGGAAGAAGGGTCTGGCTGGCAGGAAGCATCCTGGGACACAAAGCCTTGTTTGCGCTGGACTCGCAGATAACGAAGCGCACTCATGTCTACTCAGTCCTGGCCGAGGCCTGGCAGAGTCACTCCCACAAGATGGTCTTGCAGCAAGGAAATTAAATTCCCTGATTTTCCCTGTCCGGTTCTGTCAGGGGTTTTGTTAATAGCTACAGAGCAGGCAGGACTCTAAACAGACCCCTGCCTTATAATGAGGATTGCAAAACGAGTGCCAGCAGGTTCTCTCAGAGGTGCTGATGTCCCTGTGATGAACACATGTGGGTTCTGTGTCTGAGCCTG
Source organism: Rhinopomastus cyanomelas (assembly GCA_013400115.1). NCBI lineage: Eukaryota > Metazoa > Chordata > Aves > Bucerotiformes > Rhinopomastidae > Rhinopomastus > Rhinopomastus cyanomelas. Next base: position 314,019 of record VXBP01007476.1, read on the forward strand.
AGGACCAACAGCACATTCACACTGTGATTTGCAGATACACGGATTGTTAGGGGTTGGAAGGGACCTACACGGGTCAGCAAGTCCCACCTCCCTGCTCAAGCAGGACCACAGAATCACAGAACATGAGGGACTGGAATGGACCTTGAAAGATCATCCAGTGCAATTCTCCTGCCACAGCAGGATCCCCTAGATCCAGTCGCACAGGAACATGGCCAGGTGGGTTTGAAACATCTCCGGAGAAGGAGACTCCACAGCTCCCCTGGGCAGCCCCTTCCAGAGCTCTGGCACCCTCACTGGGAACAAGGTCCTTCTCACACTGATGTGGAACCTCCTCTGTCCCAGCTCACACCCACTGCCCCTTGTCCTGTCACTGGGTGCCCCTGAGCAGAGCCTGGCTCCATCCTCCTCACACCCACCCTTCACATATTGATCAACTTTCATGGGGTCACCCCTCAGGCTCCTTTTTTCCCAGCTCAGAGCCTTTCCTCATCAGGGAGATGCTCCACTCTATCATCTCTCTGGCTCTGTGCTGGGCTCTCTCCAGCAGTTGTGTGTCATAGAACCTAAGACAGGTCACACATAAGCACAGAGGGGTCTTAAAAAGGTCTTTGTAAGTAAAACCAGAGCAACAAAACACGATCCAGGCCTAGATCAGTGCACCCATCAAAACTGGTGGGTGTTTCCCCACAGAGTCACACCTCAGACCCCATTACACTGACATTCTTCCTCTCCTTGTGTACAGCAGAGTGAAACGAAGCTGGAGTATCACAGGTCTTCAACATGTAGGTGAGGAGAAGCTCTTACACAGCCACAGGCAGCAAATCCTCACTCAAAGTCTTTTCCCATCCCAGGCTGAAGGATCCACTGCTCTGTGGCTCTCGCCCAGTACCCAGCACAGTCCCTTGCTGAGGCACGAACACCTTGTCCACATGCAGACTCGACTGGAGAGATGTTCAAATCCTTTTCACAGTGAAAGCAAATGAGAAATGCCTGTTTCTGTTAGGATCTGTAATCACCCTCCCGCCACAGCAAGCTGTTTTCAGAAGATGCCTAGCCCTAGAGCTCCTAGTCCCACTGCTCCAGTCCTGCTTAGCTTTCCACAAAGGAAAATGGATGAGCTACTCCAGATATACAGTCCTAGAATCATAGAATCATCACGGCTGGAAAGGACCTCCAGGATCATCACACCCAGCCCTCAGCCCAACAGCTCCCTAACCCCTACATCATGGTGTCAAGTGCTCCAGCTACTTGCATTTTAAACCCCTCCAGGGATGGGGACTCCAGCACCTCCCTGGGCAGCCTCTTCCAGTGCCCAGCCACTCTCTCAGCAAAGAGCTTCTTCTGAAGATCCAATCTAAACCTCCCCTGACACAACTGGAGGCCATTTCCCCTCATCCTATCATTAGGGATTTGGGAGAAGAGAGCAGCCACAGCCTCATTAAAAGCTCCTTTGAGGTAGCTGTAGAGAACAAGAAGGTCTCCTCTGAGTCTCCTCTTCTCTAGACCAACGAACCCCAGTTCCCGCAGTCACTCCTCACGGGCCGTGTAAAACTGGAGTACGTTACTATGTCCTTTTCCTGTCTGTCCAGCAGCTCACTAATGTGAGTTTATCCAACAGTCAACCACTGTGAGTCCAGCCACTTCCAGTAAGTTCCCAATGTCACTGTTTGCAGGCAGGGATACATGTGAATCACTGGTACACTGCTGCTCTTTTGCTCTCCTGGACTTGACAGCTTCATGGCCACCAAGACCACTGAATTACCAAGTCTGGAAAAGCCCTCTGAGCTCATCCAGCCCAGACCAGGACCTAACATCACCACAGTGGCCACACCAGGGCACTAAGGGCCACAGCCAGGCTGGCCTTCAGCACCTCCAGCGATGGGGACTCCACCACTGCCCTGGGCAGTCCAGTCCAGGCTCTGACCACCCTTTCCCTGAGGAAGGGCTAAGAAAAAGCAAGGGTTTGGTGTCTGCAGTGCTGCTGAGCACCCCTGGCCTTGTTTTAGGGTCCCCTCCAGGGCTGCAGCTGCTGACACAGAGGGGTCAGCAGAAGCTGCTCTCAGGCAGACACAACTCTTCGTCAGAGCCCGCCAAGCTCTGTCACGGTGCCCTCCGCTCCCGTCAATAACCATTTTAGCTCGCTCCCAGTGGTCTGTAACAGCAAGGAAAGGCTGCCTCGCTGATTCCCCACTCACGGCTCCCACAGGCAGACTGGGGTCTGAATAATTACACGGGCTTCAAAGACTGTCAGAACCCCTGCTGCGAGCTTCTGCTGCCGGAGAAGTGGGCGAGGCACCACGACAAAGCAGCGAGCTGCTTGCATGCTGCACACATCGCTATGGGGCAGCGAAACAGCCGCCCCAGGGCAGGACAGGCAGGAGATGCGATGGGACACCCAGCACCGCGTTGTTCCCTCTGGAGGAGGTATAATCCAGGCTGGCCTTGACACAGAGCTTTCACAGAACGTCACGGATGGGAAGGGACCTCAAAAGATCATCCAGTCCAATGCGCCTGCCACAGCAGCATCCCCTACATCCACTCACACAGGAACACGGATGGCCAGGAGGGTGTGAAAGGTCTCCAAGGAAGGAGACTGCACAACCCGCCCTGGGCAGCCCCTGCCAGGGCTCTGTCACCCTCTGTCACCAGGAAGAAGTTCCTTTCCCTTGCTTTGTGGGGCAGAAAACACAGGTTTTGATGCACAACTGTTATAAGATAAAAGCACTGGCAGTGCCATCAGAGGAGAACTGAAGGAGCAAGTGTCTGCTCAGAGGCTGCCCGGCTGCAGGGGCCGCACTGCTGCGCCTGGTTCCCTGGCAGCAGCTGTGGGACGCAGATAATGGGCTCTCGCTGTCCAGCACGCAGCAGCAACCGATCGAAGACCCCAAACTCCAGCTGGCTGCTCCACCTCCGGGGGACCAGCAGACGCCCATAAAACACAATGAGAAAGCGGTGGAGCCTGCTGTAAGAGCGATGAGAAACCCCAGCGTCTCTGCTCAGCCGGCAAATGAACAAGCTCTGTCAATACTCCGATTCTGTGTCCCCAGATACCGGCACGGCCCCAATCCCACAGTCTTCCTCCCCAAAACCAGCCAGAAAACAGCCCCTTCATGCTGTTCCACCCATCACACAAACCCATTTCCTCCTCTTGGCCGGGGAATGACAGTTCCTGGGGTTTTCCTGCCAAGCCTGCCTGACCTTAACACAGGCGCTGCCAGCGCTGGCTCTCAACTGGGGCCGTAGCAGTCTCGTAATTACGCAGTGCTCACTGGGGAGCAGGAAGCTATTTCAAGGCCCAGCTGCCGGTGCCACATGGTTGCCAGCGCCACAGGGCTGCCAGCACCACAGGGCACCCAACACAGCCAAGGGCGGGGTTATGCCTCTGTTCTTTAAAACCTCTGCTGCCACCACTATCCTTTTACATGTCAGAGCCCAACAACCCTTCTCCCTTCCTGACCACCCGAAGGCAAACTCGCCGCTTCCACCTGTGTCCCGTTCTTCTTGTACACGGCCTCGCAGAGGCAATGGAAGTGACACTGCTGGAGAGAGCCCAGCACAGAGTCACAGAGATGCTGAAGGGAGGGGAGCATCTCCCTGCTGAGGAGAGGCTGAGGGAGCTGGGGCTCTGGAGCTGGGAATAAGGAGCCTGAGGGGTGACCCCATGGATGTTGATCAAGATGTGAGGGGTGGGTGTGAGGAGGATGGAGCCAGGCTCTGCTCAGGGGCACCCAGTGACAGGACAAGGGGCAGTGGGTGTGAGCTGGAGCAGAGGAGGTTCCACATCCGTGTGAGAAGGACCTTGTTCCCAGGGAGGGTGGCAGAGCCCTGGCAGGGGCTGCCCAGGGGAGTTGTGGAGTCTTCCCTGGAGACGTTTCAACCCCCCCCCGGCCTTGTTCCTGCGTGACTGGATCTAGGGGATCCTGCTGTGGCAGGGGGATTGGACTGGATGATCTTTCAAGGTCACTTCCAATCCCTCATGTTCTGTAATTCTGTGATATGCAAGAAGCTTTTAGTAACTCAGAGCCTGATATTTGGGTGCTGAAGCAGGGCAGGAAGAAACAAACCCCAGGAAGGGTGATGTAAGGCAGCACAATCACTGACACAACCGCTGGCAAACAGGTATTGTGGGATAGCTGTGCAGAATGTGTTTCTGATCACTGTGACCCATGGTTCTCAGTGTCCTGCAAGCTGTTCCATGGGATGCAAGAAACTGGAAAATAAACACAGCTTCAGCAGAAGATGCTATTTCTGCCTTAACCAGGGATATAGTTGTGGGCCCCTCACTTCAAGAAAGAGATGGAGGGGGCTGGATCGGGTGCAGAGGAGCAACAAGGCTGGAGAAGGGACTGGAGGGAAAGTCTGATGAGCAGAGGCTGAGGGAGCTGGGGGTGTTGAGCCTGGAGAAAAGGAGACTTAAGGGGGAACTTCCCTCTCTCAACAACTCCCTGAAGGGAGGTTGTAGTCAGGTGAGGGTCTGGTTCTTCTCCCAGGCAGCCAGCACCAGGATGAGAGGGCAGAGCCTGAAGCAACCAGGAGAGGGTCAGGTTGGATGTTAGGAAGCCCTTCCTCATGGAAAGGGTGATCAGAGCCTGGACTGGCCCGCCCAGGTCCCCATCCCTGGAGGTGTTAAAGGCCAGCCTGGCTGTGGCCCTGGTGTGGCTGCTGTGGTGATGTTTGGTCCTGTGCTGGGCTGGCTGAGCTCAGAGGGCTTTTCCAGCCTCAGGGAGTCTGTGAAGGCAGTCTGGTACCAAGTGCGATGTTCTTGCTGCTGAGCTAATGCTTAGGAAGTAAAATTAGTAAAACGCAGTCAAAGTCCTGCTGCCAGGACAGCTGTAATCCCAAGGATCTGATCCCTTCTGACAGGAGCAGGTACCACCACACAGCCAACAGCCTCGCAGACAGCATCAGTGCAAATCAGAGCTGAAGTGGAACCGCGGAGGTGAAGGAAGGAGGGCAGGCACCTTGCCACTGCTGTGTGTTTTATTGCTTCTGACTCCGGGATAAAGTAGATCTGAGTAATTTATGGGTCCCAACCTGCATCTCATAAACAAAACCCTGCAAGTCTGTCACAGGGGAGGAGAGGAACCTGAACAGGGGACTGTCACTCCAGCGAAGGGAATGCACGCAGGGACAGGCTGCAGAGAGAGGAAGAGAAATGTGTATTGGGACAAACTTTAGGGTTGCAATCAGAACCTCTTGGGCCAACACCTTCCTCCCTGCAGGGAACAGGGATCCAAAGGTTTGAGCCTGCCTCCACGTTGAGTCAGGAGTGGACAGGAGCACAGATGTTCAGCAGCACACAGGGAAAGGGTGTGATAGACACCTATTGGAGCAGGAGGTGAGGCGCTGCCTGCTTTCAGAATCACAGAACATTAGGGATGGGAAGGGACCTGAAAAGATCATCCAGTCCAATCCCACTGCCACAGCAGGATCCCCTAGATCCAGCTGCACAGGAACATGGCCAGGCGGGTTTTAAACGTCTCTGGAGAAGGAGACTCCACAACCCCCCCTGGGCAGCCTGTTCCAGACCCCTGATCCCCATAGAGCCAGAAGTCTACAGAACACTCAACACACCCTGTCTTCCCTCTCTTCTGCAGCCTCCCCAGGCCCACCAGTACTGCGCATGTTACCTGCTGCAAGGTTTTTAGCTGGGTCACAGAATCACAGACCATGAGGGATTGGAAGAGACCTTGAAAGCTCATCCAGTCCAATCCCCCCGCCGCAGCAGGATCCCCCAGATCAAGCCACACAGGAACACGGCCAGGTGGGTCTTAAACGTCTCCAGAGAAGGACCAGACTTCCCCAGGCACAGGAGCACACTAGAGAGTCTCAGAGGGAAATCTGTTCTCCAACAAACCCAAAACTGACCGAAAATGACCCAAAATAAACTCCTGGGCTTAGACACACAGTCATATAGAGACACCCGCAGCTCTTCAGGTTCTCGGAGCCGTCTGGACACACTAATAGTCTCCGTGACGTCGCCTGCCAGCTATTATTGCCATTTTATGGACAGAGAAACATCGGCGGAGGTAAAGCGAGCGGTGAAAGCACTGCTTACTTCAGCGTGTGCCAACAGAGATGGCTTTGGGGAATTCAGCCGAGGTTCTCTCTCAATTATTACTTCTATAGCCAAGTGGCTCTGCAACGCTAAATTGCTTCTGTCACCAAAGTCAGCAGATGTGATCCTGAATACACATGAGGAGCAGATCTACTCGCTGCAGCAGTGGGGAGCGGCGCTAATTTCTCAGTGTAAATGCACTTAAACCAAGCCGACGCTCCCCAGGACCTCGGACACTGATGGAAAATAATACTTCAAAGGCTGCTGTTAATTGATGTCAAGCTTCCTGTACCCCAACACGGCTCTGAAGAGTCACAGAAAACCACTTTCAAGATGTCTCTGAGGACTCCCGAGTCAGTGCTGCAGCTGGAATAGAGCTCCCAACACTGTTTAATTACCTCTCTGACCTCTATACAATTTCCCATTATAGGGCTCATTGTTACCCCTTTTAAGCAGCAGGCAGCTCATTCTGCAGGAGCAGGATACAGAGGGATCCTCAGCTCTGAAATATGCATGAGGAAATAAGGGGGCAAGGAGGGAGACACCACTTCATGGCTTTAATCAGAAGATTAAACAAGAAAGTGAGGTGTCTGACTTGGCTTAAAACCACAGTTTCACGGGGCAAATGCATCTTGGCTGAGTTTTCACAGCTGTAGAGGAGGAATTAAGAGAGAAGTCTGTACCATTTGTAAAAGCTCAAGTTATTTTTAAACCTTAGGGAAGCTAAGGGTTGGATCTCAAGTGGTCAATCAGCCCCGCGAACAACAAGGCTGGGGAAGGGACTGCAGGGAGAGGCTGATGGGGAGAGGCTGAGGGAGCTGGGGGTGTTGAGCCTGGAGAAGAGGAGACTGAGGGGGACCTTCTCCCTCTCTCCAACTCCCTGAAGGGAGGTTGTAGTCAGCTGGGGGTCAGGCTCTTCTCTCAGGCAACCAGCACCAGGATGAGAGGGCAGGGCAGGGGAGGGTTAGGTTGGATGTTAGGAAGCTTTTCCTCATGGAAAGAGTTATCAGAGCCTGGACTGGACTGCCCAGGGCAGTGGGTGGAGTGTCCATCCCTGGAGGTGTTGAAGGCCAGCCTGGCTGTGGCCCTGAGTGCCCTGGTGTGGCCACTGTGGTGATGTTTGGTACTATGCTGGGCTGGCTGAGCTCAGAGGGCTTTTCCAGCCTCAGTCATTCTATGATACCAGTCCAAACCTTCCTTCAGGGCCTCAGGGACCATGATTCTTCACCTTCTCAAGTGCTCTGTTCCTCTGCTTCACTTTCCTTCCCAGTTAGGCTATTTTCTGATAGCCAAAGCTAAGCTCCCCATTGCCACAGCTCAGTGATAACTGGTCATCTTTCAAGTTCGTGTAGCGAAGGACTGGACACAGCTTTCTTTGCAGGGCTGGACTTGGCAAAGCTCATCTTCCCTTCCTCCACCCATCTTTTACAGCCCAAGCGACCCTAAGCTGATGACTGTCATCTCCTACAGCATCTCCCCAGTTCTCCTCCAGCTTTTTAAAGCACAACGCTCACCACGAAGCCCGTCAGTCTGTTTGCATCGTTACTGAGCTGAAGAGACTAATTACATTGCTCGCGTGCAGTGCTCCCATTACCGCAGCCCCAAGTGAAGGCTCAGCTTCTGGGTTTGGATTTTGTACCACAAAGGCCTCCTGTGCTGCTGATGCACAATCAGGGTGAGATCTATCTTAATCCGCTGATCCTACTCCACAATCACACTTCTCCAGGTGTTCCCAGCTCCACGTTTGGCTCCCCTTTCCCTGGACCATCCCCAGTTGGCTTCTGCTAACATCTACAGTCTTAGAAACAGCACTTGGAGCTCTGAGCCTACACTCCAGAGCCCTCAAAAGCTCCTGTGTCTGGATGGCACCGAGATGAGAGGATGTTGGGAAAGAGTGTGTCTGGGTCATAACTTGACGGTCTTTGTGTCATCGATGAAGTGCTGACACAATATCCCTGTCCCTGTGCAGCAGGTGACTGGGGCACCTTCTCTCGCAGCCCGTTGTGCCACCACTCAGTGCTTCAGGGCACAGAGTAACCCCACGTTCTTCTCATCTGCTGTGAACCCCAAATCACACAATCACAGAACATTAGAGATTGGAAGGGACCTCGAAACATCATCCAGTCCAATCCCCCTGAAACAGCAGGATCCCCTAGATCCAGCTGCACAGGAACATGGCCAGGTGGGTTTTAAACATCTCCAGAGACGAGGCTCCACAAGCCCCCCTGGGCAGCCCTTTCCAGGGCTCTGCCACCCTCATTGGGAAGAAGTTCCTTGTCAAGGAGAAATTCCTGTACCATGTATTTAATGAAAACAGAAGCTCTCAATCAGGGTAAAGGCAGCGTTTCAAGCAGCCCTTGGCCTCTTTATGTGCAATTTGCACCAAGCGTGTGCAAGGGAATCCACGCAGGAGGCAACAAAGAGAGATGGCACCAGACTTAAAAGGACGATAGGATGTCAGAGCCCAGGGACAGCACCAGCACCAACCAACCCTCATGTAAGGTCCAGCTTTAACCCTGCCCATCCAGGGCTAAAGCTCTCCGAAACACAAGAGGACCCAGGTCCAGCTCCATCCCCATTTCCCAGCCCTGCACCGCCCCGCTGTTTGAGGAGCCGCTGCCTCTCCAAGGCTCTGTGCGATTAATTATTCATCAGCCTCTGTTTGGACACCCCCAGTTCAATCCCAGCCTCCATCATTATCCACCAGCGGTGGCATGAATGCAAATACTGGAGTCACTGGGGCACCTTTTCCACCGAGTTGCATCAACACCGTGGCTTTTGGCACAGGAACCACCAGACAGACAGACAGACAGACAGACACTAAAGCGGGGGAGGCTCTACAACAGACTGTAACCCTTGTGCCTGTAAAAACAAACGAGAGCCAACAGCGAAGTAGCTGCTGAGCGGAGGGGCAGCTGCGGGCAGCAGCAGAGCTACAGGCAGCCCAGCTCTAGCCGTCCCCCCTGGGGCTGAGAGGGCTGGACGCCCGATCCGAGGGCAGCTGTCCTGAGTATCCCCCACCCGGGACGTGTGGGGACCCCCGCGGCTGCCTCAGCCCCAAGCAGAGACCGCTGAGGGGAGGGCAGGGAGCGCTGAGGGGAGGGCAGGGAGCGCTGAAGGCAAACGAGACGCCACCGGACGGGACGGGCTGGGCCAGGACGGGACGGGGTGGGACTAGGACGCGTCGTGAGGCGGCCCCGGTCGCGATCGGTCACTCACAGTGGCACCATCCCAGGTGGCAGCACCAGTGGAGACGGAAGCAGCGGCCGTGGCTGTGGGTGGCGCAGAGCGAGAGCCCGTCGCAGGGCTGGAAGTCGGGTCTTCCCGCGCAGCTGCGGGCCAGCGCCTGAGCCTCGTCCAGCTTCTCGCTCTTCGCCGCCGCCCCGCTCATGGCGCCGCCGCTCCGCCCGCAGCCCCCGCGCCGCAGCGGCCAGCAGGAGGAGGAGGAGGAGGAGNCCCGCCTTCCCGCCCCTCGCGCCCCTCGCGCCCCTCGCGCCTCTCGCGCCCCTCGCGCCCCTCCCGCCTTCCCGCCTCTCGCGCCCCTCCCTCCCTCCCCACGCGGCCCCACGCGCTCCGCAGCCCGGCAGAGGGTGGGCGCTGAGCGCAGGGCTGAGCCGCTCCCGGGGTCCGTCCCTGGGCTGCCCCGCGCTGTTCGGTGGCTCCGGGAGCGGCCGCACAGCGCCCCCGTGTTGCGGGGTTTAACGGGGTCGGAGCGCAGCAGCCCGGCCGTGTGCGGGCAGTGACCAGCCCCGGGCTCCCTGCACGGAGGAGCGGTGCCCCGGTGCCAGGAGTCCCCGGTGCCAGGAGTCCCCGGTGCCAGCCCCACCCCAACGCCAAACATCCTCCTGACTGTTGCTGGGGGCCCACCGGGCTCCTCAAACGGGCTCCGGGCACCCCCGGTGTCGAACAGCACCCTCAGAGGGTGAGGCCAATCTGCCTCACACAGCCCAGGCTGGCTGCTGGATGAGGCAGGTGGGCACCGGCCATCCCTGCAGGGCCAGCAGCAGTGGGGAAGGAGGCTGGGCTGCCGGTCCCTCATCCCACGCCTTGTGTTTCATTCTTCAGGTGCCTTTTCCTCGGGTTGTTTAATCAGGAAAAGCCATTAATGGTTGGGCTCGATGATCGTGAAGGTCTTTTCCAACCTACACGTGTCTGTGCCTCTATGCAGTGATTTTAAAACCACTGCTAATTGTCATCTTCCATTGTGGACAATAAGTAGATGGAATTGTGGTTACTAACAGCACAGAACTGCACGGTTCTTTTGCAACACTCATGCTTTTAATTCCAAATTTGGAATCTGTGATTCTATCCTGACCCATGGCTACAACACTGGGTTTCCTAAGAATCATGGTGGGGTTGTTTTCCCATAGAATCATCCTGGCTGGAAAGGACCTCCAGGATCAGCAAGCCCAGCCCTTGGCCCAACAGCTCTCTCACCCCTACACCACGGCCTCAAGAGCTCGAGCTACTTGGTTTTTAAACCCCTCCAGGGATGGGGACTCCAGCACCTTCCTGGGCAGCCTCTTCCAGTGCCCAGCCACTCTCCTGGGAAAGAATTTCTTCTGAAGATCCAATCTAAACCTCCCCTGATGCAACTTGAGGCCATTTCCCCTTGTCCTATCATTAGGAATTTTGGAGAAGAGACCAGCATCAGCCTGGCTACAACATCCTTTGAGGCAGCTGTAGAGAGCAAGAAGGTCTCCTCTCAGCCTCCTCTTCTCCAGACTCAATAAGCCCAGTTCCCTCAGATGCTCTTCACAGGGTTGGTTCTCCAGCCCCTCTCCCCAGCCTCGTTGCCCTTCTCTGGACTCACTCCAGCCCCTCAATGTCCTTCTGATGCTGTGGTGCCCAAAACCAGACCCAGTACTCAAGGTGTGGTCTCACAAGTGCAGAGCACGAGGGCACAACATCATGTTTGATGCTTTTATTGCCCAGCATTAGAGAACCCTCTGGCCTGTGGTGCAATGGAGGTGGCACCAAATGGTCCCACTGGTCCCTTCTGGACTGAACACTCCCTTGTTGCTAGGAGCAGGGACCAGAGCTTTGCTTGGCAGATGGGCTGGATGCCAGAGTGGGAGGGCTGAAACACTCCCCCGTGGTACTCCTGGCTCCTTCCACTGCCACACACGTGGGCTGTCAGCTCATACCTGCTCTGCTGATGTCCTTCACGCCCTGACGTGGTCCCAGGGAGACTTGTCCTCCCTCCTTCAGCATCTCGGTGCCGGGAGAGCCCTGAGCAGACGCGACTGTGTCTCAGCTTATGCCGTCGTGTTCCAGGACCAGCACAGCCTCTCCCTCTTGCAGGCTGGTTGCTTGTGGCTCAAGGGGAAGCTTCACCAGGTTGAAGGGATGTTTCTGGGGCTGGTTTCGATCGCTGGGACAGCAGCAGCTGGAGCTGGTGGAGGGTGGCAGAAGAGGTTTGGCTGAAATCCCCATGGAATCTGCCAACATTCCCAACCCCGCTCAGCTCTTTGCAAGCACAGGAGAAACAGGCAGCAAAATCAGGTGTTTCCTTGGTTCTGTTGCCCTCCAGTTCCCTGGAGCCCACCAGCAGCAAATGTGGGAGCTGAGCTGCATCCCCCCAGCCCCAGGAGAACTGCTCCTCCCTGCTGGCACAAAGCCCTTCGTCTCCACCGCTGTTTGACCTCCAGAGCCGCCCTCAGCCCCAGCCTGTGCTGAAAGATCTCTTTCTGTTTAGAAGAAATACTGGGTGACAGCCGGTTGAACAGCAGCCAGCAGGGTGCCCAGGTGGCCCACAAAGCCAATGGCATCCTGGCTCGGATCAGCAGTAGTGTGGCCAGCAGGACTAGGGCCATCATTTTCCCCCTGCGCTGGGCACTGGGGAGCCTCCTCTTGAGCACTGGGGGCAGTTCTGGGCCCTCACTTCAAGAGATGGAGGGGCTGAAGCAGGTGCAGAGGAGCAACGAGGCTGGGGAAGGGACTGGAGGGAAAGGCTGGTGGGGAGAGGCTGAGGGAGCTGGGGGTGTTGAGCCTGGAGGAGACTCAAAGGGGACCTTCTCCCTCTCTCCAGCTCCCTGAAGGGAGGTTGGAGTCAGGTGGGGGTCAGGCTCTTCTCCCAGGCAGCCAGCACCAGGATGAGAGGGCAGGACCTGAAGCTGCCAGGGGAGGGTTAGGCTGGATGTCAGGAAGCCCTTCCTCAGGGAAAGGGTGATCAGAGCCTGGACTGGGCTGCCCAGGGCAGTGGTGGGGTCCCCATCCCTGGAGGTGCTGAAGGACAGACTGGGCTGGACTGGGTAAGCTCAGAGGGCTTTTCCAGCCTCAATCATTCTGTGATTCTGTGGGTCACAGGAATGGGTCCGACTCTCATTCGGACAGTTGCCACAGGACAGGGCTGCTCAGCTCACCCCAGGGCAGGGAGCTGTGTTCCTGCCTTCCAAGGCCCAGTGCTGCAGGGGATGCTGATCACAGCTAAAGCCGTTGGTGCACTCCCGGCCGTTCCTGCTTTGCAAAGCGCCCGTGGCTGAGCAGTTAATGGAGGCATCTGCTGCACTGGCAGAGTTCACCGACTTCATTAAAGGCATCTAACAATTCTGCAGCTGCATGCAAAGGACCGCGGGTACTCGCAGGGCTGAATCTGAATAGCCCCAGCGCTGCGTCCCCGCTGTGTGAGAGGCGTCCATCTGCAGCCAGACCCTCACAGGAAAGAAAAAAACAGGGGGCAAGGACTGGAGATGCTCTGGAGCCACTTTGCAATGTGTGAATCACAGAATCACAGAACATTAGGGACTGGAAGGGACCTTGAAAGATCATCCAGAGCAGTCCCCCTGCCACAGCAGGATCCCCTAGATCCAGTCATTAGGGATTGGAAGGGACCTCAAAAGATCATCCAGTCCAGTCCCACTGCCACTGCAGGATCCCCTAGATCAAGTCACACAGGAACACATCCAGGCGGGTTTGAAATGTCTCCAGAGAAGGAGACTCCACAACCCCCCTGGGCAGCCCCTGCCAGGGCTCTGTCACCCTCACCATGAAGAAGGTCCTTCTCACACTGATGGGGAACCTCCTCTGCTCCAGCTCACACCCGCTGCCCCTTGTCCTGCCATTAGATGACACCAAGAAGAGCCTGGCTCCATCCTCCGGAGGCCGTGCCCAACCTCAGCTCAGCCTCACGTCAGAGGGAGCCAGGGGCTCCATCCTTGCCCGTCAGGATGGTTTTACCTGGAAAACATTTTAAAGAGGGATTTTATCAGAGAGTGAAAATCATCTGGTTTAAAAGGACAGGTGGGGAATCTAATCCTGTATCGAGCGGTTATCAAGTTCTCCTCTGCGTGGGGCCGTGTTCTCTCCCTGTTAAATGATGAAACATCTCACTCACGGGCGTATTTCTGGTGCGTCTCCCTGCACATCGGAGCCGACGGGGACTTTGCACGGCTCTTATTTTAACGGCTTGGCAAAGCAGCTCCCGCAAAGCAGCAGGCCCCAAGGGCTACGGATCGGGCTGCCCCGCGCGGGCCACTGCCCTGCAGGGCCGAGGGTCGGGTTGCTGTGGTTGCCCTTCGGCCGGAGCACTGGAGGCTCCCCTGGCAGCTGCAAATGCAACCTCTGCAGGACAGCAATGTCACTGCTGGCTGGCTGGGATGTGGAGCAGACAGATCAATGCGCTGCTGCTTTGCTCGACAGGAGTTCACAGATGAACTTCCGTTAGGAGAGACGTTACCGGTGCGAACAGCCTCTCTTCCCAGCCGCTTCCCGAGGGGAGATGAGGGGGCAATGGGCACATCAAATGCACCCGCACACGAGTCCTGCAGGTGAGGAGAGAGATGCTGCTGCTGCTGCTGGGTCTTCACATCCTGAGACCAGCAGCTCTTCTAGAGAGGAAGGGCCTGTCCTTTCCTCCGCAGCCTGCTCCCAGCACGAGGGGAATTGCGCTTCCTCAGCTCCTCCCCGGTACTGGTGAACAGCAGGGCTGGAGACACGGGAGAGGGGATGTCAGTGCGGGCAGTGCATCGTGTCCAGAGCTGTCCTGCGGGTGACGTGACAACCGCCAGCCCCAGCCAGTGCCGTTGTGTAACGCGTCACGCGGAGTTTGCTCGCGTAGGAGCAGCGCTTCACCTTTGAGCAGCCGCCGGGGGCTCACACCAGAGACTCGGGGGAAGCTGCTGCAGTGAGGTGGGCCTAAAATTGGCCCTTCCTCTGGCCCTGGAGGAAGGTCCTCCCTGGAATCAGTCACTGAAGGACGGGGTAGACAGAGGGCAACACCAGAGGCACGTAGGAAACAAGAAGCGTGCAGCAGCCTTTTCAGACACAAACTCCTCCACAAACAGGAAAGTGATCTAATTCTGCCGTGCACAGAAGCAATAGAGAAGACACAAGGAACAAGCATATTTGATCTGCTATCCCACATGACACCATAGAAGCTGTCGGCATCAAAGCAGCTTTATTGGAATAAAAAGCAGAATTTAGATACCCGGTGTCCCTGAGAAGGAAACGGGGGGTTGTGGAGTCTCCTGTGGAGACCTTTCAAACCCACCTGGTGATGTTCCTGTGCGACTGGATCCAGGGGATCCTGCTGGGGCAGGGGGACTGGACTGGATGATCTCCTGAGGTCCCTTCCAATCTCTGTGATTCTGTAGATGTGTTCCTGTGCGACTGGATCCAGGGGATCCTGCTGGGGCAGGGGGACTGGACTGGATGATCTCCTGAGGTCCCTTCCAATCTCTGTGATTCTGTAGATGTGTTCCTGTGTGACTGGATCCAGGGGATCCTGCTGGGGCAGGGGGACTGGACTGGATGATCTCCTGAGGTCCTTTCCAATCCCTGATGCTCTGTGATGCTGTCAACCCCAGACCAGACTGCAAGATACATTCACTAGACATGGGGAATGGAAGACTCTGTCCCAAAGCATCACGCCTGCAGGAAGATGGGCTCCCTCTCCCCTGCTCGGCTCGCTGCTAGAGATCTGCCGCCTCCCTCTCTACCTGCAGAGCTCCTAAGCCTCTGCCCACGGGAAAACCCAGTAAGGGCTGGTTTTGGTCTGGGCAGTTAGAGCACACTGAGCACCAAGAGCTGGGAGCAGCAGGCAAGCAAACAGGGGCAGTGACGGCAGCACATATCCCCCCTGAAGAGATGCCAGAAGGTCCTTCTGCTTGGGCAAAGCCGGGTGGGGATAGTGATACCGGAGGACGGAGTCTGGATGCAGAAGGTCAGCCACGAGCCAGCACCATGGGGCAGGTTAGTGAGGCCGATGTGTTTACAGCTCGTTGGTCATTTATCAGAATCTCTGCAGCAGGGAGGAGGGATGGTACCAGCCCTACCCCTCATTCTACACCCAAACCTGCCCTTCTCCTACTCATTTGACCTTGTGCTGTCTCTTCCCCAGCAGCAAGAAGGGAGGAGGCTCCAGCTGGCTGTCTTTGAGAGAGACAGGGAATCCACTGGAGACACAGGAAAGACTGAACAAACTGGGAGAAAGGTTTAAAGCACGAGCTGGTAGATCCAGCTGGTCCTGGGCGAATGGTAATCACCTCTCTCTTGCCTCCCACTACAGTTTGCTTAGTGGGCTGTGGATGCTGCTCCCTCCCTGACACAGACTGGAAGAGCTGGCAGCTGAGGAAACTGGGGTTGTTCAGTCTGGAGAAAAGGAGGCTGAGGGGAGACCTTATCACCCTCTACAGCTACCTGACAGGAGGTTATAGAGAGGTGGGACTTGGTCTCTCCTCCCAGGTCACCAGCGCTAGAACAAGCCTCACGCTGTGCCAGGGGAGGGTTAGGCTGGACATCAGGAGAAATCTCTTCCCTCACAGAGCGCTCAGGGACTGGAACAGGGGGTGGCATCACCATCCCTGGAGGGGTTAAAACCACAGTGGGAAGAGTGGGGTTGGGCTGAGGGTTGGACCTGATGATCTTGGAGGTCTCTTCTAACCTCAATGATTCTATGATTCGGTGATTCTATGCAGGTGAGAGACTGCAGTGGTTACCTGCAGCAAGAGATCAGCCTTGGCCACAGTTAGGCCAAGGCCTGGGAAGGGCAGCGACACTGATTCTGAACCCGTAGCCCTTTGGGATTGTCTGGAAAAGCCCTGTCTCACCAGATCAGCCTCTGCTGCAGAATCACAGCTTGCTGCTCTGCCGCCTGAGGTGGATCATCCATTCTCTGAGGGGAGGGCTCCCCAGAGCCACCAGCTTTTTCAGAAAGGCACTGGGCTGCAGCTCAGGGACGTCGGGGTGACTCTCCGAGTACTTCTGCAGTTTAGCCAGAACACGGGGCAGCCCCACGGTGGAAGCGTAGAACATGGGGCCACCCCTGTGCCTTGGCCACCCGTAGCCATGGACATAAATGACATCCAGGTGTTCAGGGCCTGATGCTATTCCCTCAGCCAGGATCTCAAAGCCTTCGTTGATGAGGGAAAACAAGCACCGCTCCAGGATTTCCTCCTGGTCTATGAAGCGGGTCTTGATGTGATGGGTGTCTCTGTACCGGGACAGAAAGTCGTGAAGCCACGGGTCGGGTGTAGCTGTCCTGCCCCCAGCCTTCTCGTACTGGTACCAGCCCTTTCCAGTCTTCTGGCCGAACCTGCCGCTCTCACACAGGAGATCGGGCAGCGGGCTGTAGCGACGGCCGCGCCGCTGGCGGGGTGGTGTTCCCGCGGGCACCGAGGCCCCAGTGAGGCCCTGGCCCTGTCGAGACCTCCAGCCCACATCCAGCCCAGCAAGATCAGACATTCGGAAAGGTCCTATCTTAAACCCAAAATCTTCAATCACCTGATCTACTGCTTCTGGCCTGCTCCCTTCCTCCAGAAGGAAAACCGCCTGCTGCACGTACGGGAACATCATCCGGTTCCCAACGAACCCAAAGCAATTCCCTACCACCACGCCAACTTTTCTCAGTCCTTTGGCTAGCTGCATCGCCGTGGCAATGGCAGCGGGGGACGTGTGGTGGCCGTAGATGATTTCTAGCAGCCTCATCACGTGAGCGGGCGAGAAGAAGTGAGTGCCGATGACCTGCTGCGGGCGGCTCGTGGCTGAAGCTATTTCATCGATGTTCAGGGCTGAGGTGTTTGTACACAGGAAGGCCTCTGGCTTGCAGATTCTTGAGAGCTTCTGGAATATTTCCTTCTTCAGAGCCATGTTCTCAAACACAGCCTCGATGACTGGATCTACGTCGTGCAGGGCATTGAAGTCCAGAGTGAACTGGAGACGTGCAGGGTTATGGAAGTCCAGGGTTGGGGCACCCTGCTCCATCTTCATTGCCTCACGTTCCAAAAGGAGCATCACGGCTTTTCTCCCCATGTTCAGATACTTCAGGTCCTGCTCCAGGGCCACCACAGGTATGTTGGCCTTAACCAGAGAAGTCACGATGCCTCGGCCCATCGTTCCCAGCCCTGGGGACAGAAGAGAGTTAGAATTAGGGACTGCAGATAGAAAATGGAGGAGCTAGTGCTTCACCGCAACACTGCCTTTGTATCTCCAGGATAACAAGTGGAGGCCAACAGGATGAGGGTGAACAGGGCCACGGGCAGAGTCCTGCACTTTGGCCACAAGAACCCCCCTGAGGGATGAGGGGTTGGAGAGCAGCCTGGCAGAGAGCAACCTGGCAGTACTGGTTGGCAACTGGCTGAACAGGAGCCAGCAGGGTGCCCAGGTGGCCCAGAAGGCCAATGGCATCCTGGCTTGGATCAGCAATAGTGTGGCCAGCAGGACTAGGGATGTCATTCTCCTCCTGTCCTGGGCACTGGGGAGGCCTCCCCTTGAGTACTGGGGACAGTTCACAGACCCTCACTTCAAGAAAGAGACTGAGAGGATGGAGCGGGTCCAGAGGAGCAACGAGGCTGGAGAAGGGACTGGAGGGAAAGGCTGATGGGGAGAGGCTGAGGGAGCTGGGGGTGTTGAGCCTGGAGAAGACTCAGGGGGGACCTTCTCCCTCTCTCCAACTCCCTGAAGGGAGGTTGTAGTGAGGTGGGGGTCGGGCTCTTCTCCCAGGCAGCCAGCACCAGGATGAGAGGGCAGAGCCTGGAGCTGCCAGGGGAGGGTTAGATTGTGTGTTAGGAAGCCCTTCCTCAGGGAAAGGGTGATCAGAGCCTGGACTGGGCTGCCCAGGGCAGTGGTGGGGTCCCCATCCCTGGAGGTGCTGAAGGCCAGGTGGGTTTGNCCACCCCAGATCCCACTGGCCTCCTTGGCCACCAGGGCCCACTGCTGGCCCCTGGCCATCCCAGTGGCCACCAGGATGGAAATTCTGTAGGAGTGATTTTTTTTTAATCCCACGTTTACAAATGAAAACCAGCTAAACAGATCAACAGAAACAAGGGGATTAAACAATTTGTCCAAAGCAGCTTTGTCGAGAAGATCCCAAATGATGTCAGCACTGAAACAACTTCCAGCAACCAAGGTCAAACGAGGCAGCCTGGTTGTCCCTCAAAGCCAAACACCCCTGGCTGAGGGGTGTTTACCCCTCACCCCATGAACACCCCTCGCTCAGCCACAAGAAGATGGTTTGCAGAGACAACCTGGGGGGCTGTTTATAAACCGTTACGCTCTCCGGCAAAGCTCGAGTTCCCTTCTAGGAAATTAGATTTGCTACTTCATGAGCAGCCAGTGCTGGAAACTAACCTGCAAACAAACCTAGAAGAGCAGGAGTCAGGGCTACAGTGGCCGTGGTTGGCTGATGAAAAAACCCTGAGGCTGAGGGGAGACTCTCTAGAACTAACTGACAGGAGGTTGTGGAGAGGAGGGTGCTGCTCTCTTCTCACGGGTCATTAGTGACAGGCCAAGAGGGACCGGCCTCAAGCTGCTCCAGGGGAGGGTTAGGCTGGACAGTAGATGTATTTTCACAGATCAGTCAGACACTGGAACAGGCTGCCCAGGGAGGGGGTTGAGCCACCATCCCTGGAGGTGTTTAAAGGTCCTTTAGATGTGGAGCTTAGAGATCTGCTCTAGTGACCTTGGCAGAGTAGGGTTATCGGTTGGACTTGATGATCTCAAGGGTCTTTTCCAACCTCAATGATTCTGTGAAACGCAAACCTCACCCAGGTTTTTCTGTGGAAACCTCACCAGGAGCAGCTTTCTCTCCAGGGGAAGCTCTGCGGCGGTGTTAGCTGATTCCCCTGACTGCTGCTGTCCACTCGTGGCATGAATACTCCCACCTAGGCTTTAGCCATCCCCTGCACGCTTGTAGCACTTCACCTTCCGTGGGAATAGGCTTAGAGATCAGACACGAGCTTGCCAAGCTTGTTTCTGACCTAGAAAAGCTGTCTCTCAACTTACTACATGACTCTTCAGTGAAGTGATGTTTAATGAAACTGGCAGAGGGAGTAATGAAAGCCCCAAGGGCTCTGCTGCGTTAGAGCTTGCACAACACGGCTCCCCGGCAAACGCTCCCTACAGCTGGGCTACATAACTAAGGGGCATTTGGCTCTCTAGTCTTTCAGAGGGCTCTCATTTTTGAATATGGTAAAGCCATGTTATCTTGGGGAGGAATAGATCAGAGCAGAGTGTAGAGGGGAACCCTTTGGCAATGAGTCAGCAGGGGCCCTGGTCGCCAAGAAGGCCAGTGGCATCCTGGGGTGGATCAGAAGGGGGGTGGGTTAGGAGATCAAGAGAGGTTCTCAACTCCTTCTGCTCTGTGCTGCTCAGACCAGAGCTGGAATCTCGTGTCCAGCTGTGGGCCCCTCAGCTCCAGGAGGACACAGAGCTGCTGGAGAGAGCCCAGGGCAGAGCCACAGGGGTGATGGAGGGAAGGGAGCATCTCCCTGCTGAGGAAAGGCTGAGGGAGCTGGGGCTCTGGAGCTGGGAAAAAGGAGCCTGAGGGGTGACCCCATGGATGTTGGTCAATATGTGAAGGGTGGGTGTGAGGAGGATGGAGCCAGGCTCTGCTCAGGGGCACCCAGTGACAGGACAAGGGGCAGTGTGTGTGAGCTGGAGCAGAGAAGGTTCCACATCAGTGTGAGAAGGACCTTGTTCCCAGTGAGTGTGCCAGAGCCCTGGCAGGGGCTGCCCAGGGGGGATGTGGAGTCTCCTTCTCTGGAGACATTTAAGACCCACCTGGCCACGTTCCTGTGCGACTGGATCTAGGGGCTCCTGCTGTGTCAGGGGGATGGGACTGGATGCTCTTGCGAGGTTCCTTCCAATCCCCAGTGTTCTGTGTTTCTGTGTGATTTTGTGACTCGCTGACCCCTAGATGTCCCTCCCAACCCCTAACAATCCGTGCCTGTGTCTGTCTGGGCAGCCCGGTGCTTTGCTGGGAGGCGGCGCCTCGCCACACAGAGACACTGGCACCCCTGTAATTCCAGGCCAAACAGGGATGCGACAAATCCATTTGCTGGGCAAGCTGAGTGAGAAATGGCTGTTAATTATTGATCTGTCACACGAGGTACTTAGAGCAGGAAGACTCATGCAAAATTGATGCAAGGAGCTCCACAACAAACGCAGCCAAAATCCGTCCGGAGCGACTCACGCGCAGCCACACGCCAAAGGAACACGGAGCAGCGGGAAATTCTCGGCACCACGGTGAACATTTGGAGTTTAAAAAGCCAGGCAGTGGCAAGAACACTCTGTAGGTCCTTTGTGTCAGGGTATTCACTTCAAGCTGAAAGAAGGTGGAGTCTCCTTCTCTGGAGACCTTTAAAATCCAGCTGAACATGTTCCTGTGTGGCTGGAGCTAGGAGATCCTGCTGTGGCAGTGGGACTGGATGATCTTGCAATGTCCCTTCCAACCCCTAATGGTCTGTGATTACATACTGGGGGCACTTTGGGAGGACTGGGTGACCTGCCTCATGGGTGAGGGGAAGGCTGTGGATGGAGTCTACCTGGACACCAGCAAAGCCCTCAGCACAGTCTCTCACAGCATCCTCCTGGAAAAGCTGGCAGCCCACGACTCGGACGAGGACACCCTCCACTGGGTGGAAAACTGGCTGGATGACCGGGCACAATGAGTGACTGTGGATGGTGCTGCATCCAGCTGGTGTTCTCCAGGGATCAGTACTGGGCCCTGTCCTGTTCAACATCTTTACTGATGACCTGAATCAGGGGATCAAATCTACCCTTGGTAAATTCATGGATGACACCAAGCTGGGGGCAGGGTCGATCTGCTGGAGGGGAGGAAGATGCTGCAGAGAGATCTGGACAGGCTGGGTCAGTGGGCAGAGGCCAACGGGATGAGGTTTAACAGGGCCAAGGGCATCCTGGGGTGGATCAGAAGTGGGGTGGTTGGTAGATTGAGCAAGGTTCTCCTCCCCCTGGATGATCTTTCGAGATCACTCCGATCCCTAATGCTCTGGGATTCTGTGACAACTTTTCAGAAGGAGAACAAGCACGGTGGGGTGGCAGACAGAAGCGGTGGGAAGCTGTTGCACTTGATTCAGAGTTAAACAGAGGTGATCAATAACCTTCAAAAGGGGAGATGTCACTTATCAAGTGAAGTATGACATGAACAACAAGGAGAGTCAAACAAGCTCTACCTGTGGGGGCTACGGGGGCTGCTCTGATGGAAGCAATGATTCAGAAAAGGCATTAGCAGCCTTGGTAACTGTCGAGGCCCTGAGTGCACAGGTGAGCTTTGACTACCCTGACCAACTGCACCTGGAGCCTCCACCCACACACAGTGCCCATGGCCCTGGAGCCCTATTTAAGCTCAGATCTGGAGGTTCACTGCTTCTGGGATGTGTGCTGGGGGGGTCTCAGTGTCTTAAGTGCCTGTGCCAGGCTGCTGTTGAGCCAGGCTGCTGTTGAGCCAGACTGGCTTCCCAGCTTTACTTTGGACCTGGATCAGCCAGACCCTTCTGATGATCATCGGTGCTTCCAGAAGATCCTGGCTTTGATGTCTGCCTGCCCTGCTCAGGTAAGGTAAATAATTGATGCAGCAGTGGGTTGTGCTGCCATCCAGAGGGAGAAACGTGTGGATGGGAAATTCCTGAACCTCAGCAAGGGGAATTGTGAAGTCTGGGGGAGAACAGTCTTATGCACCAGTATATACCAGTATCTATGTTCCTGTGTGACTTGGTGTTAAGTGGCCCTGCTGTGCCAGGGGGATTGGACTGGATGACCTTTGGAGTTCCCTTCCAATCCCTAGAGTTCTGGGGGCTGGCTGGCAAGCTGCTGTGCAGAAAAGGCTTTGAGGGTCCTGGTGGACACCAAAGTGACTGTGAGCAGTAAAATGACCTTTTGGTGTAGAAAGATGATGGTGTGCTGGGCTGGGAAGTTGAGGGAGGTGATGGAGGTGATCCTTCCCTTCTACTTAGCACTGGTGAGACCATATTTGGAGTACTGTGTCCAGCTCTGGGCTCCCCAGTAAAATAAAGTGAGATGGAGCTGTCTGGGCTCAAAGAAGGGCTACTGAGCTCTTCACTGAGCGAGTGTCTCATGAGGAAAGGCTGAAGGCTGTGATTCCAGCCCAGAGAAGGCCTGGGGGGGGTGTCTCACCAACCTACATAAATACCTGGGAGGAAAGAACAAAGAATACAGAGCCAGACCCTTCTCAGTGGCTCCCAGTGACAGAACCAGAAGCAATGGGCAGAACCTGAAGTGCTGGTGGTTCCATCTGAGCAAAAGAAAACACTTTCTTTACTGTGGAGGTGACTGGGTACTGGCACAGGTTGTTTAGAGAGGTTGTGGATTCTCTTTGGAGCTGTTTAAAAGCTGTTTGGATGTGGTTGTGGGTGACTAACTGGTGACTATCTGAGTAAGGAGGTTGGACAAGATGATGTTCAGAGGGGGTCTGCCTCTAGGATTCTGTGGTTCTGACCCTGGGTGTGTTATTGCCATTGGTGCAGCTGCTCCCCACCAGTATCACACAATCATAGACTGGCCTGGGCTGGAAAGGACCTCCACGGGGCATCTAGTGCAAGTCCCCTGCAGTGAGCAGGGCTGTACTCAACTACATCAGGGTGCCCACAGCCTTTTCCAGCCTTTCATTGAAGATCTCCAAGGATGGGGCCTCAGTTCCCTCCCTGGGCAGCTTGTTCAACCTCCCCTCCTGCTAAAGAACTTCTTCCTAACAGCCCCTTTCAATCTGCCCTTCTCTAATGTGGAACTACTGGCCCTCACCTTTCACTCTGTAAACAGCCCCCTGCAGCCTAGTTGTAGCCCCCTTCAGGGACTGGAAGGTCGCTCTCAGGTCCTCCCAGAGCCTGCTCTTCCCCAGGCTGAACAGCCCCAGCTCCATCAGCCTGTCCTCATAGCAGAGGGGCTCCAGCCCCCTGATCATTTTCATGGCCTCCTCCAGACCTGCTCCATCAGGTCCCTGCCCTTCCTGTACTGAGGGCTCCAGAGCTCAGCAGATAAATACCAGGAAGTGTTGAACATGGTGAATACAAAAGCTGGCTGCTACCTTGAGCAGCAAGAAACCTACCTCTTGGAACCTGTTGTTAGCAAAACATCTCCTGGAATGCTCCCACTTCATTTATCTGTGTTTTATGGGGAGCTGAAAAATCAGGGGCAGGTCAGTCGTGACAATGACCAGAGTGTGAGACACTGCTCTGCAGCAAAAGCATCAGAGCACTTGGTTGGTTTAGTCTGCAACAGGAAGGACTTAACTTGAGCTCTGTCTGTACCCAGCTACATAAACACTACACCTGGGGGTAGGTACTGGGGCAAGTTCAGACCAGACTGCAGAATCCTGTCTGGAGATGAGTGCTCGTGCTCCCATGGATGGCAGAGGTACCTTTTCAGTTAGGAAATAAGATGGAGATTGTTTCTACTATGAACCTTCAAACAGATTGTATTTGTCCTTAGAATTCCCTCCAGCTCAGTTACAGCACCAAGTAAGCAGATCAGCTCTGAACAGCCCCTGTTCAGCAGATTGGGGCTCTCGTGTGATTCACTACAACACAGCAGAGAGCCCCTTCCAGCTACTTGATGGTTCCTTAAAATGCTTCAACAGAAGCCCCTCCTGCCAAACCCACAGCTCAGGACTGACCAGTTTGGGACTGTGTGTGGCCAAACACTGCTCTTGCAGTCCCAGGATAATTCTTAACTGGATGCTCTAACAGCCATGGATCCTCCTCACGAGCCCTGAGCAACCTGCTCTAGTGAAGCTCTCCCTGCCTGTGCAGGGTGGAACTGAATGATCCTGAAGATCCCTTCCAACCGTGGCCATTCTGTGAACTTCCCAGAAGTGTTTGAGCTTTCCAGGAGCTCACACTGTGGAGCACGAGAGGCCTGACAAGTGCCCAGGCAAGAGCAGCGTTGGGTGAGCTTTACCCAAAACAGAAGGGATGTCTTCCAAGCGCTCCATTGTCTAATAATTTTTTGAGAGCTACTAATGCAGCAGACAAGGCTGAAAGCTACTCCAGCAGTGCATCAAACGTTTGATCTAAATTGCTCTCACATAAAAATTAATGAAGGCATTATCTTGCTGGGCTACAAAATGGCAGCAGTGGATCCCAGTGAGATGAAATCTTCTTAAAACACAGCTGTCAAAATGTTTTCATATTAATCATCTGAGTGACACTGCACATGCAGCACAGAACTAGACCAGGAGGAGGAGAATTCCATGCAAACCAGCTTATAACATGGAATGGAGCCAGGACTCTCAGAGCAGCGTTTAAAAGGGAACAGACTGCTTCTAGTCCACAGATGAAGCTGTCTCTGAAGTGAGAGGAAGCTCTTCTCCTGAAGAAAGAGGTGCCATCAAGTAACAACCTAGTGGGATGTGTTTAGCCTGGAGAAGATGAGACTCAGCAGGGTCCTTCTTTTCTACAACTCCCTGAAGGGAGGTTGTAGTCAGGTGAGGGCTGGGCTCTTCTCCCAGGCAACCAGCACCAGGATGAGAGGGCAGGGCCTGAAGCTGCCAGGGGAGGGTTAGGTTGGATGTTAGGAAGCCCTTCCTCAGGGAAAGGGTGATCAGAGCCTGGAATGGGCTGCCCAGGGCAGTGGTGGGGTCCCCATCCCTGGAGGTGCTGAAGGCCAGCCTGGCTGTGGCCCTGAGGTGATGTTAGGCCCCAGGCTGGGCTGGCTGAGCTCAGAGGGCTTCTCCTGCCTCAATTCTGTGAGTCTGTGATTTGCCATCTAAATTTCTGAGCTTAGCAATTCAGTGTCAACTTCACCCACCACCTATGGCTGTGGAGCACCTTTGCTCCACAGTGGAGCAAAGTGACAAAGAGCAAAATGGATACCAGTGACTTCCACAGGGGAACCCCCTTCAGCTGGGAGCAAAGCCAGATCACACTCAGCCTGCTGCTACCTGCAGTCAGCAGCCACCACAGCTGTGCCACTCCCTTACCTATGACAGCAGCCTTGCGGATGGGCTGTGGGGAAGCACTTCTCCACGAAGCCCCACTGGGTGTCGTCCACCTCCGCACCGCTCGCTCCGCGAAGAACGCGTACTGCAGGGCTCGGGCCTGGCCTGAAGTCAGCAGCACTCCAAACAGCTCCTGCTCCTTCTTCACCCCAGCAGCAAAGGGCCTCTCTGTGGCAGCCCTGACTGCCTGGAAGCAGAGCTCCGGCGCCAGGCACCCGCGAGCCCGTTTCTTCACCTTCACAGCAGCTTCGCTGAGAAATGCTTCCATGTTTGGCAGCTTTGGAACGGGCTTCAGGCTGAGCCTGCGGGGTCCCAGCGGCTGGCCTGGAGGTAGAACAAGGGGGTTATAGAACAGAGTCCACCTGTGGAAGGCTACAGATTGCCACCCCTTCCTGCTCAGCCAGTCTACCTCTTTCCCCCCCCCACCCCAAGCTCACGGCATGAGGGCTTCATGGTGCAGTGATCTGGGTCTACAGCTCCAGTGTCTGACACTTCTCTTTAGAGCCCTGTTTGCTCCAGCAGTGATAATTATTCCAGCCCTTTCTCAGGCTTCAAGAAAGCAAGATTTCAGGTTTAAAGTAGTAATTATCTCCTTTCTCCCAGCTCTGCTCAGTGCCTTGACCTCTCTGGTCCTCTTACTCTGCAGCACTAGCTGCCATGTTCGTAGGGCTCTTCTTAAAAGCTCCAGCACTGAACTGTGTCCAGATTTGGGCACCTCAGGACAAGGGAGACATTGAGGGGCTGGAGCAAGGGCAGAGGAGGGCAAAAGAGCTGGGGAAGGGCCTGGAGAATCAATGTGATGAGGCTGAGAGATGGAGAGAGTTGGGGCTGGTTAGTTGGAGGAAGAGGAGGCTGAGGGGAGATCTCATGGCTCTCCACAACTCTAAGGTCACTGCAGAGATGCTGGTGCTGGGCTCTTCTCACAGGTCATCAGTGACAGAAGCAGAGGGAAGGGCTTCCAGCTCCAACAGGGGAGGGTCAGACTGGGCATCAGGGAGAGATTCTTCCTGGAGAGAGGGGTCAGGGACTGGACTGGGCTGCACAGAGTAGGGGTTGAGTCTCCATCCCTGGAGGAGTTTCAAAGTCTCTTAGATGTGGTGTTGGGGATGTGGTTTAGGGGTGAACTTGTGGAGTAGGGTTGCTGGTTGGACTTGATGATCCCAGGGCTCTTTTCCACTCTGAATGATTCTTCAGGTTTTTCTTCAGCATCATGTAGTGTTCTTGGTGTTCAATCGACTTAGCTAGCCAGGTGAACTCCAGCAGGAGTCCTGACCCAGGCATTTATAAGAGACTGGAAAATACACCCTGACTTCACAGAACATTAGGGGTTGGGAGGGACCTCAAAAGATCATCCAGCCCCATCCCCCTGCCACAGCAGGATCCCCTAGATCCTGTCCCACAGGAACACCTCCAGGTGGGATTCCCCCTGACAGCAGGAGTCCCTTCAGTGACTCTGGGACTAACCAAGAGGATGGCTCAAGCAGCATGAGTTGGGCAGCACATTAACAACAAGGGAGAGCCCCTGCTTGTGTCAGCACGGGGCGAGTCAAGCAGCTGCACAAATGCAGGAGGCTCATTACAGGCTGGAGTTGCCATGGTGATACCTAGAAGGGCTTTTAATTGAGAGAAGTTGGTTACGCTTCGGATGCCAGAACCCTCTCCACTCTCTTCAGAAGCAGAGACCTTGGTGCTTGCTAAGAGATTTGCTGTTCCCTACCCAGGGTGCTCCTACGCTCTCAGCAGCAGCTTTGCCTCAGTAAAGACAGTGGAGGAACAAGATCAAGAACTTCAGGATGTAACCTCTTAATACTCCAACATTTTCTCAAAGACCCTTTTGTCATCATAGCCACATCCAGGTGTAAAAGGGCTACTGCACTGCCTGCCAGAGGAACCCAGGACTGCCACCAGAGCCCCCTCAAGCTAAGCAGCTCTCTGGTACAGTCTGGTGGCCCCAGCTTCACAGCAGCACCCTGTCTTCAGAGGTGCCCTATTGTCTCCAGCTGCTCTTCATTCTCTTGCAGCCAGTGCATCAGCAGGAGGCTTGGAAGGAGATCACCTCCAGGATGCAGAAGAGCAGGAATAATGGCAG
This sequence comes from Rhinopomastus cyanomelas, assembly GCA_013400115.1. NCBI lineage: Eukaryota > Metazoa > Chordata > Aves > Bucerotiformes > Rhinopomastidae > Rhinopomastus > Rhinopomastus cyanomelas. The sequence continues at coordinate 341,358 of VXBP01007476.1, forward strand.
CAGTGTGGTCAAAGCAGGTGCCTTGACTCCAGCACTGAAATTCTAATCTCAAAGATATTTTCCAACCTGAATGATTCTCCAACTGGCCAATCGGTTCTGCTGGTGCTCTGACTGACCAATTGGCTCTGCTGGTCCCTGGATTCTGCAGATAAGACTTTGGAGCCCCAGGACTCCATAGAAAGTCTTTCACAGAACCCTCATCGTGTAAGCAGCTTCCCTTGGGATCAGAATTCATAGTGTCCATGTTTTTCCACATTCACAGTGGACAAAGTTTGTATCAGACACTACTGCAGGGTTTGGTCAGCATTATGGTCCTTTCTTTTGGGATCCTTAGTGTGAAGGGAGGTTTTTAGCCCAGGTAGGCTTGTTACCAGTAGATAAAGACCCACCCCTTTAACAGTGGGCTTCATTCAATCACAAGGGGAGACCTCAACGTTGTCCCAGATCTAATGGCTGAAGGCCACTTAAGTAACTTCACAGGACATCTCTGATGTGGAAAGGTCTGGTAAAGAAGGAGCACTGCAGGGAGCCCTCAAGCCTGGTGTTGAGAGAGCAAATAGCACTTGCAAGCACAAACACCAATAGGGGACATGAGACAGTTCCTCAGAGTGAAAAAGGAAGGTTGCTCTCCTCAGTCTTGTGCTAAAGCCTTTTTCTTTAGCTGTAAGCTGAACTGGCCTTGCTAAGTCTTTGGACAGCATCCTCACACAATGCTGTTTCTGCAGTGCTGACAACAGTCAAGGGCAAGGAAAGATCAGCTGAATCAAAACCTGGGAAGAAGAGATTGGTGTGGGGACACCTGCAGCTTGATCTCTGTTGCTGTAACAACACCAGGAGGATGGAACCAGGCTCTGCTCAGGGGCACCCAGTGACAGGACAAGGGGCAGTGGGTGTGAGCTGGAACAGAGGAGGTTCCACATCAGTGTGAGAAGGACCTTCTTCCCAGTGAGGGTGACAGAGACCTGGCAGGGGCTGCCCAGGGAGGTTGTGGAGTCTCCTTCTCTGGAGATGTTTAAGACCTGCCTGGATGTGTTCCTGTGTCACTTGGTCTAGGTGATCCTGCTGTGTTAGGGGGATTGGACTGGATGATCTTTTGAGGTCCCTTCCAACCCCTAATGATTCTATAAAGGGCTATTCTACAGCACCCTACAATCCACCTAAGGTGGGTGCTGCAAGTAGTAGTCTTATGGTGACTCCAAACCTCTTAGGAGCCCAATAGGAAACGTGCAAACAATTCAAGGGAAGACTACAAAACCTGTGTAGATCACAGAACATCAAAGATTGGAAGTGATTGCAAAAGATTTACTCCAACCCCCCTGCCACAGCAGGATCACCTAGATCCAGTCGCACAGTATGTGGCCAGGAGGGTTTGAAATGTCTTCAGAGAAGGAGACTCCACAACCCCCTGGGCAGCCCCTGCCAGGGCTCTGGCACCCTCACTGGGAAGAAGGTCCTTCTCACACTGATGGGGAACCTCCTCTGCTCCAGCTCACACCCACTGCTCCTTGTCCTGGCACTGGGTGCCCCTGAGCAGAGCCTGGCTCCATCCTCCTCACACCCACCCTTCCAATCCCTAATGCTCTGTGATTCTGTAACGTGAAGTCATCCCAGAGTTGTAAACCCTGGGGACATTACAGGAGCCCATATGTGAGAGGCAGGGCTGGCCTGTGAACACCCTTCCTGCTTGGGAATTTCTGAGGAACAACAGAACTCCAACTCTTCGGACCTGCAGTGGGCTGAGAGCTGCCAGAGACAAGTCCTGTTTGCATCCAAGGGACACTTGACCAGACCTCCTGCCTGAAGAAGGTGGCAGCCCTGACCAGACCTCCTGCCTGAAGAAGGTGGCAGCCCTGAAGAGAGATGAAGACATGTTCATCCAGCTTGTTTTCCCAGAGGAGAAGTGCTAAAGGCAGATGTAACTGAGAGCCTGTCTCCAACAGGCTCCATCTCAAGCATGCAATTACCTAACGGCAGTGTCTGCGACTCCTCTGGGTTTTAGGAGACCCAGGGGAAGCTCATGCTTCCTCAGCTGGTCCTGCTAATAGCTCAGAGTCCAACTCATCATCATTATCCTGCCACGTGGAGTTGAATATCTGCAGAGCTTGAGCTAATCTCAGCTGAACTGCTTTTCTGTGGCTCTTTGGTGCAACCCAGGGATACTTCTGTGCTCAGAGATGATACAGGTCAGTGAGCACATGTGGCCACAAAGGAAGGGATGATTCTGCACACAGGGAGGGCTTCAAAGTCCTCTGCTGTGCAGAGGATCAGCAGCCATTTTCTCCTCCAGTTGAGGAAGACTGCAGCAGGGCAGCAAGAGATGGGCAGCTGGAGCTGCAAGCTGCTGCCTGCCACAGGCAATGACAGCAATTATTCAATGGTGTGTTGCCATCAGCTGGAGAGATCCTGCGATGCAGCTGGAATTAGTGAGGTGATTACCCAACACACTTAATGAGTGAAGCTCTCCTTGTCTCCAAGCATTTAGCTCCTGGCTACTCATTCTAGTAGCTGCCTTCCAAAATGAACGTGGCTGCGTTTACCTGAAGGGGCTGCTTTGCCTGCGAAAGGCCAGGAGCTCCTGTTTGCTTCCTTAGCTGCTGGATGGAATTGCTGGGTTTGAAAGAAGAATTGAACCTGGAATCAGGATTTGTCTGTGTGCTCCTGCAACCACTTAGTCAAGTGCCTTTTGGAGGTGTTTTTCATTAGGAATAATCTGCAAAATCCATAGATGAAGATACTTTCCTAACAGACCTACTGTAAAGGTACCACAGCTGGAATCTTCTGTCCAGTTGTGGGCCACTCAGCTCCAGAAGGACACAGCGCTGCTGGAGACAGTCCAGCACAGAGCCACAGATGATGGAGTGGAGCATCTCCTTGATGAGGAGAGGCTGAGGGAGCTGGGAAACAAGGAGCCTGAGGGGTGACCCCATGGAGGTTGATCAATATGTGAAGGGTGGGTGTGAGGAGGATGGAGCCAGGCTCTGCTCAGGGGCACCCAGTGATGGGACAAGGGGCAGCGGGTACGAGCTGGAGCAGAGGAGGTTCCACATCAGTGTGAGAAGGACTGAGGCTGGCAGAGCCCTGGCAGGGGCTGCTCAGGGGGGTTGTGGAGTCTCCTTCTCTGGAGACATTTCAAATCCTCCTGGGCATGTTCGTGTGCAACTGGACCTGGGGGATCCTGCTGTGTCAGGGGGATGGGACTGGATGATCTTTCGAGGTCCCTTCCAATCCCTAATGTTCTGTGAAAGGTAGCTTGGCCAACTGCACCTTGGAACAGTGATCAAGGACCCCTGCTTCAGTAAAGCCAGTGCTGACACTGCTCTCTTCCCAGGAGATACTGCAGATCCAGGGCTGAGAAAGCTTTAGAAGAAAGTAATTTCTGAATTGATTTGTTTTGGATGCTTATCTCACAGTCCAGCCTTCCCAGGAATCAAAATTCCATCAGTGATAAAACCTAGGTATTTGGCCACAGGGCTCTGTAAGAAGCCAGTGGTGTTAGTCCCATCACAAAGAAGTCCCACACAAACACAGCGGATGTCTGTGATGGCAGTCTCTGGTTTCATCAAGATGATCTGAAAACACTCACTGAAAGCAGCTCCACGTGAACAAAACCCAGGCCAGCGAGGCAAGTCTGCAGCCTCTTCTGCAGCCCCCAGTTAGTTCTTGATGGAGAGAAATGAAAGCCCAGCTTTGCCTTTGTATGGCAGGAGAATTACAGTAACTTGAGTCAAAGGCCAAAGCCAGGAAGGATTCAAAAGGAATGATGAGCTCTGGGTACAACATTCTTTCATGTTATCGGGTAACCTGAGGCCAGATGGTGCTTCAAAACTCCTCAAGGTTTAATGAGGACCTTTCCAAGCCATTGTTCCTTTCCAAAAGGAATATTTCTTCCCAAAGAAATATTGATTAGCTGATTTGCCAGCATTTTCACTGTGAAAGCACCTACTGTGTGTGTCAGTAAAGCAGCTGGAAGGTCCTGCTGGAGCTGACGGTGTCCTGTGAAATCCTGCCAATGACATCGCTCATCTTCACCGGGGGAGCTGACCAGCAACAAGCAGATGGAAAACTGATCACTAATAATCAGATTGGGAGAGGATACTTGAGGAATCATTAGGGATTGGAAGGGATCTTGAAGGATCATCTAGTCCAAACCCCCTGCCACAGCAGGATCATCTAGACCAAGTCACACAGGAACACATCCAGGTGGGTCTTAAAATGTCTCCAGTGAAGGAGACTCCACAACCTCATGGAATCATTCTTGCTGGAAAGGACCTCCAGGATCATCAGGCCCAGCCCTCATCCCCACAGCTCCCTAGCCCATGGCCTCAAGGGCTCTGGCTACTTGGCTTTTAAACCCCTCGAAGGAGACATTGAGGGGCTGGAGCAAGTGCAGAGGGGGGCAATGAAGCTGGGGAAGGGCCTGGAGACTCAATCTGATGAGACAGAGTGAGAGAGTTGGGGCTGTTTAGTTTGAGGAAGAGGAGGCTGAGGGGAGACCTCATAGCTCTCTACAGCTACCTGAAAGGGCACTGCAGAGATGCTGGTGCTGGGCTCTTCTCACAGGTCATTTGTTACACAAGCAGAGGGAAGGGCTTCCAGCTCCAACAGGGGAGGGTCAGACTGGGCATCAGGAAGAAATTCTTCCTGAAGAGAGTGGTCAGGGACTGGGCTGGGCTGCCCAGGGTGGGGCTTGAGTCCCCATCCCTGGATGAGTTTCAAAGTCTCTTAGATGTGGTGTTGGGGGATCTGGTTTAGGGGTGACCTTGTAGAGTAGGGCTGATGGTTCGACTCATGATCCCAAGGGTCTCAAATGATTCTATGATTCTGTAATCCCAGCCTGACAAAGCACTGCTATGTCATCAAAGCAGAGAGACTCTCTTACTTCCTTGCAAGTATCCCATTGTGACAGAGCTGATGAAATACTGGTGGAAGTCGATGGTCTGTTTCCAGAGGTGCAGAGGTTACTAGTGGGGAAACTGCTGTTTTCTCACAAGGTGCTGCTCCTCATGCTGCCGGAGGAATGTTCCTCTTCCCGTATGAACTCCAGTGAACCTCATTTTGTTATTACTAAGGTTTGATGGGGTGGGGAAAAAGCCCTCTCCACATCACTCCCATCTCCACAGGCCATCATCTTACATAAGCAGCTAAAGAACGAGGAACAGAACCACTTGAAGGCTCACGGGTCATTAAGTTGGGTTGAAGACATGCCAGCCCCTCCACGAGAAGGAGGAAGCTACTTCTGCTCAGCCATTGCTGCTGGTGCAACCAGGGCACGAGCAGAGCCAGCTGTGATCCAAAGCTATATCTGGAAGGAGCACGCCCTCCCCAGAATCAGCGGAGCGCAGCAGCCCAGAGGAGCATCGGCGTTTGCATCTATAATTAAGATGCAGGAGGACTTGATGTCTATCTGTTCTCTCAACCCTCATTTGAATTTCTGCAGCTCTCCAGCATCTGAATTTCTCAGACAACAAACTGTGCAATTAATTCCCCCTCGCACGGATGCCAAAGCTCAGTGAATGGAGCATGGAAACGGGAACAAACCGGGGGGCTTTGTTCTGACTCCCTCCAGCCCTGGAACGCCATCGATTGCGTTTGGCACCAGGACAATTCTTTCCTCACCCATCGCTCTGGTTGCCAAGCGAATTGCTGCCTCGACTGTGTTTTCTTCTACAACTTCATCAACCAAGCCCAGCTTCAGCGCTTCGGCTGCCGAAACGTGTCTTCCTGCGATAAAAGGAGAATGAGGGTGACTGTGGTGAGGCTTAACGAGCAGTTTCGGTGCTTGCCACGTGAGCAAAGGCACCTCTGTCCCTTTCTTAGCCTGTCATGGGTGGCAGCAAGCTGAATTTCAAACAAAGCAGCTGTGTGTGAAAGCAGTGAAGGGGCTTTGCACTGAGCTGCCGGTACCGCTCGGTGCCGAAGCCCTACGCGCGGAGCAAGGTCAAGGCCCAGCACTTTACCTGTGGTGATCAGATCCAGAGCAGCAGGGACCCCAATCAGTCTGGGCAGTCGCTGGGTGCCTTCAGCACCTGGAAGTAATCCAAGGGTGACCTCTGGTAAACCCATCCGAGCCTAAAAGTCAGTCAGATTCAACAACCAATCTGATCAGAAAGGATGATCACTACAAACCAAGCAGATCAGAGGAAAGAGAAGCAGACCCGATTCACGTGTCGCTCCTTGAGGAAGCTTCAGATTTTCTGTCTTCATCCTTGCTTTTAGCCACATAAGATACTTAAGACAAAGAAGACAAAGCCCTGCTCAACCATTCAGAGTGGAAGAGACCTCGAAAGATCATCCGGTCGCTTCAAGCACCTTTATACAAATGCACAGGGAAAACATCACCTTTCTGTGGGTGTATGTACTGGCTTGACACTGGAGGAGAGCTGTGGGGCCAAGAGCAGCATGACACCAAATACTTGAGGGTCCTCTGAGACTTAACAATTACCTCCCTACTCTAGTTCTTGGATGTTTAGCAAAGAAACATTGGTACTGGAGTTTTCCCTAATCTTCCTTGCTCTTGGTGCCCTTGATACTAGTAGGGTTATGGCAGAGAAACCAGGGGCAGCAGGAAGGGGCTTATGCCCCTCTACTCTGCCCTGCTGAGACCACAGTTGGAATCTTGTGTCCAGTTCTGGGTCACTCAGTTCCAGAAGGACACAGAGCTGCTGGAGGGAGCCCAGCACAGAGCCACAGGGGTGATGGAGGGAGGGGAGCATCTCCCTGCTGAGGGAGCTGGGGAAACAGGAGCCTGAGGGGTGACCCCATGGAGGTTGATCAAGATGTGAAGGATGGGTGTGAGGAGGATGGAGCCAGGCTCTGCTCAGCGGCACCCAGTGACAGGACAGGGAGCAGTGGGTGTGAGCTGGAGCAGAGGAGGTTCCACATCAATGTGAGAAGGAACTTCTTCCCCATGAGGGTGACAGAGCCCTGGCAGGGGCTGCCCAGAGGGGTTGTGGAGTCTCCTCCTCTGGAGATGTTTCAGACCCTCCTGGCCATGTTCTTGTGCGACTGGATCTAGAGGATCCTTCTGTGTCAGGGGGATGGGACTGGGTGATCTTTCAAGGTCCCTTCCAATCCCTAATGATTCTATTATCCAGCCACCTACATCTCAACATAGACAATGACTACTGAGAAGTAGGGTCAAATTAACCCTCAAGTGGAGCCTTCTCATTCTACTAGTTACACATCTGTTTTATATTTATAAAATAACTGATTTCAGGTGATTTCTAAGACTTAGAAAAGAGGGGTGTTGTAGGTGAACAGTGTCTGAGGACACAGACTTGTGTCCTGTAGCTGTTAAACCCCCTTCTCTGGGCAGGGCACCCCAGTAGAGGCACATGTCCCACCGCTCTGCAGGAGGAGTCTCCCACCCTGCCTGTGGCCCAATACATGGCTCCTGATGCCCTCACCAGCCTCTCCAGTTAGAAAGGTGTGTTACCTTCACGTGTGCAACCCGATAGTGACAGCCAAGTGCCACCTCCAGGCCTCCTCCCAAGGCGACACCTTCAATGGCAGCCACCACAGGCTTCCTGCTCCTTTCTATGAGAGAGACAATGGGGCCCAAGTGGAAATGACGTCTCCCTGGAGCAGAAAACCCTCGGATGTCAGCTCCTGAGTTGGTGTAAAGACATTAAGAGGAATTAGTGGTCAAGGCAGGGTTGGAATGGTCCTCTCCTCTGTGCCACAGGTGCTCAATGCCTTGCAGAGCCTGCTGCTAGCAGGAGTCTCCTTCTCTAGAGATGTTTCAAACCCTCCTGGATCTAGGGGATCCTGCTGTGACAGGAGGATTGGACTGGATGGTCCAATTCAAGGTCCCTTCCAATCCCTAATGCTCTGTGATTCTGTGAGAGCAGCTACCAGGAATCAGTGCCTTTTGGGACCTCCTTCAAGAAACTCTATGATCTTGGAGGTCTCTTCCAGGCTTAATGAAACTCTGGCTCTTTGAGCCTGTTCAGAGAGCTCAGGGGAAGGCTAATGCACAGTACTGGAATGATCACACAGCTGCCACAGAGACTCTCAGACATTCTTGGTGTAATAAGAAAGAGAGATGAGTGGGGAATAGTTAAGTGCAAGTTACTAGTAACAAGCCACATTGCCCAGGGAGGGACTTGAGGCCCCATCCCTTCAAGGTGAGGCTGGGCAACACGATCTAGTTGAGGATGTCCCTGAGCACTGCAGCAGGGTTGGACTAAATGGGCTTTGGACGTCCCTTCCAACCTAGGCCAGTCTATGATCTGGAATTTGGTGTAGGGCTCAGCAGAAATTCCCTGGCTTCCCACGTTTCTACAACTGGAGATGACCACTGCCCCAGTCGAGGTTTGTTCCACATGCTGGACCAGCTCATGGCCCACAGATTTTACATTAACAAAGCTGTGGAGAGTGTGGAGGCTTGATGACCCCTGGAGGTCCCTTCCAACCCCTAATGATCTGTGTGTTCACTGAAACAAGACTTACCTGCACTGAATTTCCCACTTTCACCACAGATCATAACAGCCTTCACTGAAGGATCAGCATCTGCTTTCTTCAGTCCTTTCTCCAATTCCTGGAGAACTGTCACACTGAAATAAATCAGAGACGCCGCGAGTTACACTCAGCATTACAGCACACATCCTTCTTGGAGAGGGCTGAACACCTAGTAGCCCTGTGACAAGGAGCAGAATGTCTAAGCAGGTCTCTCCCCACAGCTGTCTACTGCCACAGCCTCTGCAAGTGGATCCTTTTGTTAGCCTCCCACTTACTGCAAGGACAAGCTGCAACATTCACAGAACCATTCAGGTTGGAAAAGACTTTTGGGACCATCAAGTCCAACCATCAACCCTACTCTACAAGGTCACCCCTAAACCAGATCCCCCAACACTACATCAAAGGGACTTGATGATCTATGAGGTCTCTTCCAACCTTGATAATACTGTGATACTGTGTGATAAAGCGACTTTGAAACTCATCCAGGGATGGGGACTCAACCCCCACCCTGGGCAGCCCAGTCCAGTCCCTGACCACTCTCTCCAGGAAGAATTTCTCCCTGATGCCCAGTCTGACCCACCCCTGCTGGAGCTGGAAGCCCTTCCCTCTGCTTCTGTCACTGATGACCTGTGAGAAGAGACCAGCACCAGCATCTCCACAGGGGCCTTTCAGATAGTTGTAGAGAGCCATGAGGTCTCCCCTCAGCCTCCTCTTCCTCAAACGAGACAGCCCCAACTCTCTCCATCTCATCACATTGATTCTCCAGACCCTTCCCCAACTCTGTTGCCCTCCTCTGCTCTCGCTCCAGCCCCTTGATGTCTCCCTTGTGCTGAGGTGCCCAAAACCGGCCCCAGTACTCAAGGTGCTGAGTCCAGGGGGACAATCCCCTCCCTACTCCTGCTGGACACAGAGTTTCTGATCCAGGCCAGGATGCCACTGGAACTTCTTGGCCACCTGGGCACCCTGCTGGCTCCTGTTCAGCTTTCAGGTTCAATTAGAACCCCCAGGTCCCTCACCTGCCAGTCTGCTCTCCAGCCCCGCTGCCCCCAGCCTGTAGCTGCAGGGGTTGTTGTGACCAAGGTTAGGACTACTGATCCATCATTCCCTTCCTAGAGTCCTCTTTGGGCTACGACATCGCTGTTTCCACAGCAGAGCAGCAGAGGGAAAGGTTCTTTTGAAAACATCTTTATGAATTAAACATCTGGATTTTCAGGAAAGCAGTTTAGCATCATTTAAAAAAAAATAACATGAAAAACCCTTCTCCACTGACAATCTAAGAGCTTTCTGAAAGAGAAAGGAGCTCCGGGGATAAAAAGCTCCTTCAGCCACCTGACACAGAGTCGCTGCTGTGCTGGTGATAACGCTTTCACCTTGGGAAGATGTTTGTCCAGGCTTAAACTCCCGTGGCATCCTGTCAGAGGGAATTTGGGGCGAAACACGACACAGAACGTCCTTTGTCTCATCTGAGCAGGTTTCCTCAGACCCAGGCCAGCACAGAAGTAACAAAGAACCTTCAAAACATGTATTTTATACATGTGGCCAGCACAGAATTAACAAAGAACCTTCAAAACATGTATTTTATATTAAATCAGCCATTTAAAAGTATCTGACCTGGCTGTTCGCCCTGTTGACAGTTAAAGCTTAGAAGCTAATTCATATGTAGGGTTGTGGGGACTAGAGATCAGGAGACAGTGATGACAAAGTAGATGGTAGATAAAAGCAGAAGCGTTACCATTTTACCCTTCATCGTCACAGAATAGCTGGGGTTGGAAGGGACTTTCAAGATCATCTAGTTCCACCCCCCTGCACAGGCATGGACACCTTCACTAGAGCAGGTTACTCAGAGCCCCAGCCAACCTGCCCTTCAGCACTGCCAGGGATGATGGGGCAGCCACAGCTGCCTTGGGCAACCTGCTCCAGCATCCCTGGAGGTGTTTAAGGCCGGGCTGGATGAGGCTCTGGCCAGCATGATCTAGGGTGAGATGTCCCTGCCCATTGCAGGGGGGTTGGAACTGGAGGTCCCTTCCAACCCTGATTCTGTGATTCTATAACTTCTTCCCAGTGAGGGTGACGGGGTGCTTGAGGGGGCTGCCTGAGTGGTTTGTGGATTCTCCTTCTCTGGAGACATTTAAAACCCACCTGGACTTGGTCTAGGGGATCCTGCTGTGGTGGGGGGGTTGGACTGGATGATCTTCCAAGGTCACTTCCAATCCCTAATGTTCTGTGATTCTTTGATCTCAGCACCCTCACAGCAAAGAATTTGTTCCTCATGTCCAACCTCAATTTCTCTTCTTCATGGCTGAAACCTCCTTGTAGGCAGCTGTAGCGAGCAAGAAGGTCTCCTCTCAGTCTCTTCTTTAGGCTCAATAACCCTAGTTCCCACAGCTGCTCTCCATAGGGCCTCTTCTCCAGCCTCATTGCCCTTCTCTGGCCCTGCTCCAGCCCCTCAACATCCTTCTGATCCTGTGGCACCCAAAACTGGACCCAGTGCTCAAGGTGCAGTCTCACAAGTGCAGAGCACAGGGGCACCATCACCTCCCTCCTCCTCCTGCTGGTTACCCTGTTTCTGATCCAGGCCAGGATGCTGTTGGCCTTCTTGGCCACCTGGGCTCCTGTTCAGCTGACTGTCAACCAGTACTGCCAATGTCCCCCTCTGCCAGGCAGCTCTCCAGGCCCTCTTCTCCTAGCCTGTAGCTGCTGGGGGTGGTTGTGATGGAAGAGCACAACCTGGCACTTGGCTTTGCTAAACCTCAGCCTGTCCAAATCCCTCTGTAGCAGCTTCCTACCCTCCAGCAGATCAACACTCCCACTTCATTTCATGTCATCTGCAAATTTACTGAGACACCATTGAATCCCCTCATCCAGGAGCCTGCTCTGGCAGGGGGACTGGACTAGATGAACTTTTGGGGTCCCTTCCAATCCCTGATGATTCTATGATTCTTTGCTTAACAAGACCTGAGCCCTGAGGATCGCTGCTTGTGAATCCCTTCTCTAAGCCATGGTCAGCTCTGGAAACCAGGGAAAAAAAACCCCAAAGAGATCCAACTGGGCACGTGCCACCTCTGCTGCTGGGGAGAACAATCAGCCTGAGGGGGAGTCTGTGTGGAGCCAAATCTGCTGCCAGACTCACAACTCAGCAGATGTTCTGCAGGAAAGCACTGCCTGGGAGTTATCTGCTCAGCAGCGATCGTGTCAGACAGGGGAAAGCAAATTCCTACCCACCAGTGGCTTCTAAAGTGCTAATGGCCAGTGTGGTGGCCTGGGAGCTGGCATAACAGCACCGAGTGCCACGTGTAATGAGGAGAGAGGAGCGAGGCTGGCGCAGAACAGGATCAACTCACCAGTCTTTTATAAAGCATCTGTGCCTGCTGTGAAATTAAATTTGCAGGGTTGCAGGACACAGCTCCTGCCTCTAACTTTCACCATCACCCCCACAGTCACACGTTTCCACAGCAATCACAAACCTGCTCCCCTACGGCCCAGCAGAAGGAAGGCTCAGACTGTGCTCTGCCTTTCCTAACTACAGAATCATTCAGGTTGGAAAAGACCTCAAGGATCATCGAGTCCAACCATCAAGCTCACTCTACAAATTCACAGATCTACCAACTACAGCCAGGTCTCAGCTACGAACTACAAGTACTCTCTTGGATCTCTTCTAAAACAGGTTTTGCCTGACATGCTGTCACAGAGCACAGGCATGGCTCCAGCTGTAGGTTCACAGCAGCTTAACTGGTTTAAATCCAGGCTGTGCAGGTTCTCCTCGCCCTACCCCACGTACTCCCGACTGTTTCCCTTGTGCCAGCAGTGCTCCCCATGCAATTGCACAAGGAGATGCTGCAGAGAGCGAGGCTGCACGAAACCCAAACCAACCCAAACTCATTTAGTATTTACATCTGAGCTGGCCTGCTGCTGGCCACAGGAGCACCAGGGGCCAGGATCACAGCAGTCCCATCTTAGGATGTGCTGTGGGGTTTTCAGATCTCATAGTGACAGGGAGCGAGTCTACGTGGGTGAAGTAAGTACTCAGGTAGATAACATAGCTAACAAAACATAGATAACAAAAGATGGGCAGCACAATACAGGAATAGGGAGGTGAAGAAACAACACTCAGTGGAAACTGCCTTTTTAGTGGGTCCAGACTGCCAGGGTCTTCCTTCTCCCTTTCAAGACTGTGGAGACAGGATGACCACTGGTTTGTCAGAACTACACCTTGTCATTGAGAGGTTATGGAATCACAGAGCATTAGGGGTTGGAAGGGACCTCCAAAGATCATCCAGTCCAATCCCCCGACACAGCAGGATCCCCTAGATCCAGCCCCACAGGAACATGGCCAGGAGGGTTTGAACATCTCCAGAGAAGGAGACTCCACAACCCCCTGGGCAGCCCCTGCCAGGGCTCTGGCACCTTCACCCTAAAGAAGGTCCTCCTCACATGGCTGTGGAACCTCCTCTGCTCCAGCTCACACCCACTGCCCCTTGTCCTGTCACTGGGTGCCCCTGAGCAGAGCCTGGCTCCATCCTCCTCACACCCACCCTTCACATATTGATCAACATTCATGGGGTCCCCCCTCAGGCTCCTTTTTCCCAGCTCCAGAGCCCCAGCTCCCTCAGCCTCTCCTCAGCAGGGAGATGCTCCCCTCCCTCCATCATCCCTGTGGCTCTGCGCTGGACACCAGGGCCCACTGCTGGCCCTTTCCATGTTCACCAACGCCAACAGGGTCACTCCTCAGCCTCTTTACTCATTTTTAAAGGCACATGAACTGCCTTCGCCTCCTGCAGCCCGGCCGGGGGTTTAATCCCGGTGCCAGCAGCTCTTGCTGAACCACCTCTGCTCTCTACAGAGCCCTTTGCCCTCACCCCGGCGCTCGCTCGGGCTCTGCAGGGACTTGCCAGGGAAGTACTGTGGGGCCTGTGGGGCAACCGGGCCAGCGCCAGGGCCAGAGGAACAGCTGGAGGGGCTCTCAAGGAACCCCCGGGTGACACAGCTGAGCCACCAGCACTGCTGGAAGCAGCATCTCGATGCTTAGAGGGCTGGAAGGTGACAAGGGACACAGGCAGGTTCTGAGAAGCTGACAGCTGATGAGCCCGACCCCATCCCTGAGCTCTCTCTCAGGGGGGTCCCCTGCCCGGGAGCGGGCGAGGAGCGGGAAGGAGGGGACGGCGATCAGGGCTGCCCAGCACCGCTCCCAGGCGCCGCGGCTGGGCGCTGCCGGGGGGCAGCAGAGGGGGGATCCCCGGGGCCGCGTTACCTGAGCGCGTTGACCGGCGGGTTGCGGAGCCGGAGGACGGACACGGCGCCCGCCTGCTCCGCCATGGCCGCTCCTGCCGCGCTCCCGGGACAGGCCCCGCCCGCGGCCCGCTCCGCCCCGCCCGCCACGGGCTGCGGGCCTCTCGGCCCTCTGACCTGCTGCCTTCTGCCCTCCTGACTTCTGCCTTCTTCTCCGCCTGGTCCTACTGTCCTCCGCCCTTCTGTCCTCTCATCCCCTCCCCCTGGTCCTACTGTCCTCTCATCCTCTTCTCCTGTCCTCCTCTCCCTCTAGCCCTACTGTCCTCTGTGCTCCTGTCCCCTAGGTCCTACTGTGCTCTCCCCTTCTGTCCTCTCCTCCTCTTCTCCTGTCCTCTGTCCTCCTTTCCACCTGGTCCTGCTGTCCTCCACTTTTCTGTCCTCTCATCCTCTTCTGTCCTCTGTCCTCCTGTCCCCCGGTCCTACTGTCCTCTTCTCCCTCTGGCCCTACTGTCCTCTGTCCTCCTCTCCCTCTGGCCCTACTATCTTCTGTCCTCCTCTCCCCCTGATCTTACTGTCTTCTGTCCTCCTATCCTTTGTCCTCCTCTCCCCTTGGTCTTCCCATCCTCTCCCTCTGGCCCTACAGTCCTCTGTTCTCCTCTCCCCCTGGTCCTACTGTCTTCTGTCCTCCTCTCCCTCTGGCCCTACTATCCTCTGTCCCCTGTTGCTGCTGTTGTGGGGGGTCACTAGAGCTCCTCTGTCGTTTGCTGAGCAATGTAAAGTAAACCAAACGGACCCATACTCAGGTGTAATTCTCTGCAAGGTGCTTGTAGAGCAGTGTGGTTTAGGGGCTTGAAATGTGGTGTAAATTATGCCCAGGAATGCTAACTGAGCTGTTGTGATTTTTGTTAACCAGGGTGAAGCCAAAGGTCACTCTGAGCAGTACTTTCTGTTTATAATTTACAGATCTAGTTTAATTACCCTTTCATAATACAACTGCTGTAGTTCTGATAAAGCAGGACCCTCCTGAGTATGAAAAAGTGTAGAAAACAGCTCTGAGGAAAAGAAAGCTCACGGGGGAACAAACCCCACAACAAAACTCCCTAGGAAACGTTTAAGTTTTCAGGTCTATGGTGAGTCTTAAATTCCCTCAGAAACAGTTTTTGCCGAGAAGAAGGGTGTTTGAGGAACTTAAAGTCTGCAGAGCTTTGCTCCGTGCTGAGTCGTACCAAGGTGTCCCTGCCCATGGCAGGGGAGTTGGAACTGGATGATCCTGTGGTCCCCTCTAACCCTGACTGACTCTATGACTTGGTCTGGGTGATTCTGGTGTGTCAGGGGGATTGGACTAGATGATCTTTTGAGGTCCCTTCCAATCCCTAATGATTCCGTGATTCAGGAGCCTTAGCTAAAAGCAACTCCGAGGCCAGTGGAGGAAGAGAAGTGCCTGGGCCCCAGGTGAGGCTTCTTGATCTTTTTAACTCTCACAGCTTAGCAGTTTTCACAGCAGGGCAATGCAGCTCTGCCACGTCAGTTGGAGCACAGGCAGCCATGGGAGGGGGTTGAGGTTGTAGAGCTTGTTGGTGCCCTTGACCTTGGAAAAATGTAATCAGCATAGTCAAGTTTCTTTCTGTAAGCTGCTGAGTAATTCACCCAGAGCATGTAGAGGTCTCTAGCACTTTTCTTTCTAAAGCTGTTCATGAGGAATAGAGTTCTTGCTAAAACTGTTCCATGAGGAGTAGAGCTCTTCCCTGATGACTGCCTGGTGCTTTATACTTTGATCATAGAAAGGTTTGGGTTGGAAGGGACCTGAAGGATCATCCAGTTCCAACCCACCTGCACAGGCAGGGACACCCTCACTACAGCAGGTTGCTCAGGGCCCCAGCCAACCTGACCTTCAGCACTGCCAGGGATGGGGCAGCCAGAGCTGCCTCGGGCAACCTGTTCCAGCATCTCCCCACCCTCACAGCAAGGAATTGGTTTCTCATGGTCAACCTCCATCTCCCCTCTTCAAGCCTGGAAGCCTTTCCCCTTGTCCTGTAGCTACCACCCTTGTCAAAAGCCCTTCCTCAGCTTTTTCGTAGCCCACTTCAGACACTGGAAAGCTGCTGGAAGGTCCCCTGGGAGCCTCCTGTTCTCCAGGCTCAACAACCCCACCTTGCTCAGCCTGCCCTCACAGGGCAGCTGCTCCAGCCCTCTGATCACTGCAGTTGCTGTCCTCTGGACACTTTCCAGGAGCTCTGCGTCCTTCTTCTGGTGGGGACTCCAGAACTAGACACTGGACTCCAGGTGGGGTCTCAGCAGTGCAGAGCAGAGGGGAGAATCCCCTCCCTCTACCAACCATCACTGCTGCTTTTGCTGCAGCCAAGGAGACAACTGCTTCCTGTGATACTACTGGACACAGTGTCAGCTCTGTCTAGCCCTAAGGACAGATATCTTGCTGTATGAAGAGAAATACCACTACAATTGTTATCTAAAATGCTCCTGTCTTCATCCTCTGCCAAGGGACAGCTCTGCTTTTGTTTGTCTGAGGCAGCCGATACCATTTCAGTCAAGTGCGGTTACGTAAGAAAGTCTGAGTCGTAATGAAAGGCTTTCTTTGAACAAGCAAGTGAGGAAGGTTATGTGTCATTCCTCTGTCAAGGCTGTCTTTCACCAGGACAAGGCAGGCAGTGAGGTGGGTTATGGATAATTCCTCTGGAGTTGTTTTGCCATCGCTTTGATTCCCAGCTTTTGACTACACGGGAGAAAATAGTCCTGGTGCCCATTCCAGCTGTGGGAAAAGGAAAGGCTCCTCAAAACAGGCTCACAAATCCTTAGAGACTCCATTTCTGGGAATGTCAAAGCAGGATATTCACCAAAATACTGCTTTTGATGTGCTTTTGGCTTCCAACCCCCCAAAAACAGAATCCTGCTTCTTCCTGAGCCACAGCAATGCGAGTCTGTCGAGTCTTGTGTTGTTGACAACCTCCTGGGATCATCAGCCTTGTGCAGGAAGTGCTGAATGATACAAACAAGTGCTTTATTTATAGGAAGCTCAGAGCTTTATTTATAGGAGGCTTAGGTTAATTTTTATTCCGGTCTATCATCGCTGCAAGGTACTTCAAAAGATGCAGCTTGATTTGCTATCAACTTATCCACACAAGACTAAAATTCCTGTGAAATCACAGAGCATAAGGGACTGGAAGGGACCTTGAAAGATCATCCAGTCCAATCCCCTGCCACAGCAGGATCACGTAGATCCAGTCGCACAGGAACACATCCAGGTGGGTTTTAAATGTCTCCAGAGGAGACTCCAGCCTCCGTAGTTGACCACATTGTCATAGAATCATTTGGGACTGAGTGGAATGGACCTCGAAAGATCATCTAGTCCAATCCCCCTGCATCCATTTCTGACCCCAGAGGTGTTTGAAGAGGAGTCTGCAGTGATGTTCCAGCTATAGGAGTAGAGTATTTCCACTGATCTATGTCTGTGCATTCTTGACTCTTGACAGCAGCTGGGCTACACATCAGGCTTGGATTACATCCTGCTGCTGAAACAACAGCTCGAAGGGCTGGCTGTATTCAACAACAAATGTCTGCTTTCCCTTTTACAGCTTTAAAAGAGTCTGTTTGTAGTAAAAAGAGCTGCTGATCTCACCTCCACAACCTTTTGCCTGCTGTGCTGTTCTCTGATCCTGGCTAATACCTTCACCTGCAGTAAAAGCCAACATTGGTAAACACCTGATCCTAAAACAGAGGCTCCTTTGAAAGGATCCTGTACACATCCTTAGGTGACTTCTGCTAACTGTGAGGTCCTCTTCTAAACCACCCCCAAAAAGAGCCCTCCAGAGCCCCAGTGTTCCTCCCCTCAAGGCTGGTGCATACTACTCTTTGAAAGGCACAGCTGGAGTAAGTTTGGTGACTACATCTGAACAGCAAAGCATGTTGTGGGCTGTGAAATATCATCCTATTCTAGAGCTTAACTTTCTACTGAAGAATCATAGAATCATCATGGCTGGAAAGGACCTCCAGGATCAGCAAGTCCAGCCCTCAGCCCAACAGCTCCCAAACCCCTAGACCATGGCCTCAAGTGCTTGAGCTACTCACTTTTTAAACACCTCCAGGGCTCCACCACCTCCCTGGGCAGCCTCTTCCAGTGCCCAACCACTCTCTCAGCAAAGAGCTTCTTCCTAAGATCCAATCTAAACCTCTCCTGATGCAACTAGAGGACATCTCATCATTAGCAATTTGGGAGAAGAGAGAAGCACCAGCCTCGCTACATTCCACTGCCTGGCCACTCTCTCCAGGAAGAATTTCTTCCTGATGGCCAGTCTGACCCTCCCCTGCTGGAGCTTGAAGCCCTTCCCTCCGCTTCTGTCACTAACTACCTGAAAGAAGAGCCCAGCACCAACATTTCTACAGTGTCCTTTCAGATAGTTGTGGAGAGCGATAAGGCCTCCCCTCAGCCTCCTCTTCCTCAAACTAAACAGCCCCAACTCTCTCCATCTCTCAGTCTCATCACATTGATCCCCGGGCCCTTCCCCAGCTTTGTTGCCCTCCTCTGCACTCTCTCCAGAACCTTGATGTCTCCTTTGTACTGAGGTGCCCAAAACTCGAACCAGTACTCAAGGTGCTGTCTACCCTTTTTTTGAACCACTTCAGAGATGGTGCCTCCACCCCTTCCTGGGCAGCCTGTTCCAAGGCCTCCCGACTCTTTCTGAGAAGAAGTTTATCCTCCGATCCAACCTGACCCCATTTCCTCTTGTCTTTGTTTCAGAATTACTCCTCTAAAATCCCTGCAGCACCAGGGCTGTCACAGACACACAGGTACTGTATGTTTGTGTGTGTTTATGTTTTTTCTCACTGCAAAGACAAGACCACTGACAGTTTTGCACACACAAAGCTGCTGTAACCGATTTGTCAGCCATGTACAAACCCACAGAATTTCTTAGAATCCTAGAATGTGATGGGTTGGAAGGGATCTCCAAAGCACATCCAGTCCAAACCCCCTACACCTAGCAGGGCCATCACTCACCAGATCAGGTTGCTGGGAGCCACATCCAGTCTGGCCTTGAATGGTTCCAGGGATGGAGCCTCTACCATGTCTCTGGGCAGCCTGCTCCAGGGATCCATGATCCTCAACGTGTAGATCCCTGCTCACCTTGTATTTCCTTGCATTCCACTCTGTGCATTTCAGATGTAAATTGCCCTAAATTAACCGTTGCGGTTGGGTCCTCCCTGTCTGAACAAAGTACCTGTCGGTTACTTTTAACAGTTCAAGCCTGTCTGGTGAGTTTTAAGCTCCGTTAGTTGTGTGGTTTCAAAGCAACACCTCCTGGCAAGGCGTGGTATTGCTGTGCAAGCAGAGCAGCCTTCCCCCGGCATGGATCCACGGCACAACAGCGAGGCAGTGGAGTCACCTGCAGCTGGAGTTATCTACAAACAGTTACTTGCAGCCAGACTTACCTGCATCCTGAGTCACCTGCAGCCAGAGTAATCCGAACCCGGAGTGTCGCTGGTGTTGGTATATGAGAAGCTGTACGTGAGCTGGCATCCTGGCTTGGATCAGCAATAGTCTGGCCAGCAGGACTAGAGATGTAATTCTCCCCGTGTCCTGGGCACTGGGGAGGCCTCCCCTCCAGTACTGGGGGCAGTGCTGGGCCTCTCACTTCAAGAAAGATTGAGGGGCTGGAGTGGGTGCAGAGGAGCAGCGAGGGAAGGGACTGGAGGGAAAGGCTGATGGGAGAGGCTGAGGGAGCTGGGGGTGTTGAGCCTGCAGGAGGCTCAGGGGGAGCCTTCTCCCTCTCTCCAGCTCCCTGAAAGGAGTCAGGTGGGGGTCAGGCTCTTTTCCCAGGCAGCCAGCACCAGGATGAGAGGGCAGGGCCTGAAGCTGCCAGGGGAGGGTTAGGTTGGATGTTAGGAAGCCCTTCCTCAGCATAAGGGTGATCAGAGCCAGGACTGGACTGCCCAGGGCAGTAGTGGAGTCCCCATCTGTGGAGATGTTGGAGACCATCCTGGCTGTGGCTCTTATTGCCCTACTCTGGCTGATGGGGTAGATGTTAGGTCCTGGTCTGGATGAGCTCAGAAGGCTTTTCCAGCCTCAGTAACTCTGTTATTCTCTGTTCTTGTGAGACCTCACCTAGAGTGCTGTGTCCAGTCCTGGAGTTCTCAATATAAGCAGGACATGGAACTGCTGGAGTAAGCCTAGAGGAGGCCACAGGGATGATCAGAGGGTTGGAGCCCCTCTGCTATGCAGTACAGGCTGAGGGAACTGGGGTTATTCAGCCTGGAGAAGGCTCCTAAGGGTCTCATAGCAGCCTGCCGGTACCTGAAGGGCCTACAGCAAAGCCGCAGAGGGACTTTTCAGACGGGACTCTAATGATGGGGGGGCTCGCTTATGGGTGCGAGTCAGAATGGCCCTTCGTGCCGTGCACCCCGGGTCACGGAGCTGCCGAAGCCCCGCTAAGGGCCCTCCCTTCTGCCTCCAGTGACACCTGCTGGCTGTTGGCACTCGACGATCCCAGGGGTCCTTTCACGCTCGAACGGGCCCATGACGCTGAAAGCCCCTCACGGTGTCTGACAGCGGCCCAACGATTCCCGCCTTCTGCACGGCCCCGCGCCTGCGCAGTCCCACTACCCCGGGCAGGGCGGGACGCCGGAAGTGACGTGGCGCGGCGAGGGGAGGCCTACTCGGCGCGGGGCGGAGCGGGCGGACGCGGTGCCCAGGTAACGGGAGGGGGAGGCCCGGCTGGGGCTCTCGGTCTTGCGGCGGGCAGGGGGGTTACGGTTAGGGTCCCGAGGGACGGCGGCGGGGTGTCCCCTGGTGCTTTGCGCGGGCCGAGCTGCGGTTTGCCCGCTCCTGCCCTGAGGCGCGGGGAATCTTCAGAGGGGCTTCTATTAGTTGGAAGGAGCTGTGGGGGTGGGATTCGTTTTGGGATCAGGGTGGGAGTGATGGCTGTTCTGAGGCAGGTGGGCCGTGGTGGGGTGTCGTCGCCTATCCCCGGGAAGGAGAAAGCGTTGATGGAGATGTCCAGACAATCCGAAGTGATTGTTATCGAGTTAAGCCGATGCTGTCTGGGTAATTCGGCCTGAGCAAGGCGGCCCAGAGGCTTTGGACACAAAATCAAAGAGCAAAACAAGCTTCTCTAAATTTTCTGCCCTGTTCAGTAAAAGGAAAAAAAAAAGGAAAATGCGGTGATTTTGCTGCTCCTGGCATCTGGCAGGGGTTAGGAATAGTGACGGGGGGCTTTAGCTCTCGCTGAGCCTGAGCTTGCTTTGGCTTAACTCACAGGAGTAGAACTATTGACAACTGCTAAGAAACACAGCGGTTAAAGCTGTGAGGGAGGACAGCGTCTGCCTTGTATGTGTCCAGCAGATCAATGGAGGTTCTTCTCCCTCTCTACTCTGTGTTAGTGAGGCCACATCTGTAGGGTTGTGTCCAATTCTGGGCTCCCTGGTTTGAGAAGGACAGAGATTGTGAAGGTTCATCAGAGGGTCATAGGGATGATTAGAGGACAGGAACATTTGCTTTATGAGTGAGGAGGGATTGAGAGAGCTGGGACTGTTCAGCTTGCAGGTTCTGAGGAGACTTAATCATTGTCCATAAATCCATGAGGGCTAGGTGTCAAGAAGAGACAGTCTCTCTTCACTTGTACCTTGTGATAAGACAAGGGGCAATGGGTGTCACTTGGAGCACAGGAGGTTCCACATAATATGAGGAAAAATTTCTTTACTGTAAGGGTTACAGGGCACTGGAACTGGCTGCCCAGGGAGATTGTGAAGTCTCCTTTTCTGAAGACTTTCCAAACCAATCTGGATGTGTTCCTGTGTGATCTGCTCTAGGTTTTGTAATCCTGCTTGAGCAGGGGGGTTGGACTCAGTGACCCCTGGAGGTCCCTTCCAACCTCTGATGATCTATGTATAGGAAGAGGCAGTTCCCAGGGCACAATCCAGTATCTCCAGTTATCTTTCCTAAATGGATGGAGGATAATATAACTAACACTTGCAAGCTTAATGCAACGGAAATAAAAAGCTTTACAGAAAGTGTTTGGGAACCTTTCAATCACCTTTCTAATTTGATCTTTACTCTGTGGGAGTTTTGCTGCTGGATGCTGCTAAGAACTTGTGGCTTCCTTAGCAGTTTTCTTAACATCTAGTTTGACTGGTTCAGAAGTAGACTGGTGTTAACACACTGATCTCATTCTCAGAGCAGAGTGAATAAACAAGTGCTTTGTGCATTCATTCAGAGATGGATTTAAGCCCTGATCTGGTTGCTCCAAGGAGTCACTTGAGATGTGAAAGCTTAAACTGCTATGCCACCACACAGGGAATTTCAGGAGAGCGGGTAGAAGCTGATGTTACTGCTGGAAGTGGTGCTTTGTGCGCTGCCTTTCCAGCCCCTCCCCGACTGACTGTGTTTATTACCTCTTGTGCAGGTGTAAGTGGTTGTGTGTTTGGCTGGATTCATCAGCCACACTGAGCAGCAGCCAGCAGCAGCGCCCTGCTGGAGCTGGCCGTGTGTGTGCGCGCGCTCATGCTGGTGTGTAGGGCAGGAGGAAGCAGGTCTCCGCCCATTAGGCGGTGTGAGGGATCAAATTGAGTTAAGCTCCTTGTGAAACCCTTCCCTAAGGCTGCGCTTCCCTGGACGGGTGAGCTGGGTTGTTTTTTCCGTGTTTTTTGGTGTTTGTTTACGTGAAAGTTGTGCTGCACCGTGTGGCTCCTTGCATCTGGCTAATATTCTCAGCCTCTCCCCCCACTCCTCACCCCTTTTAACAGTAGAAATATTCTGATTTTATTCCCTGAAAAGTATTAGTTTTGTATGATGAATGAGCTGGTGCATGGAAAGGGTTAGGAAGGCAGAACTGAAATAAGTATGAGAAGAAGCTTCTTCCCAGTGAGGGTGGCAGAGTACTGGAAGGGGCTGCTCAGGGGAGTAGTGGAGTCTCCTTCTCCGGGGACATTTCAAACCCTCCTGACCACGTTCCTGTGTGATTGGATCTAGGGGATCCTGCTGTGGCAGGGGGATTGGACTGGATGATCTTTGGAGGTCCCTTCCAATCCCTAATGTTCTGTGATCCTGTGAATTTTTAGGAATGAACCTGTGGTGATTATTGCCAAGAGCTCCACTGGCATCACTGCTAACAGAGATGTTCAGTTTTAAAGAAGAAAAGCAGCTTCTGCTAAATATAAAGACTACCAGTAAATAAGGACATCTCGTTTAGACACCCTGAACAGGTGGATAAAGGATTGAAATAGATGTAGTCAACAAGAAATTACTCTCAGGTGCTCAGTTTGGATCTGAACTATAACAGGTCCTCGTGACATCAGAAAGATCTCTTTAGGTGATGCTGCTGTGGTGGGGGGATTGGGCTGGATAATCTTTTGAGGCCCTTCCAATCCCTGATGTTCTGTGACTCTGTGAAAAGATGAGATTATTAGCAAAGCTTTACATCAGAGCCATTCAGAGGATTTTTGGGGGGATATAAACAGTTTGATTAGTCTCACTGAGGTTAAGAATAATTAAATTGGAAAAAATAAATATCTGCCTTTTGTTTACTGTTATTTTTAAAGGCTATGTTAATACAGCAGCTCATAGATTTTATTCAAATATTTAGTGGTGAATAACTACCTCTCTCTATCGTGTCTGAGATTTTTCATTCCTCCTTCACTTCATAAAGAAGATTGAGGGGCTGGAGCAGGTGCAGAGGAGAGCAACGAGGCTGTGGATGGGGCTAGAGGGAGAGGCTGAGGGAGCAGGGGTGGTGAGCTTGGAGAGGAGGAGACTCAGAGGGAAACTTCTCCCTCTCTCTAACTCCCTGAAGGGAAGTTGTAGTCAGGTGGAGGACAGGCTCTTCTCCCAGGCAACCAGCACCAGGATGACAGGGCAGGGCCTGAGGCTGCCAGGGGAGGGTTAGCTTGGATGTGAGGAAGCCCTTCTTAGGAGGAGTGATCAGAGCCAGGACTGGACTGCCCAGGGCAGTGGTGGAGTCCCCATCCCTGGAAGTGTTGAAGGCCAGCCTGGCTGTGGCCCCTTAGTGCCCTGGTGTGGCCACTGTGGTGATGTGAGGTAATAGGCTGGGCTAGATGATCTTTTCCAGCCTCAGTCATTCTGTGGGTCTGTGATTTAAGCTGTTGTGGGATAGTTCAGTGGCTTAACTGCAGTGTCAAAATATTAGTGCTTTAAAACCTGCTGAATTTCCAGAACCTATGTGGTTCAGTTGTCAGTGGTTCTTGTTCTGTGGCTCTTGAAACTGTTCTGCAGTGCACAAGTCTCATTGTTCAGAATGGAATGCCTGGGAGAAGAGCCCGACCGACCCACACCTGACTACAAGCTCCCTGTGGGGAGTTGTAGAGATTTTAATGGAAATAGCTTCTTTTAGGTCCCTCATTTAAATTATTAAAGCTGAATCTAACTGCTGTCCTGCTAGAATTTATCTTTACAATGGCGCATAAAGCAGATAAACTGCCCTTTATTATTCTTTGCTAGAAAAGATAGTGTAAGATTCAATAAGTCACTATATCAAGTGCTCTAGGTGTGTCTGAGCAGAACAGTGCTTCTGTTAAATATTGACTTGCTCTGCAGGACTTTGGTCTTGGGTAACCCTTGCTGAAGCTGCAGCCAGGAGGAAGGAAGGTATCCTGGCAAAGATGGTGACAACTTACAATCACCCCCTAGCAAGGTGAAATCAGTCTAACTGTGCACAGGAGCAGATAATGATGGCTGAGGAGGCTCAGCTGCTTGTGACTGATGAAACGTAGAGTTCGCAGAACGTTAGGGATTGGAAGGGAGCTCAAACGATCATCCAGGCCAATCCCCCTGCCACAACCCTAGATCCAGGAGGGTTTGAAATGTCTCCAGAGAAGGAGACTCTACAGCCCCCCT
The DNA here is from genome assembly GCA_013400115.1 of Rhinopomastus cyanomelas. Classification (NCBI taxonomy): domain Eukaryota; kingdom Metazoa; phylum Chordata; class Aves; order Bucerotiformes; family Rhinopomastidae; genus Rhinopomastus; species Rhinopomastus cyanomelas. The sequence goes on from VXBP01007476.1 coordinate 365,902, forward strand.
GGACAGCCCCTTCCAGGGCTCTGCCACCCTCACTGGGAACAAGGTCCTTCTCACACTGATGTGGAACCTCCTCTGCTCCAGCTCACACCCGCTGCCCCTTGTCCTATCATTAGATGCCCCTGAGCAGAGCCTGGCTCCATCCTCCTCACACCCGCCCTTCATGTTGATCAACATTCATGGGGTCACCTCTCAGGCTCCTTTTTCCCCAGCTCCCTCAGGCTTTCCCCATCAGGGAGATGCTCCCCTCCCTCCATCATCTCTGCGCTGGACTGGCTCCAGCAGCTCTGTGTCCTTCAGGAACTGAGGGGCCCACAACTGGACACAAGATTCCAGCTGTGGTCTCACCAGGGCAGAGCAGAGAGGGAGGAGAACCTCTCTCAAGGTTCCCAAATCACCTCATATATCCCCTGAGTGACCCCAAACCCTTTCTCATCTCTGTGCAAGATCAAAATTAATTAAAACACCATTTATGGAAAAGCATAAAATAAGGGTGTAAAAAATGTGGGTGTTATGTGCAGTGTAGTCTTTAGCCAAGTGACTCCCAGCGTTTCTGCAGCGTGCTTGGGCCCAGTGTTTGTTTTCTCTACAGCATCATGTGAGTGGGTAATTAAGTTTGCGCCTGGGGGTGGTGTCAGTCCTTCTGTCTCTCTGTAGATGATGAAGTGACCAGAATGTAGAGTTCCTTTGCTGGTGTCAAGTCAGATAGACCTTTCTGCTCTTCCTTTCTAATTTATACTTAAGGGTGATTAGACCTTGGTGTAGACTGCCCAGGGAGGTGGTAGATCCTCCATCCTTGAAGGACAGCCTAGCTGTGGCCCTTAGTGCCCTGGTGTGGCAGCTGCAGTGATGTTAGGTGCTGCACTGGGATGGGCTGGATGAGCTCAGAGGGCTTTTCCAGCCTCAATCATTCTGTGATTCTGTGAAGTGTTTTAGGTATAGGACTGGGGTGATAAATCCTGTCTTCTTTACTGCTCAGAAACCATTTCCCTTGCTGTGATGGACATGAATTACTCCCTGCTCACTCTTTGGATCCTCGGCAATGTGAATTTATAGAGCTGCCTGTGGAGTGAAAGGTGCTTCAGGTTTTTTTGCTTTCCTGTCACAACTGAGGGTTGTGATGTGATTCATCCTCAGAGGTGCTGGAAAGCTGTGTGGATGTTTGGTGTGATTGAGGTCAAGGTTTATGCTCAACTCCAGATGGTGGTCAGAGGATTACTCCAAGAGCTAATTACAAGAGTTCTTTGTGTAAGTCTGAATAGTTACATCACAGAGATATTTGTTCTGTAATGATTCATCGAGCGATTTAGTGGAGGGGGGGAAAAAGAAGCCCCAACTTTAACATTTTCTGATGAAGCCTGTTTTTTTCCTTAGCCCATCTGGCTCATAAGAGCTGCACCCCAGCACTTGCTGAGTATTTTAATGGCTGTTCATTTCCTAGCTCTGAAAATGAGATCTGTGATACCTTTGAAGTCTGGTTGTCTCTTTTTCTCTGCGTGTGTGGCCTACTTTTCTCCTTGTATCCGTCCAGCGAGTGAGTGTGCTGCTGTGGTGTGGGCTGTGAACAAAGACCTCTGCCTGTGGTTTATTCAGGCGTAGACTCCACTGAGTTAGTGAGTGCTATTCTTGGAGTTCCCTCAGGGAGAAGGTGGTTGGCCTATCTGACCTCAAAGCTGAGCAGAGGGCAGTGTAGCAGTGTCAGCATTGGTGTCACTGTGCTGGATCAGCTGTTGGTGGTGGATCCTGTCTTCTGCAAAGAGATGTTAGCGGGGTCATCCAGCAGCGACTTACATTAGGGGTTAGAAGGGGCCTCCAGAGGTCATCAAGTCCAACCCTCTTGCTCAAGCAGGGTCATAAAACCTAGGGCAGGACACACAGGAACACATCCAGATAGGTCTGAAAAATCTCCAGAGAAGGAGACTCCACAACCTCCTTGGGCAGCCCATTCCAGTGCTCTGTCACCCTTACAGTAAAGAAGCTCTTCCTCATGTTGAGGTGGAACTTCCTCTGCTCCAACTGACACCCAGTGCCCCTTGTCCTATCACAGGTCACAAGCGAAGAGAGATTGTCTCTTTCTTCTTGACACCCAGCCCTCATGGGCTTTTAGACAGTGATTCAGTCCCCTTGTAACCTTCTCCTCTCCAAGCCGAACAGTCCCAGCTCTCTCAATCTCTCCTCATAAGGTTGGTGCCCCAGTCCCCTTGTCCCCTCGTGGCCCTCTGTTGGATTCTCTCAATCAGATCTCTGTCCCTCTTGAATTGGGGAGTAACCTGACCTAGTGAAAGTGTCCCTGCCTGTGCAGGGGATTTGGAACTAGATGATCTCGACGGTCTCTTCCCACTCTGGCCAGTATGTGATTGGGGCACTCCTTTAGGAGCATTGGAAAGTTGCTTTGATTGTAGGGTTGCCAGAACACCTTCCCTTCCTGACTGAGGGCTACTCCGTTGTGTAACTGACACAGAGGACGTTGACCTTCCTGGTTCACTTACAGACAGAGCCTGCGTTTAATGGGTTATTGACGGTGCACGAGGGACAGTGCCCGGCAGCTTTGATGCACTTGCCTGTCTGCAGAGGGAGGAAACATGGGCACGGGTTAACTGATTTGATGTGCTCTCCTGGTGAGTTTCAGAGTTGCTTAGATGTAGTGTTGGGAGATCTGGTTTGGGGCTGAACTTGTCCAGTAGGGTTGGTGTTTGGACTCGATGATCCCGGGGGTCTTTTCCAGCCTGAATGACTCTGTGATTCTATGGCTTGAGCAAAGGTGCTGACTGCAAGTTACAAGAGTTATTTTTGTCTTTAATCATCCATTGCCTAGTCCTGGGGGCAAGAACTCTTTGGGGAGAGATAATGTCAGCTGTTGTTGGACTCTGTTTAGGGCAGAGAAGTTCAGGAGCGCTGTAACCTGGCCAGGTATTCCATCACGTGAGGCCATAGCTGTGTGGAAGCCTCCTGGTGTTTGTGCCTGTAGGGAACATTCACACAGTCCTTTGTACCCCTGTACCTGGGGCCAGGGCATATCAATTGCAACAGAAAGAGTCATCTTGATGTCCTGAAGTGATGAGAGGATTTCTGTGGGTGTTCCTTTGCTTTGTCAGGGAGTGGCTGAGCGTGGAACCCGCACTTTGAGCTTGCTGCAAAGTCAGGTGCCTTCCGAAGCAGCAAAGATTGTTCCCTGTACCCTGAGATTTGATCTCTTTGCCCCGGAGTCAATCACTTTGCCTTCTTTTCCAACAGGAACTACCAGTTCTCTTTCAAAAAAATCCTGAGTCGAAGCCCAGGCTTCATGATTCATGGGGTCAGAGGCTATTGTATATCTGACCCCAAGCTGGCTGCTCCTCAAGGTTCTGCAGCACGTGATGCCTTGGATTGCATCATATGATGGATGGATGGGGGATTTGGTTGATTTCCCTCTTGGCCAGGGCGTCCTTGAACCTTCTGTCTGGGGAGGACTGAAAGAAAACACTAACTTGAGCTTTGGGTTGCATCGTGTGGATTGGATGCTGGGTAGATCTTGACACAACAGCCTGTTCTCCAGTACAAGGCTGTCATCGATACCGAGAAAGATGGTGGTGGAGAACCTGCTCAGCCAAATGGCCACTTTCCCTTCTTTGTGCTCATTATAAACAGTGTTTTCTTTGGAGGCTGCAGCACTTCATGGCACACCTCCCTGATGAGGAAAGGCTGAGGGAGCTGGGAAGAAAGGAGCCTGAGGGGTGACCCCATGGATGTTGATAAATATCTGAAGGGCGGGTGTGAGGAGGATGGAGCCAGGCTCTGCTCAGGGGCACCCAGTGACAGGAGAGGGGCAGTGGGTGTGAGCTGGAGCAGAGGAGGTTCCACATCAATGTGAGAAGGACCTTCTTCCCCATGAGGGTGACAGAGCCCTGGCAGGGGCTGCCCAGGGGGTTGTGGAGTCTCCTTCTCTGGAGACATTTCAAACCCACCTGGACATGTTCCTGTGCGACTGGATCCAGGGGATCCTGCTGTGTCAGGGGGATTGGACGGGATGATCATTCACGGTCCCCTCCAATCCCTAATGTTCTGTGATTCAGTGAATTCATGCCTTTTCCAGGTTGTTCCTCAAGACTTTTGTGTTTTGGATCCTCACATTTCCATGGCAGAGGTGCTGTGCCACACTTATGGGGTTTTTTTTCTTTCACAAATAAAGATTAAATCTTCCAGATGTTCTTTGAAGCTGTTACTGACAGAGCAAGGCTATTGCCACAGTCACGCAGAGGTGCTCATAGGAGCTTGTTGATGCTTCCTGTGATGAGATTTTCCTTGTCCTCCTTTCCCACCCCGGCCTACCTCGGATTATGCTGATAGTATTAGTGAAGAGCTCTTCCAAGTCTGATGTCACTCTCCAGCAAAAACCTGGAGGCTTGTTGAGACTCATAGAGCTGGGACTTTGCAGAGTCACCCAGGAGTGAAGCTGCGTTTTGTGGAGCAAGAGGCACAGCAAGTGCTGTTTGCGTGGAGGACATGAGGGCATCATGCTTGCTTCTATGTCACTGCTGAGGAGGAGCTCCAAGCAGAGCTCTGCACATGTTACACAGATGTGAAGTGACCTGAAGTTACAGCCAAGCTGCTTTCAAATGACTGGTTTTCTTTATCACAGAATCACAGAACATTAGGGATTGGAAGAGACCCTGAAAGATCATCCAGTCCCATCCCCCTAACACAGCAGGATCCCGCAGATCCAGTCACACAGGAACAGTCCAGGTGGGTTTGAAATGTCTCCAGAGAAGGAGACTCCACAACCCCACTGGGCAGCCTGTGCCAGGGCTCTGGCACCCTCAAGGGGAAGAAGGTCCTTCTCCCACTGATGGGGAACCTCCTCTGCTCCAGCTCACACCCGCTGCCCCTTGTTCTGTCACTGGGTGACCCTGAGCAGAGCCTGGCTCCATCCTCCTCACACCCACCCTTCACATACTAATCAACATCCATGGGGTCACCCCTCAGGCTCCTTTTTCCCAGCTCCCTCAGCCCGTCCTCATTATCCTGTTGTCTGTATGATGCTCCACTTCTCTTGTAGTTCTTTCAAACTCCAGCAGCAAGCTGACACAACTGAGTTGGGAATTCATGCAAAACCCCTTTACAGGGAGACTTGTTCTGGTCAAAGAGTTAAAAAAAACCCTCCGCAGGCTGCATCTCAGATGTGAAAGTGAAAATGGCCAGTGCACACTGAGCTGCAGTTACTGGGAAGTGAGTGTCTTTTCCTAGCCTTCCTGGCTAGAGGGAACCTTGGCAACACGAGGAGGTTCCACATCAGTCTGAGAAGGAACTAATTCCCATTGAGGGTGACAGAGCACTGGAAGGGGCTGCCCAGGGAAGTTGTGGAGTCTCCTTCTCTGGAGATGTTTCAAACCCACCTGGATGTGTTCCTGTGTGACTGGATCTAGGGGATCCTGCTGTGTCAGGGGGATTGGACTGGATGATCTTTCGAGGTCCCTTCCAGTCCACAATGTTCTGTGGAAGAGGTGCAGGGTTTCACTGCCTTGAGTAGCATCGTGGCTCTTGTGCAGACACTTCCAAAAGGACAGACTGTTAATACAGGAACTGCAGGACATGCTGTGTTGAAGTTTTATCGGCCTGATAATGTTTGCATATTTAATAAACTTTTAAGGTTGGAGTTTAATGAGTTGGCAGTTATCTCTGAACACCCAGCAGCAGCAGTCGCAGAGTCCAGTTGGCTCTCAGATGTGGATTTCTCTCATTTGGAAGCCATGTGGCCTTTCCTTGGGCAGTCAGCACTTGACAGGCTACCAGGTGCTTTGGTTCTCTTGGAGCCAGTTTACACCAACAGTGAAATCTTCATTTTGATGGAGCCCTAGGATTGAGTTTTCAGAGGAGAACTGTTTCTTTTAAAGTTGGATGTAAGAGACCGTGACCTTAGTTAATCTTTTAAGGCACCATTTAGCTGCTTGGGATGAGTTTTGCTCGTGATCTAATTATATTGACTGCAGAATGGGCCTCCTAAGAAGCTTGTTCCTAGTGTGATGTTTGCTCGTTTACGATGCCAGGGCTTCTGTTTGGCCTTTTCAGCCTTGTTTTCCAAACTTATATTGAATGAAGTGGGCTGTGCAAACTGCATGGAGCTCAGCAAGGGCAAGGGTCTGCCCCTGGGTCGAGGCAATCCTAGGCACCAGTACAGATTGAAAGGATTGAGGGCAGCCCTGAGCAGAAGGACTTTGAGGTGGAAGTGCAGCAGAAGTTGAAAAGGAGCCGTCAGTGGGTGCTGGCAGCCCAGGGAGCCAGCAGTGTCCTGGGCTGCAGCAGGGACAGTTGGTCGAGGGAGGGGATTCTCCCCCTCTACTCTGCACTGGTTAGACCCCACCTGCAGGACTGGGTCCAGTTCTGGAGTCACCAGCAGCAGAAGGACACAGAGCTCCTGGAATGTGTCCAGAGGAGAGCAACTCCAATGATCACAGGGCTGGAGCAGCTCCCCTGTGAGGACAGGCTGAGCAAGTTGGGGTTGTTGAGCCTGGACAAGAGGAGGCTCCCGGTGATCTTCTAGTAGCTTTCCAATCTCTGAATGGGGCTACAAGAGAGCTGGGGGAGGGCTTTTGACAGGAGCAGTAGCAAGAGGACAAGGGGAAAGGGTTCTAGGCTTGAAGATGGGAGATGGAGGTTGCACATGAGGAACCAATTCCTTGCTATGAGGGTGGGGAGATGCTGGAGCAGGTTGCCCAAGGCAGCTGTGGCTGCCCCATTGCTGGCAGTGTTGAAGGGCAGGTTGGCTGGGGCCCTGAGTGACCAACTCTGGTGAAGGTGTCCCTGCCTGTGCAGGGGGATTGGAACTGGATGGTCTTTAAGGCCCCTCCCAACGCTGGCCACTCTTTGATTATATTCTATGAAACTTGCAATGTCAGGTGGGCCAAGAGCAGCCCTGCTAGTGCTCTGCTGTTGGAAACAAGTGTCTCTAATTATCTCATGGAAGCTAATCTCTTATCAAGGGAACTTTGGCAAAATTCAGCAGTGAAGTTCAGTGTCAGTGGTTTTGAGATAAACCTCAGCGTGTTAAATACACATCAGCGTGTAAAATGGAGCAGACAGAGTGAAAAGGGAGTGGTGGTATCGCAGTGTAATTCCCAGTTCTGGCACCAGTGTGGCTCGAAGCAACTTCCATGTTTCCAGTCTTTGGAATAAATGCTCATGCTGCTGTAATACAGACAGTAAATCCATGAGCTGTGAGGGTCACAGGGGAAGAGAAAGGAGCCCTTGCTGCCACCTTTGAGATAAGACAACCTAGTAATTCAGTGACTGACCCCATCTGATTGGTTTCAGGTGACCTTTGAGTAGTAAAGATGTGTTTATGTAATGCAGAGTCTTTATCTGAGAGCTGTATTTTAAATGGAATTGCTTTTTGTGTCTCCAGAACGCCCATTTCTGAGAGGAAGAATAAAGAGCGTTAACGACAAAAACCCATGGACCATTACGCTCTCCAAAATGAGCCTGTTCACGATTCTCCACTGGAAACCAGCCTGTCTTGAAGGTGAGTGCCTTTTGGATGTGACAGATGAGCGGCCCAGTGTCTTCACACAGTCACAGAACAGTAGGGGTTCGAAGGGACCTCGAAGGACCATCTCTTCTGATCCCCCTGCCACAGCAGGATCACCTAGATCATGTCGCACAGGAACACATCCAGGCGGGTTTTAAATCTCTTGGATATTGCCTGTCAGTCTGCCCAAGAGTAGATGTGTTCTCATTCCAGCTTAGGGTGCAGCTCTGCACGCTAGGAGTCCAGCACAGAGCCATAAAGATGATGAAAGGAGTGGAGCATCTCCCTGCTGAGGAAAGGCTGAGGGAGCTGGGGAAAAGGAGCCTGAGGGGTGACCCCATGGATGTTGATAAATATGTGAAGGGTGGGTGTGAGGAGGATGGAGCCAGGCTCTGCTCAGGGGCACCCAGTGACAGGACAAGGGGCAGTGGGTGTGAGCTGGAGCAGAGGAGGTTCCACATCAGTGTGAGAAGGACCTTGTTCCCAGTGAGGGTGCCAGAGCCCTGGCAGGGGCTGCCCAGGGGGGTTGTGGAGTCTCCTCCTCTGGAGACATTTCAAACCCACCTGGACTGTTCCTGTGCGACTAGATCTAGGGGATCCTGCTGGGGCAGGGGAATGGGACTAGATGATCTTTCAAGATCTCTTCCAATCCCTAATGCTCTGTGATTCTGTGCCCTTCTGGGCTCACAGTGCCCGTAGAAGGGAGCTTGTTATCATTGGGAGAAACATACAGGAGGGAGGTGATGTTTTCCACTGCATGAGGTAATTGTTATCGATTTGGAAGCTTTTGAAGAAGCTGGAGAGCTGGATGAAAGAGGTGAGCCAGTGGGATCATGGATGCATTTCAGAAAGAGATGCAGGTGTTTTATTTGCAGGATGAGGAAGTTAAGTTTGTAAGACAAAACTTTCTGTGTTGTTGGGTATTAAATTAGATGAAGCACTTTCAAGTTCCATTGCAGTTGTACCTCACATGATATCACCAGCTTTCAGAGTAGCTGAAGAGTGCTTGCTAGATGGTAAATTAATTTCCCCAAAGTAAAGAGCACACTGCTTGAATGAAATGAAATCAGAATTCCATTGTGTAGAGTTTGCAATATCTTTTAATGTTATTTTCCTGCTCAGCCCCCTAGGGCTGTGGGCAGTGACCATGAAGTATTGTTTTAAAATCCTTTAATAACACAAATCAAAGTGGGGAAACGTGATGCAAGTTCTGCACTCGGTGTGGAAATGAAACCAGGATTTCTGAGACAAACAGTGAACTCAAAGGTAATAGTAGACTCTGAGTGGAGAAATACAGGTCTAGTAGATACTCAGCTGTCACGGTGTCTGCAGAGAAGTTGTTCCACAGGGTTTAGTGTTGGAGTCAGCGGTCTGTTGTGCACAAATGGTCTTGGTGGCCCTGCTCTGGCAGGGGGATAGGACTAGATGATCTTTATAGGCCTTTTCCAATCCCTAATGTTCTGTGATTCTGTGATAAATGCTTTTCAGTGTGACAACAAAGCCTGGTTGAAATTCAGCCTACACTGAGCTCAGTTTTCCAGTGTTTTAAAGATGTGAAGCTGTCTCTCACTCTCCACACAAGTTCCTATAAAAGTAACTGATTGGTCCACTAGGAGCCAAAACTGGTGGCAGTGAGTGGAATCATAGAATCATCCTGGCTGGAAAGGGCCTCCAGGATCTGGCTGGAAAGGGCCTCCAGGATCATCAAGCCCTCAGTGCAACAGCTCCCTAACCCCCAGACCATGGCCTCAAGTGCTTGAGGTGCTCAGTTTTTAAACACCTCCAGGGATGGGGACTCCACCACCTCCCTGGGCAGCCTCTTCCAGTGCCCAACCACTCTCTCAGCAGATAACTTCTTCTGAAGATCCAATCTAAATCTCCTCTGATGCAACTGGAGGCCATTTCCCCTCGTCGCATCATGAGGAATTTGGGAGAAGAGAGCAGCACCAGCCTGGCTACAACCTCCTTTGAGGTAGCTGTCAAGAATAAGAAGGTCTCCTCTCAATCTCTTCTCTAGATTCAATAACCCAAATTCCCTCAGCTGCTCTCCACAGGACCTGTTCTCCAGCCCTCTCCCCAGCCTCGTTGCCCTTCTGTGGCCCCACTCCAGCCCCTCAATGTCCTTCTGATCCTGTGGCACCCAAAACTGGACCCGGTCCTCAAGGTGCAGTCTCACAAGTGCAGAGCACAGGGGCACCATCACCTCCTTCCTCTAGTTGGTTACCCCTTTATACTGATCTTCAGTTCTTTCTTGGGGGAACAGTATGGTCAGTGTGGTCCGTGAGTTCTGCACAAATAACCCTCTGTATTAATAGTATAAAAAAGTTCTTGTGATACTTGAATGATTGTGGTAGTCTGTAGTTAAACCACATGCTGTGGTTGATGGATGAAAGGTGAACCAATTAGCAAAAAATGTCTGGAAAACTGGGTAGTCTGACCTGGAAATCTCTGTCCTGGTGTGGTCTATGCTTGTCGGTTGATGTGGATGAGCCAGAAATACCTCCTCTTCCCGTTGCTCTCTGCTCTTTCTTCTTCTTTCAAATGTGAAGAGCACAACTTTAATCTTTGGAGAAAGATTGTGCAATGAGGTAAAAAAAGAGGGAGAAAGAAAAGAGGGTATTTTGCTGTTAAAAGGCTTCTTTGTTCTCTGAGGTCGGGAAGAGCTGGGCTCCCAGTGGTTTCATAAGCTTCTCTGTTACCTGTTCCCATACTGGTCAGTCAGCTGAAGTGGATGGAGCCTCCTCTGAGTGAGTCATGAAGAGCTGCTGTTGCAGATTCTCTCTGCTCTGAGCACTTGCTGCTGTTTCCTGGTTTTTGTTGACTTGCTGGTGTCTTAGTTGCCACCACAACACCAACAGCTTTTTGTGCCTTCTCACAGTGTGTAGAGAGACCCTCCAGCAGTACTGGTAGCTGTTGCGGCCTTGTTAGAGGCTGGTTTGCTACGGAGCTCGGAGCATTTGGAGGTGTTTCCAGAAAAACAGTTGGTACTGATTGTTGGCTTGAAGCCCCATCTTGATCGGGGACGGCCCTGTGGTTTGCCAGATGGCCTGCTAGCTGCATCAGGGGCTGCTCTGATTGCATCCCTCCCTCCTGCAGGCCAGGGCGCCGGAGGAAGTGCAGCTCTGGCCTCCCGTGGGAGCACGCCGCGTCCAGAGCTGCTGCTGGAGCAGGAGGTGTCAGCAGTTTGCTGCTGCTTGACTGCCTGCAAGGACAGCTGGCTGCTGCAGATAAGGCAGCTTGGGCAGCTGCTGTGGTAAAAGGGTGGCTGAGAGGCACTGGTACATTGCTCTTCTCTTGAAGAGATTTGTAGCTTACGTGGGTTCACAGGGCTTTTCAAGTGTTGGTGCTCGGGGGGAGCTCTGTTAGGGAGGGACTAGGACCTGTTATCCACTGGCTCAGCCAGGTAAGACTGGCTTCCAGAGCGTGTACATTCAGGTATCAGATAAGCTCTGGGTTTTGCTGAGGCTCTTGATATCTGGTTTTTCCTGTGGATTAGACTGTGGGAGACTTCTGCCCTAATGGTAGAACCTTGGTGTTGGGGTCCCTTTTGTCTTCTGTCTCTTGGCTGGCTGTCCCACAATCATAGAATGGTGGGGGTTGGAAGGAACCTCTGGAGGTCTAGGCCAGTGCCCCTGAAAAGCAGGTTCTCCTACAGCAGATGGCACAGGAACACGTCCAGTTGGGTTTTGAATGTCTCCAGAGAAGGAGACTCCATAACTTCTCTGGGCAGCCTCATCATACAGAGTTTGTCCTTATGCTCAAGTTGAACCTCCTACATTCTGGCTTAAACCCATTGCCCTGTGTCCTGTCACTGGGAACCACTGAGAAGAACCATGTCCCATCACTTGGACACTCACCCTTTAGATATTTATAACCATTGATCAGATCTCTCATCAGTCTCCTCCTCTCCAGACTAAACAGCCCCAGCTCTCTCAGCCTCTCCTCACAGGGTGGATGCTTCAGCCCCCTGATTATCTTAGCACCTCTGCACTGGACTCTCATATGTCATCAGTGGTGGGTGGCTCTATGGGATTTGAAATGCTTCAGTGTTTCTGGATCAGATTCTGGTCCTGTCGGTAGAATAATTTGCCACCGGTCTAAACTGAGTCTCAACTACTATGCACAGCCTGAACCTTGAGCAAAACCTCACGAAGAGGATGATGCAGCCCAGCCAGAATCGGTCGCCATCGTTTCTTTCTCTGGGAGAGGGAATGTTTCCAGTGCTGGGAGGCTGACACTGGTTTTGGAGGGGCTGTCCAGGCTGCTAGAGGTGAGGCTGTGAGGGACAACTCCATAAACTTCTCTGTACTCCTGGGACCTGACTTGTTAGGAGTCTGCAGTCCACTTTAGCTAGAGAACAACCACAGGACCTTAGGGATTGGAAGGGACCTCCAAAGACCATCCAGTCCAATCCCCCCACCACAGCAGGATCCCCGAGATCCAGTCGCACAGGAACGTGTCCAGGCAGGTTTTAAACATCTCCAGTGTCCCCTGACTGAAAGACACTTTGCTTTTATTAAGTTCTGCCATAAAGAAAATCATATTTGCTAAGCCAAAGCTGTTGTTTAGTTTAGGGAGTAGACTGCCAAAACCTTTTAATCCCATAGCAGGAGGTAGTGTTTCAGATTCCTGGGGTGTTTTATCCAGCTACCCAGCCAAACAACTCTATTTTTATGGTCTGTTTTCCCCACATTTATATGTTGTGTGGAGCTACTAAAAAAATTGGATTACATGATGATCCTGTGTAACAATGAAATGCTAATTAGTGTGGAAGAGATGCACTGCTCAATTAGCTGTGAGTTGGGCAGAGCAGTCCGTGTCTGGGTGTACCCTTATCAAAGAAGATCTTGTTTCTTCAGCAGGTTACATCTGCCCTCGTGAAACTGCCACTTGTGAGACCACACCTCGAGTACTGGGCCCAGTTTTGGGTGCCACAGGGTCAGAAGGATGTTGAGGGGCTGGAGCAGGGCAAGAGAAGGGTGATGAGGCTGGGGAGAGGGCTGGAGAACAGACCCTGTGCAAAGTGGCTGAGGGAACTGGGGTTACTGAGTCTAGAGAAGAGGAGGCTGAGAGGAGACCTTAGGGGTCTCCACAGCTCCCTCAAAGGAGGTTGTAGCCAGGCTGATGCTGCTCTCTTCTCCCAAATTCCTCATGGGAAATGGCCTCAAGTTGTGTCAGGGGAGGTTTAGATTGGATCTTTGGAAGAAGCTCTTTGCTGAGAGAGTGGCTGGGCACTGGAACAGGTGGTAGAGTCCCCATTCATGGATGGGTTTAAAAATCTAGTACCTCAAACCCTTGAGGCCATGGTGTAGGGGTTAGGGAGCTGCTGGGCTGAGGGCTGGACTTGCTGATCGTGGAGGTCCCTTCCAGCCATAATGATGTTGGACTCTTTGTTCTTTTCAAACAGCTGTGATGGGAAAGGTGCTCAGCTCTTGTGTTCTGCTGTCTGTAGCCACCGTTTATTTTTCCTTGACATGTAACCACTGGCTTTCAGCTGTTGCATCTTTTCAATCTCACAGAATTACTACGGATTGGAAGGGACCTCGAAAGATCACCCCGTCCAATCCCCCTGCCACAGCAGGATCACCCAGCCCACGTCACACAGGAACACATCCCAAGCGAAGAGGAACCCTAGTTTTACCTGTTTCATTTACACAACCTCAATTAAAGCAGCTGGGTTGTGCCAGAGTCAATTCAATGATGATAAATTCCTTCTGTTCTCCCCTAAGCCACAGTGAAGTCAAAATAAGCTGAATTTACTGGCTGTTCTTCATGCCTCTTTGTCCTGGGCAGAAGAAAATGAAGCTGTTTTGACCTTTCTCTGACTTGTGTAGTCAGTTGAAGATGAGGGCAGAGAAAGGCTTTGTAAGGATAAATGAAGCCGATATTGGTCTGTCTGAAATTGTTATTAATGCCCTCTGCTAGGCTCCAATTAAAGTCACGGCCCGTGAAGGCAAGTTGCAGGCAATTTCAGCTGCTGTTTCATCTGCCAACACATGACTTGGCTTCAAGATTTTGTTCTGTCACGGCGGTCTTGAGGTAGCGGCTCTGAGCGAGTGCCCTGTGCCCCACGGGGAGCTTTGTGCTTCACCTAGAATTGGGTCTGTGCTGACAGAAGACCTGCTGCGCTGCGTCTGAGCGGGGCTGGCTGATAGCAGGAGCATTCCCCTGCCAGCAGCCCTGGGAAGGTTTGTGTTGGAGGGGCCTTTTAAAGGTCCTCACCATGGTGAGGGTGACAGAGCACTGGAACAGACCTCCCGTGGGGGTTGTGAAGTCTCCTTCTCTGGAGACGTTTCAAACCCTCCTGGCCCTGTTCCTATGTGACTGGATCTAGGGGATCCTGCTGTGGCAGGGGGATGGGATGTGATGACCTTTGGAGGTCCCTTCCAACCCCTAATGTTCTGTGATGCTGTGAAAGGTCAGCCAGTCCATACCTGCATCCAAGAGAGGTTTGCAGTGAACTGGAGGACTTCAGGCTTCCACACTGTGCTCAGCCTTTGCAAATGCAGCTGCTGCCTTTTTGAGGGAGAATTGTGATTCTTCTGTGTAAGTGGAGAGAAACGACATCTCCTGTCGTGTTCAGGCCCTGGACTGGGCTGCCCAGGGTGAGGGGTGAGTCCTCATCCCTGGATGTGTTTAGAAGTCGCTTAGGTGCAGTGGTGGGTGATCTGGTTTAGGGGTGACTTTGTAGAGTAGGGTTGATGGTTGGACTGGATGATCCCGGGGGTCTTTTCCGACCTGAACGATTCTGTGGTAGCAGGGAGTCAGGAGACACATGAGTGGCATCAAAACAGGTTGTGCGTTTGCACTGTCCACTGTAGCTGAAGGAGCAGCTGAGTGTGTGTAGTTCAGCACCCCAAACCTGATCGTGTGTGTGCTGTTGTTGGATTTAAAGAACACAGCCATGTGCTTTTAAACTGGCTGAGTAAGTTTCAACTGCCTGGTTTAAACCCAGCTTAAGCTGTGGTGGCAGTCAGAGAGAGTGGTTATACTGGTGTCTGCGTTTGCTCCACCCTGTACTGGTAGCAGCCTTCAGCCAGAGCTTTCTGTCCTCAGCATCAGGATGGGCAAGGTGAAGATGGCACAACGAGCTGGTTCTTAATCCCTTGCTTGTGGATGGGGGGGTGTTGTGCTCGGAGAGCCTGAGCGCTGTGAAGTGGAATCGTTCTTGGTTGGCTCAGGAAGTTGAAACCAGCCCTGATTTTGCCTGAAAGAAGAGTTTCAAACGTAGGTAGTGCGACTCGAAGGAAATGCTTTTCTGGGTGGGCTTGGCTTCTAAAAGGGCCTGTTGGCCAGACCACACTGCCTCAGTTTGGCTGTGAGGATGCTGTGGGAGACTGTGTCAGATGCTTTGCTGAAGTCAAAATAGACCACATCCACCACTCTGCCATCATCTGTCCACCTGGTTATGCCCTCATAAAAGGCTGTCAGGTTAGTCAAGCACGACTTCCCCTTGGTGAAGCCACGCTGACTGTCCCTAATGACCCTCCTGTCCTTGACATGGAGCTGCTGGAGAGAGTCCAGCGTAGGGCAACGAGGATGATGAAGGAGGTGGAGCAGCTCCCTGATGAGGAGAGGCTGAGGGAGCTGGGGCTCTTGAGCTTGGAGAAGAGGAGCCTGAGGGGTGACCTCATTAATGTCTATAAATATGTGAAGGGTGGGTGTCAGGGGGATGGAGCCAGGCTCTGCTCAATGTCATCTAGTCATAGGATGAGGGTCAATGGGTGTGAGCTGGAACAGAGGAGGTTCCATATAAATATCAGAAGGACCTTCTTCCCAGTGAGGGTGGCAGAGCCCTGGCAGGGGCTGCCCAGGAGGGGTTGTGGAGTCTCCTTCTCTGGAGACATTTAAAACCTGCCTGGATGTGTTCTTGTGCAACTTGGTCTAGGTGATCCTGCTGTGTCAGTGGATTGGACTGCATGATCTTGGACGTCCCTTCCAATCCCTAATGATTCTATGATGTGCCTAGAGACAGCATCTAGGGTAAATTGTTCCATCACCTTTCCTGGTGTGGAGGTGAGGCTGACTGGTCTGTAGTTACCTGGATCCTCCTCCTTTCCCTTTTTGAGAATTGGAGCAACATTTGCTATCCCCCAGTCCCTAGGCACCTCTCCTGATCCCCATGACTTAGAAGAGGTGATGGAGAGTGGCCTAGCAGTGACTTCTGCTGTCTCCCTCAGCACATGTGGGTGCATCCCATCTGTACCCATGGATTTGTGTGCATCCTCATTGACCAGGGCAAACTCCTCTCTTGTCCTAACTTCTTCTGGGGCCTCGGCAGTCTGGGACTTGATATCAGGACAGCCCCCAGAAGTGTAGACAGAGGCAAAGATGTTCAGTATCTTTGCTTTCTCTGCATCCTCTGTCACCAGGGCACCCACCTCATTCAGCAGGGCCCTACACTGCCTCTAGTTTTAGTTTTACCTGCAGTGTAAAGGAAGTGACGGTCACTTTCTGAACTTCATTGTCACCGAAGGATTTCTGTGCACTAAGAAAGTAGGGATGTGTATGGCTCCAGACCCATCCAGCAGAAACGGGCAGTTTGACTAAACCATGAATTTAAGGGAGAGTTAGAATGGTTGCCTGGGGCTTCAGGATGATTGTGCAGTGCTGTGTTACTACAGAATAGCCCAACTGCTGGAGTGGCAAAGCCCAGAATAATTTTGCTTGTCCCAGTTAAGTCAAGAACTATTAGAGCAGTGGAAATAAGGTTTCAGCAAGAGGGGGGGAAAAAAGGGTGAGGAAAGTGTCAGCTCTCACTCTTGCTAGTAAGAGAAGAGCAAAAGAGTTGGGGCTGTTTAGTCTGAGGAAGAGGAGGCTGAGGGGAGACCTCATCACTCTCCACAACTATCTGAAGGGACCCTGCAGAGATGTTGGTGCCAGTCTCTTCTCACAGGTCATCAGTGACAGAAGCAGAGGGAAGGGCTTCAGGCTTCACCAGGGGAGGGTTAGAGTGACCATCAGGAAGAAATTCTTCCTGGAGAGAGTGGTCAGGGACTGGACTGGGCTGCCCAGGGTGGGGGTTGAGTCCCCATCCCTGGATGAGTTTCAAAGCTGCTGAGATGTGGTGCTGGGGGGATGTGGTTTAGGGGTGACCTTGTAGAGTAGGGTTGCTGGTTGGACTCGATGGTCCTGGGGGTCTTTTCCAACCTGAATGATTCTGTAAGCACACAAACATACCAGAAGTTAGAAGGGAAGTAGAGTCAGTAGCAGAGAAATAGGAAATGGAAAATAAGCGAATGTTGCCAAAGCACCTAAGTGGATTTGAAGAGATTTTCACTCTTCCTGGTGCTTAAAAGAAAAAGAAAGGCAACTGTGAGTGTCTCTGCAGTATGATGTGTAGGTTCAAGGGCTGTGTGGTTTTCCTTGACCTCTGTGTGTGTTGAGAAAGGCTTCTTCTCTGTTATCAGGGTTAATGCTTAAGGCACTACAAGTCCTTTTTCTTCAAGCTGTTGTGGAGCCTGGCTAGAGGGGAGACCTGCTGTGGTGCAGTGGCTTGGCTTCCCCTGATGATGGAGGGAGGGGAGCATCTCCCTGCTGAGGAGAGGCTGAGGGAGCTGGGGCTCTGGAGCTGGGAAAATGGAGCCTGAGGGGTGACCCCATGGGTGTTGATCAATATATGAAGGGTGGGTGTGAGGAGGATGGAGCCAGGCTCTGCTCAGGGGCACCCAGTGATGGGACAAGGGGCAGCGGGTGTGAGCTGGAGCAGGGGAGGTTCCACATCAGTGTGAGAAGGACCTTGTTCCCAGGGAGGGTGACAGAGCCCTGGCAGGGGCTGTGCAGGGGGCTGTGGAGTCTCCTTCTCTGGAGACATTTCAAACCCTCCTGGCCCTGTTCCTGTGCGACTGGATCTAGGGGATCCTGCTGTGTTGGGGGGATTGGAGTGAATGATCTTTCGAGGTCCCTTCCAACCCCTAATGTTCTGTGATTCTGTGATTGTAGAAGTGCAAGTCAGACCTGAAGGAGAGACAGAAGTGAGCATTACATGTTCTGTTCTTCTCAGCAGCTTTTCTAATATCTTAAAATTGCCCTTCATGTCATCTCAGAGGATTCTATTCACAAAAACCAGCCTAGGAGATTCCTCCCTGTATCAGGCACTAAGTTTGTGTCTCTATCTTGATTGCCTTCCTTAACTTGGGCTCTTGGCAGGAGAAAAAAGCCTCATCACCCTGATTGCTTCATGTCTCTGAGATGTTTTGTGAGAGAAAATGTTCCCTGAGCTTGTTTCAGTCTCTGAAGTAGAATTTTGTCTTCCTGGGAATCACGTGAGATCAAGTGATTGCCTGAAGCCAGAGAACATGCACTCAAGCTGCAGCAGCAAAGACCTTGAGATCAAAGGCCACCTGTGGTTGCTCTCCATCCCCTCAGCCTTGAGGTGTGCCAGGCTGTAAGTCACCGCGTCCTCTTGCTGTGGAACGGCTGGTGGTTCTTCAGCAGATGTGCAGGGCAGCTTCTCAAGGATTATTTTGTGTTTATAGCCCAGAAGGAAGTCTCCTCCTGCAGAAACCTGGGTGCAGCCTTTGTGAAGTGTGCCCAGCTGTCTGTTGGCCTCTTGCTGGATGCCCCTTTTACTGTTTGGTGGCCTCCTGGTGACACTCAACAAATCCATGTCAGCTTAGACCTTCAGGTTTGCAACTCATTTACCCAGATACCTTGTGGGAGTAGGAAACAATGACCCACACTAGAGCTTTAATAGTTTTGGGGGTTTTTTTGGTTGACTTTTGTTGCCTCTGAAGTGGGCAGAGGCCAACGGGATGAGGTTTAACAGGGCCAAGGGCAGGGTCCTGCACTTTGGCTACAATCACCCCCTGCAGCTACAGACTGAGGGATGAGTGGCTGGAGAGCAGCATCTGGCAGTACTGGGTGACAATCACAGAACACTGGGGTTTCAAAGAGACCTCGAAAGATAATCCAGTCCAATCCCCTTGGCACAGCAGGATCCCCTAGATCCTATCACAGAGGAACATGGCCAGGAAGGTTTTCAGCTGAGCAGGAGCCAGCAGCGTGCTCAGGCATCCCAAAAGGCCACCTGGGACCTCAGATGCATCAAGTGGAGTGTGGCCAGCAGATCAAAAGAGGAAATTCTTCCCTTCTCCTCTACCCTTGTGAGACCCCACCTTGAGTGCTGCATCCAGCTCTGGTGTCCCCACCATAAGAGGGCCATGGGTCTGTTGGAAGGAGTCCAGAGGAGGGCCGTGAGGATGACCCAGAGGCTGAAGCACCGCTGCTAGCAGGACAGGCTGAGGGAGCTGGGATTGTGCAGCTTAGAGAGGAGGCTTTGGGGTGACCTTATGGTGACCTTCCAGTATTTGAAGGGAGACTACAGGAAGGCTGGAGAGGGACTTTTTACAAGAGGGTCCAGTGATGGGACAAGGAGAAGCAGCTTTAAACTGAATGAGACTAGATTGAGATTGGAATTTAGGAAGTAATTCTTCAGTAGGAGGGTGGTGAGACTCTGGAATAGGTTATCCAGAGATGTTGTGGCAGCTCTGTCCCTGCAGATGTTCAAGGCCAGGTTGGATAAGGCCTTGAGCCCCACCTGGTCTAGTCAGGAGGCATCACTGCTCGTGGCAGATGATCTCTGAGGTCCCTTCTTGACACACAGACACAGAGCAGCTTGGTTTGACTTGTGTTTTCTGTTCGTGGTGTGTGTTGTGGTCGCTGTGCTCAGCCAGAAATACCTTCCTGACGTCTGGGACTGTGTTTTGGAAATAGACTTGATCAGAGTTGTAAAACTGGTAGAAAAATCCTGGTGGGGATCACTAGCCATGGCCCGTGGGTCACCTCTGATGTGTTGGTGTGAAATACATGGAGACACAAAGGACAGCAGAAGAGGACCTGGGGGTTCTAACTGACAGGTGGCTGAACAGGAGCCAGCAAGGGTGCCCAGGTGGCCAAGAAGGCCAATGGTATCCTGGCCTGGATTAGGATCTATGTGCCCAGCAGGAGCACAGAGGTGATTGCCCTCCTGTACTCAGCACTAGGGATGCTGCATCATGTTTCTCTTCAGGATTGGAGACAGGGAGTAAGGCTAGATGTGGCGGTGGAGATGGTAGACGAAAGAGAGAGGTGCTTGTAAGAATTTCAGCAAGTAGAAGCTGGATGTAGAAGCAGGAAAAGCAATTAAGTTTGAGATGAGAGATATGATTAGGGAAAGGAAGTTGGCTCCTCTCTGAAGGTGGAAGAGAAAGCAGCGGGTGATGGCGATCAGGTCACGTTCTAGGGGATGCAAAGAGCAGGAAAAGGAAGAAAAATGGAGATCTCAGAGGGGTCATGGGAGGCATTAGTTTTGTTCTGTGTTTTAGGCTGGAAGAAACACTTTCCTTTGGTGACTTCTCTCACCAACTTACACCACCAGTCTCAGCTTTAAAATGGGATGGAAATAATGAGCAAGGTGTGATCTTCAGTGATGGGTTTGTTTGCACAGGAAACAGCACAGAAAGAGTCACAGAATCATTAGGGGTTGGAAGGGACCTCGAAAGATCATCTAGTGCAATCCCCCTGCCACAGCAGGATCACCTAGAAATAAACTCAGCCCCTGTTTTAGGGACAGTGTGGCAAGAGCAGCGGTTCCTTTTCTGCTTCCATGGCTCTGTGGATTAATTTCCTTCAGCATTTCCAGATGTGACTTCGTTCTCTGCTTCTGCAGGTTCAGTTTCCTTCGCAGGCAGCATGCTGCCTTTCATCAGAGATTGGCTGCACTTGCTGTTCTCTTAGCTCTTGTTCTCCAGTGATGTTATCCCCAGCATCTGGACCTGCCAAAGTGTGAAACCCAGGTACCTGCTCCAGAGCCCCACGGACGTCGCTAACGCGTGAGCCGCTGCGCTGTGCAGCAGTGAAGGCAGGGAGCTGAGTGGGTTGCTGGTGTGCAGGCTGCAGTGCCACGAAGAAAAGTCAAACTGTTCTTACTCTCCTCTTTTATACCTCAATGTTCACTGTGTCATTTAGGAGTCAAAGCAGGAGCGTGCAGTTCAGCAGCAGCAGAACCCTGCTTACTGTGACTCTGCTGCTTTGCTCAAGTGAAACGTGTTTGGGGCCGGAGTTGAAGCTGGGAGGTTTTCTTCAGTCTGAGATCTGGCCTCAGTTTTTTAATCATAGAATGGCCACAGTTGGAAGGGACCTTCAAGATCATCCAGTTCCAGCCCCCCTGTACAGGCAGGGACATCTTCACTAGGGCAAATTACTCAGGGCCCCAGACAACCTGCCCTTCAGCACTGCCAGGGATGGGGCAGCCACAGCTGCCTTGGGCAACCTGCTCCAGCATCTCCCCACCCTCACAGCAAAGAATCAGTTCCTCATGTCCATCTTCAGTCTCCCCTGTTCAAGTCTGGAACCCTTTCCCCTTGTCCTCTTGCTACTGCTCCTATCAAAAGCTCTCCCCCTGCTTTCTTGTAGCCCACTTCAGAGATTGGAAAGCTCCTCAAAAGTCACTTGGGAGCCTCCTCTTCTCTGGGCTCAACAACCCCATAGGGCAGGTGCTCCAGACCTCTCATCATTGGAGTTGCTCTCCTCTGGAGCTCCCTCTCCTTCTGATGTTGGGGACTCCAGACTGCAGGTGGGGTCTCAGCAGTGCAGAGCAGAGGGGGAGAATTCCCGCCCTGCAGCCCAGGACACGGTTGGCCTCCTTTTTGTGTTCTCAGTGGTCTGTACTGGGCTGGGGGAGCAAGGCAACTTATCCCTCAAGCCAGGTATCACAGTGCTGCAGCATCTCACCTGTAGATGCTCTAAGCTGTGTTGACTGACTTGGTGTCTGTGGAAAGCAGCTGAATAGATGCCTCAAACACCTGGATCTTGCCTGCAGGCTCCTTCTGCTCTGAACCGTGGGCAGTAGTTGTGTCTCTTGGGCATGTGAGGAGTGAAGATAACCTCTACAGAGAAGAGGTGATTTCTGAACAGACTCAGAGTCTAGGCTTTACAGGAGCTGAGGGACACTGGAAATGCTCAGTCTCCCTGCAAGTGCATGGTCTGCTCTGTGAGTTAACTTCTGCAGCTTGAGCCAGTGCTGCAGGGATGATGAAAGCCCACGCTCCTAAAATAGGTTGAGTAGAACAGGAGTTCCACTGACGACTCCTCTTCAGGAGAGAAGAGAGAAGGTAACAATGAGCAGATGCCAGGTGTTAGTCATCTCACCTAACAGATGTGAGGACCTCAGACACTACTGGTACAGAGCTGGTGGAGGAATCCATGGGGAATGAGCCCTCTTAGCAGACCAGTCAGGGTATCAGAGCTGCACATGACACCACTAGAAAGGACGTGAGAAAATGAGAGGACTGGGGATTGAAGGGGACCTCGGAAGACCATCCAGTCCAATCCCCCTGCCAGAGCAGGATCCCCTAGATCCAGTTGCACAGGAACATGGCCAGGCAGGTTCTTAGCAGTTCCCATGCTGTGTGTCCAGCAGTTGTAGGGAGGTGATTGTCCCCCTGGACTCGGTACTGGGGAGGCTGCACCTTGACTACTGGGGCCAGTTTGGGGCACCTCAGGGCAAGGGAGACATCGAGGTGCTGGGGGCCAGGGCAGAGGAGGGCAACAGAGCTGGGGAAGGGCCTGGAGAATCAGTCTGATGAGACTGAGAGATGGAGAGAGCTGGGGCTGGTTAGTTTGAGGAAGAGGAGGCTGAGGGGAGACCTCATCGCTCTCTGCAACTATCTGAAAGGACCCTGCAGAGATGCTGGTGCTGGGCTCTTCTCACAGGTCAGTAGCCACAGAAGCAGAGGGAAGGGCTTCCAGCTCCAACAGTGGAGGGTTAGATTAGACACCAGAAGAAATTCTTCCTGGAGAGAGTGGTCAGGGACTGGGCTGGGCTGCCCGGGGTGGGGGTTGAGTCCCCATCCCTGGATGTGTGGAAGTCATTTAGATGTGGTATTGGGGGATGTGGTTTAGGGGTGACCTTGTAGAGTAGGGTTGATGGTTGGACTTGATGATTGGTCTAGGGAATCCTGATGTATCAGGGGGATTGGACTGGATGATCTTTTGAGGTTCCTTGCAATCCCTGATGATCCTATGATCCCAAGGGTCTTTTCCAACCTCATTGATTCAGGTAGCTGTAGAGAGCGATGAGGTCTCCCTTCAGCCTCCTCTTCCTCAAACCAAACAGTCCCAAACTCTCTCAGTCTCTCCTCATCTGTTTTATTCTCCAGGCCCTTCCCTAGCTTCTTTGCCCTCCTCTGCACCCACTTCAAACCAGTTTCTTGCTCTGATTGTGTTGTTGGTGCAATCGTTTCCTTTCAAGGAGGCTGTTCCAAAGGCAGCCTGGTGCTGGAGTGTAGGAACAAGAGGTGCAGAGATGGGCTCATTGGGAACCAGTCTGATCCACCTGGCTTCAGCTTGATCTTTTTCATGTAGTTTTTTGGTTCTGTTTGGGTTTTGTTTGAGGGGTTTTTGTTTGGTTTAGGGTTTGGTTTGAGTTTTGTTTGGGTTTGAGGTTTTGTTTGGCTTGGTTTAGGGTTGGCTTGGGGTTTGCTTTGTTTGACCTTTTCTCTGTTTGATTTTCATTTGGTTTAGGGGTTTGCTTATTTGGGTGCCCGCTTGGTTTGGGGTTTTTTGTTTGTTTGGGTTTTTTATTTGGTTGATCTTTTTCTGTCAAAAAATCCTCAGTGAGAGGCCGAATGGGCAGTCTCCTCCTTTTTCTCCTCCTTTGTTTCATCCTTCTGGCATTCATTGATGAAGAGAGCTGCTCTGCTGGAGGTACTCCCATCATTTTTCACGCTTGCCTTGAGGACTCTTGTGGAAGCCAGGCACCCCGTGGGCCTCTGAATCACAAGCACTGTTGTGGTGGTGGCACCTTGGCTTCGGCTATTTCCAGCCACCTAACGAACGTACAAAGTGAGGAAAGAAGTCTGCTGGTGTTGGAAGGGTTAAGCTCAGTGCTGACTATGAATGTTGATGCTTTATCTTGTGCCAGAACACTTGGAAAACGCGGCGGTGGACAGGGCAGCAGGCAGCAACCACTGTGAGGTGACAATACTGCTCAATATTTGCTGCTAATTGAGAGAGGCAGCAGCTGCTGGGATGCAGCTTCAGCCAGGATGAATTAGTAATGAGCCTGCAACTGGGGTTTGTCTTCTGCTTGAAAGTTGCATCAGCCTCTTCTGGTTCAGTAGGGTGCTCGGGGCAGAGATCACAGCGAGCCCGACGTTCCGTTTGGGTTTTGTTCTCCAGCGACTTGTCACGAGCTGTGGTGTCCGTGGTGAATGTGGCAGCAGGAATAAAACTGCCTCGTGTTAAGGAGCAAACTTTGGGGTTTGGGGTTGGCTCTTGCAGCTGGTGTGGCCAGCAGTGGGAACACTGCAGGCAGAGAGAGTGAGCTCCTCCTCTGAAAGGAAGCAGGTTTGTTGTGTTCTCACAGGCTTCCAGAGACCTTGTCCATTACTGGCCTCTCTGCACAGGAGTTCTGGGTGAATTTTCTTGGCTGTACAGGGCTGCAGGTTGTACTTGACTGAGTAGCTCTGGCTTTTGCTGGAGGGACCAGCTGCAGCAGGAGAGGGGAAGTCTGATGAGGAGAGGCTGAGGGAGCTGGGCTGGTTTAGTCTGGAGACTCGGGAGAACTGGCTGAACAGGAGTGTACTGGTTTAGGGTCGATGGCAGACCCTAAGGTCACAAGACCTAACCTACACAAGGAGCCAGCAGGGTGCCCAGGAGGCCTGGAAGGCCAGTGGCATCCTGGCTTGGATCCGCAGTATTGTGGCCAGCAGGGCTAGGGACTCATTCTTCCTGCGTCCTGGGCAATGGGGAGGCCTCCCCTCAAGTACTGGGTTCAGTTTTGGTCACCTCAAAATAAGAAAGAGGGGCCAGAGCAGGTGCAGAGGAGCAATGAGGCTGGAGAAGGGACTGGAGGGAAAGGCTGATGGGGAGAGGCTGAGGGAGCTGGGAGTGTTGAGCCTGGAGGAGAGGAGACTCGGAGGGAACCTTCTCCCTCTCTCCAGCTCCCTGAAGGGAGGTTGTAGTCTGCTGGGGGTCAGGCTCTTCTCCCAGGCAGCCAGGACCAGAGGGCAGAGCCTGAAGGTGCCAGGGGAGGGTTAGGCTGGATGTCAGGAAGCCCTTCCTGAGGGAAAGGGTGATCAGAGCCTGGACTGGACTGCCCAGGGCGGTGGTGGAGTCCCCATCCCTGGAGGTGCTGAAGGCCAGCCTGGCTGTGGCCCTGAGTGCCCTGGTGTGGCACTGAGGTGATGTTAGGTGCTGGTCTGGCTGAGCCTCTGTAACTGGGTGATCCTGTGTCCCTGTGAACACGAATTCCCCATTCCCCATGTGCTTTCTTTGCACTTCTGCCATGTCAAAGAGTTTAACCTTTGAGAACTTGCTGATAAGCTGTTATCAGCCAGCAGTTCAAACAGCAGACCCTCCCAGCGTGCTGTTTTGGGACAGGAACTTCCCAAGGCTTCAAGGCCTGGGTGGACAGCACAGGAGAAGCATGAAGTCAGGCAGAGCAGCCAGGCTGGAGATAAAGTTTACTCTCTGAAGGAACCAGCCACAGCTGCTGCTTCAGAGCTGTTTGTGCAGCCATCCTTGTAAGTCTTTTGTGCACTAAGTGTCTTCATTTCAGCTATGAGGGGAGTTCCCATGGGTGTTGATCAATATGTGAGGGGTGGGTGTGAGGAGGAGGGAGCCAGGCTCTGCTCTGTAACAGGACAAGGGGCAGTGGGTGTGAGCTGGAGCAGAGGAGCTTCCACATCAGTGTGAGAAGGATCTTCTTCCCAGGGAGGGTGCCAGAGCCCTGGCAGGGGCTGCCCAGGGGGTTGTGGAGTCTCCTTCTCTGGGGACATTTCAAACCTGCTGGTGGGGTCTCACCAGAGCAGAGTAGAGGGGGAGAATCGCCAGTCACAGAATCACAGAACCACAGAACATTAGGGATTGGAAGGGACCTCCAAAGACTATCCAGTCCCATCCCCCTGCCACAGCAGGATCCCCCAGACCAAGTCGCACAGGAACATGGCCAGGCAGGTTCTAAACGTCTCCAGAGAAGGAGATGCTGTCACTTCCTGCCTTTGGCAGCAGTTACCAAGTGATGCCTTAAAGCCTGTCCCTGGAAGGTCTAATTTCTCCTGTGCAATTCCATGCTGAATTCCAGCGGTGTCGTGCCAGCACCAGGCATCTGGTGCCTCTTTCCAAACATCTCTCCAGTGTTACACGGGCTGGTTTCTAGATGTGTGGGTTGTGTTTGAAATGATAATGTAGTCCAATGCAGGCTGTTTTTGCGTGGCTTTCCTTCTCTCCAGCGTGTGGTAACTGTTTAGTCTTAAACTGAAGATCATGTGCAGCATCTGCGTGTGGTGGGGAGATGTTTTAACGAGACGGTTACCCTGGGAGCGTTTACGGGCACCATTCCTGTCTTAAAGCAGAGGCTGAAACTCTGTTTAGTTGCTTCTGGGGCTCCTCTTCATTGGTTTAGTAGACCTGTAGAGTTTCTTGTAAACACAGGAAAACATTTAT
Organism: Rhinopomastus cyanomelas; assembly: GCA_013400115.1. Classification (NCBI taxonomy): domain Eukaryota; kingdom Metazoa; phylum Chordata; class Aves; order Bucerotiformes; family Rhinopomastidae; genus Rhinopomastus; species Rhinopomastus cyanomelas. The sequence continues at coordinate 391,829 of VXBP01007476.1, forward strand.
GTTTTTACAGTTTATACTTTTTAATAAATGAAATTAGTTCTTGCCCTGCACTGGGCATTGGGGAGGCCTCCACTGCAGTTCTGGGGGCAGTGCTGGGCCCTCACTTCAAGAAAGAGATTGAGGGGCTGGAGTGGCTGCAGAGGAGCAGCGAGGCTGGGGAAGGGACTGGAGGGAGATGCTGAGGGAGCTGGGCGTGCTGAGCCTGGAGGAGACTCAGGGGAGACCACCTCCCTCCCTCCAACTGCTTGAAGGGAGGTTGTAGTCAACTGGGGGTCAGGCTCTTCTCCCAAGCAACCAGCACCAGGACGAGAGGGCAGAGCCTGAAGCTGCCAGGGGAGGGTTAGGTTGGATGTCAGGAAGTCCTTCCTCAACACTGATGAATATGGAAAGGGCAGGTGTCAGGACGACGGAGCCAGGCTCTGCCCAGGGGTACCCAGCGATAGGACAAGGAGCAATGGCAAGATTTGCCAACTCCAAGATCCACCCACCAACCTGACACCACCCTGCCCACTAAACCGTGTTCCCCAGAGCCACAGCCGCTTGTTTCTGAACCCCTCCTGGGATGCTTAACCTGCTCCCTGGGCAGCCTGTTCCAACAGCTGACCAGTCTTTCAGTGAAGAAGTGTTTCCTAATGTCCATCGAACCTCTCCTGGCACAACTTGAGGCCGTTCCTTCTTGTTATCTCACTAGTGAGATAGAGCTCTTGTTGCCTTGCAGGTGCACTCACAGCATCCAGGCAGGGCTACCGACCACGGTGCCACTAACTTGGAGGTAAATATACTGTAGGTATAAACCAAAGAGAAACAAGTCATTAATAGATTATTTCAAAGGATGTTATTTTTAAATCTAATCCAGTCCTGACTAATGCAATTCTCTAATATGGAAGGCTGGAAGCTCTTTTCCTGGAGCTGCTCACATAATTTAGATTAAAAGGATCTGTAAAAGGATTATAGAGTGTTATGTCTGTGTTAAGGAAGGATGTAGACTGTTGAGGTCTTGTTCTACTCCTGGGTCCTTTTTCATAGAATCACAGAATCATTCAGGTTGAAAAATACCCTTGGAATTATTGAGTCCAGCCAGCAACCCCACTCTACAAGGTGACCTCTAAACCAGAACCCCCAGCACTACATCTAAGCAACTTTGAAACATGTCCAGGGATGGGGACTCAGCCCCCACCCTGGGCAGCCCAGCCCAGTCCCTGACCACTCTCTCCAGGAAGAATTTCCTCCTGATGGCCAGTCTAACCCTCCTCTGGTGGAGCTGGAAGCCCTTCCCTCTGCTTCTGTCACTAATGACCTGTGAGAAGAGACTGGCACTAACATCTCTGCAGGGTCCTTTCAGATAGTTGCAGAGAGCGATGAGGTCTCCCCTCAGCCTCCTCTTCCTCACATTAACCAGCCCCAACTCTCTCCATCTCTCAGTCTCATCACATTGATCCTCCAGGCCCTTCCCCAGCCTTGTTGCCCTCCTCGGCACTTTCTCCAGCCCCTCAATGTCTCCCATGTCCTGAGGTGCACCAAACTGGATCCAGTACTAAAGGTGTGGCTTTCTCAGTGCTGAGTGCAGAGGGACAATCCCCTCCCTACTGCTGTTGGTCACGCATTTTCTAGTCCAGGCAGGAATGCCATTAGCCTTCTTGGCCACCTGGGCACCCTGCTGGCTCCAGTTCAGCTGCCTGTCACTTAGAACCCCCAGGTCCCTTTTAGCCAGATGCTTTCCAGTCCCCCTGCTCCCAGCCTGTAGCTGCAGGGATTGTTGTGACCAATCCTCAGCCCACCAACGCAGCCTGTGCAGGTCCCTCTGTACAGCCCCCCTACCCTCCAGCACATTGTCCCTCCCTCCCAACTGCATCTTGTCTGCAAAGTGACCAAGGGGGCACCCGATCCCCTCCTCAAGATCACTGATAAAGATGCTGAACCAGCACTGAGCCCTGGGGGACACCACTGGCCTCCAACCAGATTTAGCTCCTTTGAGCACAGCTCTTTGGGCCTTTTGAAAGTTTAATTTTTACATGTTTCCTGCTGCTTTCCATCGTGCCCCTAGCATCAGGATGTGCTGATGGGATGCTGGGTCACAGGAGCATTGATTTAAACCCACTTTGTTCAGTAGGATTCTGAGTTCTCTTGCTCTTCTTTCCAGAGAGAAGAATCCTGCGCTGGACCGTCCTCAAGGCTACTCGTGGCGCAACTTCGGAGAACAGCTGGATTCATCTGCTGTGAAGAGGAGGCACATGTGCAGCCAGCCAAGAGGACATGGGCTTTCAGTGCATCTGGGAAGATGATCAGGTACCAGCAGCTGTTGATGTTTGAGCTGCAGTAACTCGTCAGAGACTTGAGATGGTGTGAAACAGGAAAGCACTCACCGCTGAAGCTGCCCTCAAATCCTAGGTGTGTTTGCTTTCAGGGGTAGCAAGGAGTTGACCCCCTGAATTTGTACTGTGTGCGGCAGCTCACCTGCTGTAGAGCAGCTGCAGACACCTAATGGGCTGCTGCTCAGATCTGAGTGACCAGGGACAGGCACCACAGGGGTGTTTGCGCACCCCAAGCTGAAGTTAATCTTGCACTGTCTGGCTTTGTCGAGTGCGACTTCAGCTCTGAAAGCGTCTGCATCAGTTACCAGCTGTGTAATTCAGGTGTGTTGGTCTGGTGGAGGAGCCCCTGGGAGAGGTTAGTTTCTCATTGTTGTAAATGCTTTTTCACTGTGATTACTCTGCACTCGTGAGGCTGCACCTTGAGCACTGGGTCCAGTTTTGGGCGCCACGGTATCGGAAGGACGTTGAGGGGCTGGAGTGGGGCCAGAGAAGGGAAACAAGGCTGGGGAGAGGGCTGGAGGACAGACCCTGTGGAGAGCAGTTGAGGGAACTGGGGTTATTGAATCTACAGAAGGCTGAGAGGAGACCTTCTTGCTCTCTACACCTACCTCAAAGCAGGTTGTAGCCAGGCTGGTGCTGCTCTCTCCTCCCAAATCCCTAATGATAGGACGATGGGAAATGGCCTCCAGTTGCATCAAGGGAGGTTTAGTTTGGATCTTCAGAAGAAGTTATCTGCTGAGAGAGTGGTTGGGCACTGGCGCAGGCTGCCCAGGGAGGTGGTGGAGTCCCCATCCCTGAAGGGGTTTAAAAACTGAGTAGCTTGAGCACTTGAGGCCATGGTGTAGGGGTGAGGGAGCTGTTGGGGTGAGGGCTGGGCTTGCTGATTGTGGGGCTCCTTTCCAGCCAGGATGACTCTATGATTCTGTGTGACCGGCTGGAGAACACAGATGTCCTCGCGGGAATCCAGGCTGTTGTAGCTGGAGGAGAGGCACCAGCAGTGTTCCAGGATATCCAGAGTCATGGTTTGTGCTGAAATCTGAGCACGTTATGGATTCAGTAATGTGATGGTTTCAGCTCCTTTTAGTGTCAAACATTGCTGTTGGAGGTAACTGCTCTGTGTAGGTGCTTGCATTAGCTGACTCACTGCAGGTTCTGCATCTCATGGCTGTTGCCATTGGTAGTGCAGAGCTTCTGCACCTCTGCTATCCTGCCTCTGGTACTTCCAGAGCTGCCCAGGGGGTTGTGGAGTCTCCTTCTCTGGAGACATTTAAGACCCACCTGGCCCTGTTCCTGTGCGACTGGATCTAGGGGATCCTGCTGGGGATCCTGTGTGTGGACTAGATGATCTTTTGGGGTCCCTTCCAATCCCTAATGATTCTCTGATTCTAAGCTCTGAGTGGCCTGACCTAGACAGAGTTGTCCCTGTGTAGGAAGGTTGGACTAGGTGACCTCTAGAGTCCCTTCCAGCCTAAAACATTCTGTGATTCTAAAAACCAAAAACTCTCTTAGTCATGATTATAACTACTGCAAGTGTCAGACCTCTTCATCAAGTGAGTAATTCTGTGTTGTGATACCTCTGACAGATCAAGAGTAGTCTTAAGGTCTGAATTTAGCAGCAGGGAACAGAAGTCATGTCTTGGGAGAGAGGGAATAAACCAACCCAGGAGTAAGCTGTGCAGCAAAAGCTACCCTTCTGCCTGGAGAACAAACCTGATCAGGAGAGATGGAGAGAGCTGGGGCTGGTTAGTCTGAGGAAGAGGAGGCTGAGGGGAGACCTCATCACTCTCTACAACTGTCTGGAAGGACCCTGCAGAGATGCTGGTGCTGGGCTCTTCTCACAGGTCATCAGTGACAGAAGCAGAGGGAAGGGCTTCCAGCTCCACCAGAGGAGGGTCAGACTGGGCATCAGGGAGAAATTCTTCCTGGAGAGAGTGGTCAGGGACCAGACTGGGCTGCCCAGGGTGGTGGTTGAGTCCCCTTCCCTGGATGAGTTTCAAAGTTGCTTAGATGTAGTGTTGGGGGATCTGCTTTAGGGGTGACCTTGTGGAGCAGGGTTGATGGTTGGACTTGATGATCCCAGGGGTCTCTTCCAACCTGAATGATTCTGTGATGCTGTAATAATGCTGTGGTTCTACCCGTAGCCTTGTGGCTGGCACTAGTCTGGGATGAAGCTGCTCAACAGGTTTTATTTGTCTAGATTAGGTTTACGTAGGGCTGATCCACTGCTCTTGAAGGAACTTTTCCACATACTACAGAGAAAATTATTAGAGCTAAATTTGGTACCTTATTCTGGCAGCCTCTGACTTATAAATGTTTGAAATCTGCTGTCTTAATGGGCTCTCAGTAGTTTTTGAAGGGGTTTTTCGTGGAAATCTGAGTAATATTCCTCAGAGAGGTTGTATAACAGCAGCAGGGATGGGAAGATTTAATTTGGCAGGGCCTTGTACTACAAAATATCCGATTAATATTGTAGCCTCTGGTCTTACTGTAAAGCTTTGAGTGCGTCAGTGTCCTCCAGGAAGGACTTGGGGTGGTGGTTGAGCAGAACTTGAACAGGAGCCGTCAGTAGGGAGCCAACTGTGTCCTGGGCTGCGGTGATGGTTGGTAGAGGGAGGGGATCCTCCCCCTCTGCTCTGCACTGCTGAGACCCCACCTGCAGGACTGGGTCCAGTTCTGGAGTCTCCAGCAGCAGAAGGACACAGAGCTGCTGGAAGGTCTCCACAGGAGAGCAACTGCAGTGATCAGAGGGCTGGAGCAGCTCCCCTGTGAGGACAGGCTGAGCAAGCTGGGGTTGTTCAGCTGGAGAAGAGGAGGCTCCCAGGGGACCTTCCAGCAGCTTTCCAATCTCTGAAGGAAGGGGGCTACAAGAGAGCTGGGGAGGGCTTTTGACAGGGGTGGTAGTGAGGGGACAAGGGAAAAGGGTTCCAGCCTTGAAGAGGGGAGATGGAGGTTGGCCATGAGGAGCCAATTCTTTGCAGTGAGGGTGGGGAGATGCTGGAGCAGGTTGCCCCAGGCAGCTGTGGCTGCCCCATCCCTGGCAGTGTTGAAGGGCAGGTTGTCTGGGGCCCTGGGCAACCTGCTCTAGTGAAGGTGTCACTGCCTGTGCAGGGTGGAACTGGATGATCTTTCATGTCTCTTCCAACCCTGACCAGTCTATGCTTCTAATGGCCTAAGTCAATATTTCTTGTTACAGTTCAAGTCCCTTATCCTTGAGAATAGGTTTCCCCTTTCTTTGTAGAAACTTCTTTTACATGTAGTAGAAACACGTTGTGTTTCCACCTTGGCTTCTCCTTTCACTCTGTGCAGCATGAGCAACCTCAGCGAGTTAGACCACTCATGCCTTGAGCCTCCTCTTACTATCTGCCTGTGTTGCCCTTTGCTTCTGCCATGGGTTCTCCTTTGCAGGTCTTCTCCAGAAATGGCCTTGTGTCAGACCTGAGCAGGTTGGGGTTTTCTTCTCCTGTCAGTGGATAGAAGTCACCCTGTTTGTCACAACTTGAGTATTTGGTGCTCAGTCTAGAGTCTTGGTGCCCAGTCTCTGGTCCCCTCTGTCCTGTCCTGACTCCTTATCTACAGAACAGCTGCTCAGCAGTTGTTTCTATATTTGCACGGGTGTTTTTTTTTTTTCCCCTGAACAAAACTTGACCTTGGGGAAGTGTATTGCATTTTGAAATCACTTCTCCAGTTCCATTAATTTCTCCCAGCTGTAGCTTCCCACTTTCCATATTGATCACCCCTCAGCCTCCTTCTTTCCCAGCTCCCTCAGCCTCTCCTCAGCAGGGAGATGCTCCCCTCCCTCCATCATCCCTGTGGCTCTGCACTGGGCTCTCTCCAGCAGCTCTGTGTCCTCCTGGAACCGATGGGCCCAGCACTGGCCACAAGATTCCAGCTGTGGTCTCAGCAGGGCAGAGCAGAGGGCGAGCAGAACCTCTCTTGATCTGCTAACCACCCCTTTACCAATCCACCCCAGGATGCCCTTAGCCTTCTTGGCTACCAGGGTCCACTTCTGGCTCACAGCTAATTATGGAAGGCTTCATTTTGTCGTGTTCTCTAGGAGGAATATTGTTCAGTGACTGTTTCCCGGAACAAACAGATCTGCTTTTCTCACGTGGCCTCTGCTAAGGATTTCTGCCAAAGGTTTATAGAGGGGAAAACCCAGCAAACAAACATCTTTTTGACTCCTGCCTGTTTGCTCATCCTCTCCTTGATAACTTTACAGCCAGTTTTCTGGCATCAACCACGTGTTAGCGAAGGAGCTTTGAAGACAATGAAATTCCTGCAGCTTTTGTACAAACAGATCGGCAGCTTGGAAGGAGATAAAGTGTCCTGACGAAGGGAGAGGATGTGGCCTGAGTCCATGTAGTTTCAGGTGGCAGAGTGTTCCCCCAAGGAGGAAGACCTTCGTTAGCAGCTTCCCCAGACACAGTGGTGTCGTCCGCGTTGAGGTTGTGCTCCACGTGTCTCCTCTGTGCTTCCTGCCAGCTGGCCACAAGGCCCATAAATCTGGGGAGAGCTGTTCACTTGCTGCATTAACTGCCTGTGTAGCAGCAAGGAAATGGGCTCTGATGTCTCCTACAGAGCAGTGTTGTCTTTCCTGATGGAGTTCCAGAGTCTTCTGAGTTTCCCCAGCCTTAGCAGTGCATGTTCCTAGGTCGTAGTGGCTGCCTCCTAAAGCTACACAGACTTTGTTGTGGTGAGGAGCCTGAAAGGCAGGGCTCGAGCTGGAAGAGTCCACTTGCTGGGAAGAATCACAGAATCACCAGGGACTGGAAGGGACCCTGAGAGATCATCCAGTCCAATCCCCTGCCACAGCAGGATCCCCCAGACCAAGTCACACAGGAACACATCCAGGAGGGTCTTGAACATCTCCAGAGAAGGAGACTCCACAACCCCCCTGGGCAGCCTGTTCCAGTGCTCCATCACCCTCACTGGGAAGAGGGTCCTTCTCACACTGATGGGGAACCTTCTATGTTCCAGCTGACACCCACTGCCCCTCGTCCTATCACTAGATGACACTGAGAAGAGCCTGGCTCCATCCTCCTGACACCCACCCTTCATGTATTTATAGACATTAATGAGGTCACCCCTCAGGCTCCTCTTCTCCAAGCTCAAGAGACCCAGCTCCCTCAGCCTCTCCTCATAAGGGAGGTGCTCCACCTCCTTCATCATCCTCGTTGCCCTACGCTGGACCCTCTCCAGCAGCTCTGTGTCCTTCTTGAACTGAGGGCCCCACACCTGGACACAAGACTCCAGCTGTGGTCTCACCAGGGCGGAGTAGAGGGGAGAGAAGAACCTCTCTTGATCTGCTAACCACCCTCCTTCTGATCCACCCCAGGATGCTGTTGGCCCTCTTGGCCACAAGAGCACACTGCTGGCTCCTGGTCATTTTGCTGGCCACCAGGACCCCCAGGTCCCTTTCTCCTCCACTGCTCTCCAACAGGTCAGTCCCCAGCCTATCCTGGTCCCTGGGGTTCTGCTTGCCCAGATGCCAGACTCTACCCTTGTTATACTTCATTACATTTCTCTACGTGAACATCTACGTTCAACTTCAGTCTCCATCCTCATTCATCTTCCAAATTCAGAGTTCTCAGTCTCTCCAGGTCCAGGTGAGACTTCCCACTCACCATCTTCTTCACCTTATGGAGCGATAACGCTCTCAGCAGCGACAACCTTCTCTCTCAGAGGCAGCGATGCACCTCCCGACAGTCCAGGGTGGAGACCAGCGGAGAAGAAGGCTGAAGTCACCAAGTGCGGAGAAGAGGGAGGGAGTAACCACTTTCCTCTTCAACTTTTTAAACCCACACTTCAACCTCCTCTGCAGAAAACACACAAATTAGACTTTGAGATCCAAGCAGAGCAGTCTGTCGCTGGCCGAGATGGGGATGAGCGAGCCTTTGGACTGCTGCAGCACCGCCATCCTTTGCGATCAAACCTTGTGTGAGCATTGTTGCCCAAGATCAGCAGCTAGTTGCCAAGGCCTATAAATAGCAGCCGTGCTGTTTGTTAATATCAGCATCAGGTTGTTATTCTCAATCTTGTGTGAGTTTAGTAGTTCTCCAATCTATTGAAATGGAAGGTCGCAGGGTTGGGGAACTTGTGAAGTGATTATTTTAAGACGGGACTCAAATTAATCGTGACGTGCCAGCTCAGAACGTTGTGCCTGGCAGATGCTCTGTAACGTCCCTGTTAGTTACTAATTGGCATGGAAGGGCTTAATTATCCTGTCTTTATCAAACGTGGCAAGCAGATATGGTTTTAAAATGCTTCTAGCTTTCTGCTTTCCTCATGTGTCCTATGGAGAGCGGCTGAGGGAGCTGGGGTTGTTGAGTCTGGAGAAGAGGAGGCTGAGAGGAGACCTTCTTGCTCTCTACAGCTGCCTCAAAGGAGGTTGGAGCCAGGCTGCTGCTGGTCTCTTCTCCCAAATTCCTAATGACAGGACGAGGAGAAATGGCCTCAGGTTACATCAGGGGAGGTTAGACTGGGTCTTTGGAAGAAGTTCTCTGCTGAGAGAGTGGCTGGGCACTGGAACAGGCTGCCCAGCGAGGTGGTGGAGTCCCCATCCCTGGATGGGTTTAAAAACAGAGTAGCTCAAGCCCTTTAGGATGTGGTGTAGGGGTTGTGGAGCTATTGGGCTGAGGGCTGGAAATGATAATCCCTGAGGTCCTTTCCAGCCAGGATGATTCTATGATGGTTCCACCCATTGCCACCAGTTTTGGCTCCTAGTAGTCGAATGAGTTACTCTTACACCTGTTCAGAAGTCCTGTGACCTTTCCAGTAGCACTTGTGCAGTGCCTTAAGGACTTTGGGTTTTCAGGCTTTTACACCCTTCCTGTACCTCCCAGACCATTTGATTTTCTATTCTCACACTAAACTTACCCATAGACTACTTTTTTCACTGAGTCCTTTAACCAGTGGTTTTGTCAGAAGGAGAGGGAGGGAAAGAACTAATTTTTCTGATATTGATCAGTCAATGTTGACTAAGTTTTCTAGCGTTGATCACTTACTACTGCTGCATCAGAAGAGCTCTGCAATGTGTATGAGTAACGATAGCAAACAGATTGTAGCCATCCTGTTTTATCTGGCTGCCATTTGGCTACCAACTACAGCTGTCACCTTTAGGCTAAGGGTTGCCTTCTGCTTTTCACTATGAGTTAAGGGAGTTACCCTGCAGTGAATTCAGGATCTCCGTGGTTGGAAACAAGGGCTGTTCAGACTTGGATGGAATTGGGCCATTGGGGCATCAAACCAAGTTGCCAAGGAGAAGAAACTTGTTTCTTCTCTGGAGACCTTTCAAACCCACCTGGATGTATTCCTGTGCGGCTGGACCTAGGGGATCCTGCTGGGGATGGGGGGATTGGACTAGATGGTCTTTCAAAGTCCCTTCCAAACCCTGATTCTTCTACTGGAGTCTTCCTGAGGCTCTGTTCCCACTTACTTTCCTTTCTGGGTGGTTGGTTGTTTATTTGGGGGGAGCTGTGTTTATTCATTTGTTAACCTTGGGAGCCTCTGAAAATTCGTTGCCTTTCTATTTCCAGCCTGACTTTCCTCATTCTACAGCAGTTTTTGTCCTTTCACAGCTTGTAGGTGGTACCGTGCTTCCTCCTCTAGTGGCTGAGTTTATCCCTTCTTGCTTGAGGATAAAGAGGGTGAATGGACGTTTCTGTTCTGGAGATGCCAGGGAAACCTAGAGGCTGTTTGGCTCTGTGCCGTGGCGGTGCCGTTGGTTCAGTACCGTGGTGGTGCTGTCAGCTGTAGAGCTGAGCATGGCCTTTAGAACAGAATTGTTCTGGCTGGAAAGGACCTATAAAGGTCAGCAAGTCCAGCTGCTCCTCCAGCACTGCCAGGTCTCCACTAACCCCTGTCCACATCCCATCTGGAGTCTTGCGTCCAGTTGTGGGCCCCTCCGTTCCAGAAGGACCCAGAGCTGCTGGAGAGAGCCCAGGGCAGAGCCACAGGGATGATGGAGGGAGGGGAGCATCTCCCTGCTGAGGAGAGGCTGAGGGAGCTGGGGCTCTGGAGCTGGGAACAAAGGAGCTGAGGGGTGACCCCGTGGATGTTGATCAATATGTGAAGGGTGGGTGTGAGGAGGATGGAGCCAGGCTCTGCTCAGGGGCACCCAGTGACAGGACAGGGGGCAGCAGGTGTGAGCTGGAACAGGGGAGGTTCCACATCAGTGTGAGAAGGACCTTCTTCCTTCTGAGGAAGGAAGGAGACTCCACAACCACCCTGGGCAGCCCCTTCCAGTGCTCTGTCACCCTCACCCTGAAGAAGGTCCTTCTCACACTGATGGGGAACCTCTTCTGCTCCAGCTGACACCCACTGCCCCTTGTCCTGTCACTGGGTGCCCCTGAGCAGAGCCTGGCTCCATCCTCCTCACACCCACCCTTCACATATTGATCAACATCCACGGGGTCACCCCTCAGCTCCTTTGTTCCCAGCTCCAGAGCCCCAGCTCCCTCAGCCTCTCCTCAGCAGGGAGNTCAGCCTTTCCTCAGCAGGGAGATGCTCCCCACCCTTCATCATCTCTGTGGTGGACTCTCTCCAGCAGCTCTGTGTCCTTCTGGAACTGAGGGGCCCAGAACCAGATGTAGTACTCCAGATGTGGTCTCAGCAGGGCAGAGTAGAGGGAGAGCAGAACCTCTCTTGATCTACTAACCAACCCGCTTTTGATCCACCCCAGGATCCACCCTTCTAATCCAGACTGACTGTATAACTTGGTATAGGTGATCCTGCTGTGGCAGGGGGCTTGGACTAGATGATCTTTTGAGGATGCCATTGGCCCTCTTGGCCACAAGGGCACATTGCTGACCTCATGGTCATCCTGCTGTCCATGTTGTTCAACGCTCGTGGGGTCACCCCTCAGTCTCCTTTTTTCCAAGATGCAGAGACCCAGCTCCCTCAGCCTTCACCAGGCCACTGCTGGCTAGCTGGGCATCTGAGCTGACGCTGCCAGTTGCCTGCGTTCGTTGGCCAGGCACCGCAAACACAGTGAAGATGGCCGGTGGGCTGCGCCCGGCGGAGCCCCGCGCCCGGTGGAACCCCGCACCCGCCGCTCCGTGCGGAGCCGCACGCGTCAAGCAGTGCGTGCCCGGCTGCTGTGCCCCTCGGTGCTGGGGATGCTGCGAGCCCGTCTGCCCGCTGCCGGCCGTGCTGGAGGGGAGCTGAATGCGGGATGTTGTTCGCGCTCCTGTTTTGGTTCGGTCGAGGCTTTTGCGTCGCTCATCAGACACAAGCCGGCTATTGTTCTCCCCGCGGCTCCCTCCCGCTTCGCGCTGGTTTCCAGTGATTTCAATAATAACACCCGCCGCCCGCATCCCGAAAGGAGCCGGAGAGAGATGATCACCTCCTCTGCCGATTGCTAAAGCCATCGGATTCCCCGAGCAGATGGCTGCCATTCGATCCGCCGTTGTTATCCAAGCTGCACCGGGGGGCACCCACTCGCCCCAGCGGGCACCAGAGGATGTCCTCGCCCGCTCCTCCCCGCCGAACGGCAGCGGCGATGCCGTTTTACCCTGCAGCTTCGCCCAGCGTTGGCTGTGCCCTCTCCCCGCCGTCGACGGGCACGTAGTCGCCCCCCCGCCGGCTGCCCTTTCGGGGTGCCGCGCTGCCGGTGCCCAGCTTTCTGATGGATGGCAGAAGGTGGCCGGCGGTGGCCGCGCCGATTGGCTGCCCCCCTGCTCCCCTCGGCTCGTGCCCAGCCCCAGCCCAGCGCCGCCGAATCTCCAAAGAGGCCGGTTTCCATCCATTCATGAATCCGTGACGTCAGCACGCTTCTGTGCTCCTTTGCAGCAGGCTGCAGGCTTGTGGGGGTGGAATTTCCTTGTATTTTGCAAGGCTTCCTTCTTTTCTTTCCCCCTTTCTCTTTTGCCTCCCATCTTTTCCAAACCAGAAAATGGAGCATCGCGGGGGAAATCCTCATCCCGGTGAGTGAGAGAGATGGGAGCATCTTGCGCTTTCTGGGAGCTGGGGTGGGGGGGTTTCACGGTCAGCGCTCCCCTCTCCTCCCCGAAGGACAGATGGGTGCTGGCTGGATAAAACGATGCTGAGAGAAGGGAAGAGGGACGGTGAGACCCGAATTCCTCCCCGGCGGCACCGCGCGCTGCCGGCTGGCCCCGTCCTTTTGCCTCTCGGTGCGCTAGACATTTTTCACTTGCGATTTTGCACGTTATCTTCGGGTGCCCCCCTTTTAAAGGGGAAGGGAATGGCGATGGAGACCGGATATTTATGGAATATCCAGGGAATGACATAAGAATCACTAGAAACAGGGAGCAAGGAGCAGAGTCGGGGGGTTTTTTTTGCCTTCTGGGCTATTGTGATTCGTCTTTTCACCCGACAATTCCTCTATTGTATCGCAGCAGTCAATAATTTCATGGGGTTTTTGCGATGCGGGAGGGTTGTTCCGGCGGCCAGCTAGGGATCTGTTCCTTTATCGTTGGAAGCAGCAGCCTGAGCTGCCTCTATTGTACCCACCACATGATTTTTGTACCTCTCATTTCCCTAATAGATGGAGGGACCCGGGAGGACCGTTGCAGTTAACGATAGTGTTCGCCGGGGCGAGATTTGTCGTCCTCTCGCTTACCTGAATGGAGCCTGATGTCGTTGATCTCTCCCAACGAACCAGGAGGAGCTGCTCTTGCATTTTTGTTTTGATTGGGGTGTGGGGGGTGTTCAGGTGCTGCAGTAGCTCCATCGCATCGAGCCCCAAGGAAAGGAAAAATGGGGTGTTTTGAGTTGATCTGGAGAGCGACGATGACATCAGGCCCCTGTGTTTGGAGATCCTGGTTTTATCGATAGGCAGCCTGACGGAGCGACTTGTGGTCGATCGTTTCGAAAGAGAAAATAGGGAAAGGTTTGAAATAAAAAGCAAATCACAGAACATTAGGGATTGGAAGGGACCTGCAAAGATCATCCGGTCCGATCCCCCCACCAGAGCAGGATCACTGAATGTCAGGGATTGGAAGGGACCTGGCACAGCAGGATCCCCCAGATCCAGTCACACAGGAGCATGGCCAGGAGGGTTTGAAATGTCTCCAGAGAAGGAGACTCCACAACCCCCCCAATGGATGAGTGAAATGGGAGACCGAGCCGGTTCGACTCGCAGATGCTCTGTTATACAGCCACAGACATCTTGGGGTACCCTAGAATGTGGAGGTTAAAATTGTCTTTGCTTTCACAGTTCTTTGCTCCTGCCTGTTCTGTTGTGTCCCCACAGGTATGGGGTGGGGAGAGGGGTGTGTGTGGGGTGTTCCTCGAGAGGAGCAACCCGGTCTGTGAACCTCTGTTTTGGTAACAGACTTCAGCTTTGAGAAAGAACTACATGGTGATGGTGGCGGGGTGGGACTTTGTGGGTTTGTTTTCCTTTCACAGCAGTTTGGTTTCCCTGGTTTTGGGCTCCCAGTCTGTTTCTTTGATCTCAAATAGTCCTGTCACTCAGATTTGTCTTTGTCCCCCGCTCCCTGGTAGTTAAATTTATAGCTGGCATTCATTCTGACCCCTGCGCCCGGAGCTTCGAGCACAGAATGTGTGGCAGGGAGTCCTCTGCTTCTGGGCTCTACCTGAACTTGGGTTTTAAAACATCTGTTTGGGGCTTGTTTTCTTTTTAAATACTGGTTGCATTTTTAACCTCCCTCCTTTGTCTCTGCTGTTGTAAAGATGTGCCGAGTGGTTTCTCTCCAGAGGGTCAGAAAAGCGAGCCTTGATGTCTCTGCAAACCCTTCCACAGGTAGAGCTGCTTCACAGTTGGTGGCTGTGAAAGGATGGTTCTGCTCTGAGCACTGGCAAGGTCAGCAGGGCTTTACAGTACTTACTGCTCTGTTGCTGCCAGCAGGAGCAGGGAGGTGACCGTTCCCCTCTGCTCAGCTTTGGTGAGGCTGCACCTCGATTCCTGTGTCCAGTTTTGGGTCCCTCTCTGCAAGAGAGACGTTGAAGGGCTGGAGAGGGGACAGAGGTGGCTGCTGAGCTACTGAAGGTTTTGGAACTGGTGTCGTATGAGGAAGGGCTGAGAGATCTGGGGCTGTTCAGCCTGGAGAAGAGGAGATTGAAGGGAGACCTTCTTGCTCTCTGTAACTACTGGAAAGAAGGTTGTGGAGAAGAGGAAGAGGTTGGTCTGTTCACTGTAGTGGATGAGGGGAAATGGCCTGAAGCTGTGCCAGGGGAGGTTCAGGTTGGATCTCAGGAGGAGTTTCTTTCCTGAAAGGGTTGTCAGGCGCTGGAGCAGCTGAGTCCCCATCCCTGGAGGTGTTTCTGAGAAGGGTAGATGTTGTGTTGAGGGACAGAGTTTAGTGGTGCTGATCAGGCTGGGAAAAGGTTGGGCTTGATGATCTTGAAGGTCTCTTCCAGCTGGAAGTGTTCTATGATTCTTATGACTGTAGAGCAGGTGTGAGATGGTGATGGTACCTGTTCTGGCTCTCTGAAGTCGAGCTGCGTGGAGTGGATTTCAAGCAGTAGGACTTCTCCTAATGGCAGAGTGTTTCAATACAGCTTTTACAGGGGGGAAAAAAGTCTGACATCGTGTGGATGGATTTAAAAATCAGTGCAGGCTCCTCCTCTGGTCCTTGGGGCCAGGGTGGTCAGGGGAAGGCACCCAAACCTTGCTGTCTGCGGAGCTTTCTAGCCGAGCTCCTCCCTGAGGCCCCGCAGCTGGAGAAGACAGCAGCAAGCTTGCTGCTTTTACAACCTGCACTAAGTTTCTCAGCCATGAGGGAATCAACAGGAGTCAGCTGAGGCAAACAGTCCCTCTCCATCCCCAAAAGAGGCTGAAGCTCCCAGGAGTTGAGCTCAGCAAGCCCTGGCCAGCTTATGGCACTTTAAATCCCTCCTTGGCAAATACATCCTGTGCAAGGGCTTAGGCTTTTGCAGGCTGCTGTTTTTGTGGTGTTACAGCAAATCGCTCGGGTCTCCTCGAGGGGAGAGCAAATATCTCACTGAAAACACTCACAGTGCTTGGGGTTTAGTCACAAGTGGGCAGCTGTGGCTAAAATGCCGCGGCGGGCTGGGAGCACAGGCACTGTCTGTGCCGACTGCCACCCCTATAAATACTTAACGTGCATTTTGACCTCTGTCCTCTTTCCCTGTTTACAGCTGCACCCGAAAAGCCGGTGGCTGGAGTGGGTTCCCAGGCATGAGCAGCACTTGGGTGTAGGCCAGGCTGCAGAGGACACTCGTCTGTGTGAAGTGTGAGGGCTTGGGAAGTCTCCCCTAACCCTGTAGTTGTTGGTAGTGTCTTGTGGAGCTGTTGCTAGCAAAGGAGGAGAAAGTCCTGCTGAGCTGTGGGTGGGAGGATGGACTCTTTCCAGCACAGTGGGCTCGAGGAATGGAGGTCTCTCTCTCTTTGGACATTTTGTTCATGCCTGGGATGCTTGTCCTTTCCTGTCCCCACCCCATTACTCTTCTGGAGGACACCAGAAGCAGGAGTGCAGCTGGTACAGCTGGGGCTTTTCTCAGACTCACAGGACATTTATTGGCACCTGGTTGGCTCAGTTGGTAGAGCTTGGGACTCTGAACTCCTGGGGTCATGGGTTTGAGCCCCATGTAGGACTTCTTGAGACAGGCTTACCCTGCTCCAGCAGGGAGGGTTGGACTTGGATGATCTTTCGAGGCCCCTTCCAACCTGTAGCTTTCTGTGATTAGGGGTTGGAACGGACTTTGGGAGATCATAGGATCATAGATCATCCAGTCCAGCCCCCCACCACAGCAGGATCCCCTAGATCCAGTCACACAGGAACATGGCCAGGGGGGTTTTAAACGTCTCCAGAGAAGGAGACTCCACAGCCCCCTGGGCAGCCCCTGCCAGGTGTCACCCTCACTGGGAACAAGGTCCTTCTCACACTGATGTGGAACCTCCTCTGCTCCAGCTCACACCTGCTGCCCCTTGTCCTGTCACTGGGTGCCCCTGAGCAGAGCCTGGCTCCATCCTCCTCACACCCACCCTTCACACACTGATCAACATCCATGGGGTCACCCCTCAGGCTCCTTCTTTCCCAGCTCCAGAGCCCCAGCTCCCTCAGCCTCTCCTCAGCAGGGAGATGCTCCCCTCCCTCCATCACCCCTGTGTCTCTGCGCTGGGCTCCCTCCAGCAGCTCTGTGTCCTTCTGGGACTGAGGGGCCCAGCACTGGACAGAGGATTCCAGCTGTGGTCTCAGCAGGACAGAGTAGGGGGGAGCAGCACCTCTCAATCTACTAATCCCTCCTTTCTAATACACCCCAGAAGATCTAACCCTGAGGCATTTGAAATGCTGGTTTATCAACTGTGATAAACCAGTATGTGGTTGAGTAGGGTGGACCAAGAGGCTGAGAGTCACAGAGCATTAGGAGTTGGAAGGGACCTCAAAAGGTCATCCAGTCCAGTCCCCCTGCCACAGCAGGATCCCCTAGATCAAGATGCACAGGAGAAGCACTTTGGAAGGCCTCTGCAGGGTGCTGGATGACACGAGTCACATCAGGCCTCTGGAGGCTTCTCAGTGGCTCTTCAGTCCGTGACCGTGTGCCGTGTCTGCTCTCTTGATCGCGTTACCAGCACGTAAAGCTCTTGTAGCCCAAGAATAGGATCACACCTCTCGGATGTTGCTGCAGCAGTAATACAGGCTTAATAGAGGCTCCTTGTGCTTGCTTCTCTGTCGAGGAGTAATCCTCTTTGCTTGTGTTTGGTGCTTGCTAAATACAACTGAGTGCTACAGTCAGCTCTCCTCTGGGAGGTTTCAGGTGTCCCCTTGCGATCGGGTGCAGATGCTCCGGTGCCTGGTGCAGTGCTGCTGGAGACCAGAGCATCGCACGGGGCCCACTGGTTTTTCTGCTGTCTAACCCAGTCATGTCTCTTCCTTAACGCTGGGTATGAAGAGGGCTGAGTGTGTAGAGCTCTTCCATGGCACATGTGCTCTGCAAATGCTGAATAATTCATAGCTACTACGAAAACACAAACAAGCGTGTGAGGGGATTTACCTGAGAACAGGCTGATGCCTCACAAATTAAAGTGAAGGGTTTGATTCATTCGCTGCGTTCCTGAAAAGAGCAGCTTCATATTGATCTTGCTCCTTGAAGATGTTTCAGTTGTTAATTAATCTTAACGCTACTCCTTGGAGGAAAACATGATGTTTCAGTTGTGTGAGTTGAGGGCGATCGTGGAATCGGCCTGGCTGGAAGGGACCTCCAGGATCAGCAAGCCCAGCCCTCAGCCCAGCAGCTCCCTAACCCCAACACCACGGCCTCAACTGCTTGAGCTACTCTGTTTTTAAACATCTACAAGGGACAATGGGTGTGAGCTGGGACAGAGGAAATTGCACATCAGTGTGAGAAGGAACTTCTTCCTGGTGAGGGTGACAGAGCTCTGGAAGGGGCTGCCCAGGGTTGTTGTGGAGTCTCCTTCTCTGGAGATGTTTAAAACCTGCCTGGACATGTTCCTGTGCGACTTGATCTAGGGGATCCTGCTGTGTCAGGGGGATTGGACTTGAATGATCTTTTGAGGTCCCTTCTAATCCTAATGGTTCTGTGGTCCTGTGATCTACATGGATGGAGACTCCATCAGCTCCCTGGGCAGCCTCTTCCAGTGCCCAACCATCCTCTCAGCAAAGAGCTTCTTCCTCAGATCCAATCTAAACCTCCTCTGATGCAACTGGAGCCCATTTCCCCTCGTCCTATCATTAGGGATTTGGGAGAAGAGACCAGCACCAGCCTGGCTACAACCTCCCTTGAGGCAGCTGTAGAGAGCAAGAAGGTCTCCTCTCAGCCTCCTCTTCCCTAGACTCAACAACCCCAGCTCCCTCAGCCGCTCTCCACAGCCCCTGCTCTCCAGCCTTGCTGCCCTTCTCTGTCCCCACTCCAGTCCCTCAATGTCCTTCTGGTACCATTGTCAGTAGTACTGGAGCATTGTAGAGTCTTCCTGTGGCAACTCCAGAGAGGTTGTAAATGACTGTGAACTTAATTTTCAGAGGTTCCTGGGTTTCGCAGTTGTAAATGGAAAGTTAAATTTGTAATTTGCATTGAAATCCTTTGATCTGCTCCTATTTTTTAGTAGCATTACAGGGATCTTTAATGAGCTGAGAAGTGAATGGAGAATTCTGAAGGTTGAGCAGGCAAAAGGAGTAAAGAAGAACTTGAAGAGAGGAGGTTGAGGTTGACCATGAGGAACAAATCCTTTGCTGTGAGTGTGGGGAGATGCTGGAGCAGGTTGCTTAAGGCAGCTGTGGCTGCCCCATGATCACTGGCAGTGTTGAAAGGCAGGTTGTCTGAGTAACCTGCTCTGGTGAAGGTGTCCCTGCCTGTGCAGGGGGGGTGGAACTGGATGATCTTCCAGGTCCCTTCCAACTGTGGCCATCCTGTGAATCATAGAATCATTCATCATGAGTCTCTGGTTCTATGAAGTCTGTGGCTGGGTTGAAGAAGTTACCTCCTACTATGAAGACAGCTGGGAGCCAAGAGCGTAACGTAAGGTCCTACCTATATTTTGATCTAAGGTTCAAGTAGTCATGTAGTAGTCTGAAGGGCTACTAAACACTTAGCTTGTCTTTTATACCAGCTTGTAAGTGCTTCACAGTGCTGTTCAGAATCCTACGATGGATGGTACCAAAGGTCCATCAGACATCACAAGGTTGTATCTGAAACTTCTGGTGTTCAGTGGAGATCCAGACATGTTGGCAACCAGGGTCTGGCACAACCAGGTAGCAGGTGGCAATAGGAAGTTAAAACTGGGTTTTGTGAAGTTAAATTCTTGTGACAGGATCATAGAGTCATTAGGGTTTGGAAGGGACCTCAAAAGATCATCTAGTCCAATCCCTCTGCCGCAGCAGGATCACCTAGATGGTGGTCCTTGGTTTGCCGCCCCCAAGGACTGATGGATTAACCTTCCTTCAAAGAACAAAAAGATAGGAGACGAGCTTGGAGAGAAGGTTCCAAGGTACTTAATCATTGTCTTTGAATCCATGAAGGCTGGGTGTCAAGAAGAAAGAGACCATCTCTCTTCACTTGCACCCTGTGATAGAACAAGGGGCCCTGGGTGTCAGGTGGATCACAGCAAGTTCCACCTCAACGTGAGGATGAACTTCTTTATGGTAAGAATTACAGAGCACTGGGAGGGGCTGCCCAGGGAGGGTGTGGAGTCGCCTTCTCTGGATGGGTTCCTGTGTGACAACTTTACATGTTATAATCCTGCTTGAGCAGCAGAGTTTGACTCACTGACCTCTTGATGTCCCTTCCAATCCCTAATCATCTGTGGATCTGTGTCACAAGACACCTTGGCTCACAGACAGAGAGAAGGGCTGCTCATGTAGTCCCCAACTCCTGCAGCAAATAAAAGGGTCACTGGATGTGTTCCTGTGCGACTGGATCTAGGGGATCCTGCTGTGGCAGGGGGATTGGGCTGGATGATCTTTCGAGGTCCCTTCCAGCCCCTGATGTTCTGTGCTGCTGTGATTATGCAACGTCCTTGCTTCCCTATGGCCTCAGCTTATGCAATTTCTGAGCAGAAGAATGCAAAGCCCTGGAAGAACGCAGCAGCATTTTAGCAGATCCCAAAATACCTTCTCCAGGATAGAGGAAGCGTTTATGTGTGGAGCGCTGAAAATACGCCGTTATGTAAGCTGCTTATTCCACAAACCGTGCTGTGCAGAGCTGCCTGGCAGGTGAAACTGGAATCAATCCTGCTTCAATGAAGCCGGCTCGAGAGGTCCCCCTCAACACCAGCCGTGGGGGATTGACTCTTTCCCTGCTTGATTTGCAAAGATGGATTTTTCCCCTCTGCTTTGTGCCTGGAAAAGAAGCGGGTGCTTGGTTTCTTCTTCTAAATCCAGCACCACCGCTCCACCCCCCCGCAGATTTGTGACCTTATGGTGAAGGATTTTCTAGTTAAATATTTGTCTGGTGTTTGTGGAGATACTGACAGAATCACAGAACATTAGGGATTGGAAGGGACCTTGGAAGATCATCCAGTCCAATCCCCTCACCACAGCACGATCCCCTGGATCCAGTCACACAGGATCATGGCCAGGAGGGTTTGAAATGTCTCCAGAGAAGGAGACTCCACAACCCCCCTGGGCAGCCCCTGCCAGGGCTCTGGCACCCTCACCATGAACAAGGTCCTTCTCAGGTTGATGTGGAACCTCCTCTGCTCCAGCTCACACCCACTGCCCCTTGTCCTGTCACTGGGTGCCCCTGAGCAGAGCCTGGCTCCATCCTCCTCACACCCACCCTTCACATATTTAGAGACATTAATGAAATCACCCCTCAGGCTCCTTTTCTCCAAGTTTCCCAGCTCCCTCAGCCTTTCCTCAGCAGGGAGGTGCTCCCCTCCCTTCACCATCTTAGTGGCTCTGAGTCCTTCTGGAACTGAGGAGCTCACACCTGGACACAAGGTTCCAGCTGCGGTCTCAGTAGGACAGAGTTAGAGCGGGAGGAGAACCTCCCTTGATCTACTAACCACCCCTTTTCTAATCCACCTGCAGGAGTAGAAGGGTCATGGTGCCCATGTGCTCTGCACTCGTGAGACGTCACCTTGAGTACTGGGTCCAGTTTTGGGTGCCACAGGACAAGAAGGACATTGAGGGGCTGGAGCAGGGCCAGAGAAGGGCAACAAGGCTGGGGAAAGGGGCTGGAGAACAGGGCTTCTGGAGAGCAGCTGTAGGAACTAGGGTTATTGAGCCTAGAGAAGAGATTGAGAGGAGACCTTCTTGCTCTCTACAGCTGCCTACAAGGAGGTTACAGCCATGAAGAAGGGAAATTGAGGTTGGACATGAGGAACTGGAGGACAGGGCCTGTGAAGAGCGGCTGAGGTAACTGGGGTTATTGAGTCTAGGGAAGAGGGGGCTGAGAGGAGACCTTCTTGCTCTCTACAGCTGCCTCAGAGCAGGTTGTATCGACACTGCTCTCTTCTCGCAAATTCCTCATGATAGGATGAATAGAAATGGTCTCAAGTTGCATCAGGGGAGGTTTAGGTTGGATCTTGGGAAGAAGTTGTTTGCTGAGAGAGTGGTTGGACACTGGAACAGGCTGCCCAGGGAGGTGGTGGAATCTCCATCCCTGGAGGGGTTTAAGAACCGAGTAGCTCGAGCACTTGAGGCCGTGGTGTGGAGGTTAGGGAGCTGCTGGGCTTGCTGATCCTGGAGGTCCTTTCCAGGCAGGATGATTGTATGATTTTCCTCTAAAAGCAGGTGCCATGCAGCTCTGCTTTGGAGATTGCACAGCTCACACACTTTCTCCCCTAATCCAGATAATTTAGTCTTTCTGCAGATGACTCCTGTTTAGGCTGCGAGGCCCCACGAGTGAGGTGGGCAGGGTAATAGATGCAGAAGCCAATCGCAAAGAGAACTGGGAGGCTCTCGTCGACCCAACAAGTGAGTCAAATTTAGTGGTGATTAAATACAGTTTAGTCTTAACGACCTGTGCTTAGGAATTAGACTCTTACCTGGCTTCTGCTGCTCAGGAGTAAGTATGTAGGATGTTGACAGGCTGACAGCAGTTAGCTCAGCATCCCGAAGCATGCTGAGACACCAGGTAGCATTAGAGAGGTAGTAAAGCAGTAGCAAGCCCCTGGACCTGTGGTTTGTCTGTCTGTGGTCTTACTGCCCCAACTCTAATGTGATGCAGGAGATATGGATGTGGAGAGATGATCAAAGACACAGAGCATC
Organism: Rhinopomastus cyanomelas; assembly: GCA_013400115.1. Lineage (NCBI taxonomy): Eukaryota > Metazoa > Chordata > Aves > Bucerotiformes > Rhinopomastidae > Rhinopomastus > Rhinopomastus cyanomelas. The sequence continues at coordinate 413,754 of VXBP01007476.1, forward strand.
TTTTGTCTTTCCAATCACAGAACATTGGGGATTGGAAGGGACTTCCAAAGACCATCCAGTCCCATCCCCCTGCCACAGCAGGATCCCCTAGATCCAGTCATTAGGGATTGGAAGGGACCTCCAGAGACCATCCAGTCCCATCCCCCCACCACAGCAGGATCACCCAGACCAAGTCACACATGAACATGGCCAGGTGGGTTTGAAATATCTCCGCAGAAGAGGGAGTTTTAGACTTGAAAAACAATGTTGGAGTAGAGGCTGAGCTAGTTCATGAAATCACAGCTGGCTTTAGGAAGAGAAGTAGGGTTCCAGCGTCGGTGAGCAAGTGGTTGTGCCAAGAAAGGAGTCAGGTGAGAAATGCAAAGTGAGGAATAGTTGGTGTTCCCTTGTGCAATGTCACAGTGAAGCTGCGAAGCTCCTGGAGGTGTTTAGGGCACATGCAGATGTGGTGCTGAAGGACACGGTTTAGTGGTGACCTGGCTGAAAGACCTCTTCCAACCAAACAGAGAGAAAACAAAGAGGTTGCACTTTGACTTGTGAATAAATCTGTTGTGAATGTGACTAAATCTGTTACAGTCTGTTTCCTGAAGAACCATGAAAACCCCAGTGTATTATTCCAAGTCAATGTGAAACCATGAAGATGCAGCCCAAGAGGAGTGTCTGATCTTCTCCCAGAGTGTCTTCCTTGCTGGGAGAGAGAATCATTGAATTGTTGAGGCTGGAGAAGCCCTCTGAGCTCAGCCAGCCCAGACCAGCACCTAACATGACCACAGTGGCTACAGCCAGGCTGGCCTTCAACACCTCCAGGGATGGGGACTCCACCACTGCCCTGGGCAGTCCAGGCCAGGCTCTGATCACCCTTTCCAGGAGGAAGGGCTTCCTAACGTCCAACCTAACCCTCCCCTGGCAGCTTCAGGCTCTGCCTTTTCATCCTGGTGCTGGTTGCCTGGGAGAAGAGCCTGACTACAACCTCCCTTCAGGGAGTTGTAGAGAGGGAGAAGGTCTCCCCTGAGTCTCCCCTTCTCCAGGCTCAACACCCCCAGCTCCCTCAGCCTCTCCCCATCAGCCTTTACCTCCAGTCCCTTCCCCAGCCTCGTTGCTCCTCTGCACCTGCTCCAGCCCCTCCATCTCTGTTTTAAAGTGAGGGTCCAGCACTGCCCCCAGTACTTGAGATGAAACCAGGAAAAGATAAAGGTTGTGGAAATCCAGTTCATGACATCGTGTGGTTTTGAAACCCAAAGGTCAGAAGTGGCAGCCAGAGCTCTGTAGTTGCCAGCTCAGCGCTTTCCTGGGATGGAGTTGTACGGTGTTGGAAGGTCAAGAGATGGGAGAGGACTGAGCATCAACCTGCTTGTTGTAAAAATGTTGTAAAAATTTTTACATGTTGTAAAAATTCCATGTAGAGGTGGAGGGGTAGTAACAAGGGGCAGGAGAACTCAGCTGTGTGTAGTAAGGTAATTGTCCTTGTAGGCAGGTTGGGTGCTTTTTTTGTGAGGTTCTACAGCAGTTGAAAGGCTGAGGGAGCTGGGAAAAAGGAGCCTGAGGGGTGACCCCATGGGTGTTGATCAATATGTGAAGGGTGGGTGTGAGGAGGATGGAGCCAGGCTCTGCTCAGGGGCACCCAGTGACAGGACAGGGGGCAGCGGGTGTGAGCTGGAGCAGAGGAGGTTCCACATCATCAGGAGGTTCCTGAGAAGGAACTTCTTCCTGGTGAGGGTGACAGAACCCTGGCAGGCGATGCCCAGCACAGGTTCTGGAGTCTCCTTCTCTGGAGATGTTTCAAACCCACCTGGCCATGTTCCTGTGTGACTGGATCTAGGTGATCCTGCTGTGGCAGGGGGATTGGCCTGGGTGATCTTCCAAGGTCCCTTCCAATCCCTAATGTTCTGTGATTTAAATATTGTCCCAGGGCAGGAGTGTTGAGCTACCTCTGAGATGATGGCAGTCGTGTTCTTTGTGGAGGAAGGTGTAGGGACCTTGTACCTGCTGTGGCTGCAAGAAAGCTAAACCAAGTGTGAGGGAGAAGCAAGGGAACACAAGGGCTCGAATCCAAGTCGTGATACAGATGTTTGGCTCTTCGGTCACAGAATCATTAGGGATTGGAAGGGACCTCGAAAGGTCATCTAGTCCAGTCCCCCTGCCACAGCAGGACCCCTTCCTTCCTGTGTGTCAGCTGGCTAGCTTCTGCCCTGAAGCACTGATCAGCTGGTGTTGTGTTTTGTGTGTTGGAAGTGTGAGCACAGAGTGGCCCTGGCTGGGTCCTGAAGGGACCACTGTTTCAGGGAAAGCACTGCGGTGGGTCATAAGCTGGACTTGGTGATCTTAAGGGTCTTTTCCAGCTTCAGTGATTCTGTGAAACTAACAGAATCATAGAATCATCCTGGCTGGAAGGGACCTCCAGGATCAGCAAGTCCAGCCCTCAGCCCAGCAGCTCCCTAACCCCTACACCATGGCCTCAAGGGCTCGAGCTACTCTGTTTATAAACCCGTCCATGAATGAGGACTCCACCAGCTCCCCGGGCAGCCTGGTCCAGTGCCCAACCACTCTCTCAGCAAAGAGCTTCTTCCCAAGATCCAATCTAAACCTCCCCTGATGCAACTTGAGGCCATTTCCCCATGTTCTATCATTAGGAATTTGGGAGAAGAGAGCAGCACCACCCTGGCTCCAACCTCCTTGGAGGCAGCTGTAGGGAGCAAGAAGGTCTCCTCTCAGCCTGCTCTCCTCCAGACTCAAGAACCCCAGTCCCTCAGCCTCTCCCTACAGGGCCTGTTCTCCAGAGCTGGCATTCCTAGACACTTGTGCTGTGGGGAGGCAGCGGGCTGCCTGCCTGTGCAGTCCCTGCAGCACTCTCTGTGTGCTCCAGCTCGAGTTGTGGTTTGCTGCTCTATTTTTAGCACCGCTCTTTAAAGGAGAATCTTCCTTTAAAGTCAGAGCAAGACATTTGTTTAACTCTGCTGCATCTTTGATCGTGGCCGTCGCCGCGCCGCTCTCGTAAGTCTCGGGCTTGTGTAGGCAGTCGTGCTCTGGTTACTCTGTGTGTGAGAGCGCACTTACTGCGCGGATGCTTCCCGGAGCACAGGCAGTATCAGCACCACCAGAGCGTGCCCTGACGTAACCAGCTCTCCACATCACGAGAAGCTCTGGTGACACTGAGCTTCAACTCACCCCACAGAGGTAAAGCAAACAGCTGCGAGCGCACGCGCTCCCCAAAGCGGTTTGAGTCGGGGGGTCTGCCTTTTGTGGCAGCACTCTGTCAAACCCGGGGATCTCAAACATGCGACAGAGTCCTCCTACACACGCAGAGCTTTCGGCTTCTGGCTCCCAGACTGCTGCAGCAGAAGCTTTGCTGAAGCAGAAATAGAGCCCTGCTCGCTGCGCTCTGCGAGTTAAGGACGCGTGTGAGATCACCAACTTCCCAAAGAGGCTGTGTGCAGTGCAGCTGCAGGTGGTGAAGAAGATGTTGTTCTTTGCGTGGAAGGAAGCTTAAGGGCTCTTTTCTAGTGAAGCATGAACGCTGAGCCCTGGCTTTGCTATCTTAGCAAGTGGCCAAGAAGGCCAGCAGCATCCTGGCCTGGATCAGGAACGGGGTAACCAGCAGGAGGAGGGAGGTGATGGTGCCCCTGTGCTCTGTGCTCGTGAGACTGCACCTTGAGTACTGGGTCCAGTGTTGGGTGCCACAGGATCAGAAGAGCATTGAGGGGCTGGAGCAGGGCCAGAGAAAGGCAACGAGGCTGGAGAGAGGGGCTGAGGGATCTGGGGTTCTTGAGTCTAGAGAATAGGGGGCTGAGAGGAGACCTTGCTCTCTACAGCTGCCTCCAAGGAGGTTGGAGCCAGGCTGCTGCTGCTCTCTTCTCCCAAATTCCTAATGATAGGACGAGGGGAAACAGCCTCAAGTTGCATCAGGGGAGATTTAGATGGGATCTTGGGAAGAAGCTCTTTGCTGAGAGAGTGGTTGAGCACTGGAACAGGCTGCCCAGGGAGCTAGTGCAGTCTCCATCCTTGTAGGTGTTTAAAAACTGAGTAGCTCGAGCCCTTGAGGCCACGGTGTAGGGGTTAGGGAGCTGTTGGGCTGAGGCTGGACTTGCTGATCCTGGAGGTCCTTTCCAGTCAGGATGATTCTATGATTCTCTGCTCTGACCAAAAGAGTAGGTGATAGCAGAGGTCTGACGATAAAGCCTAGAAAATGCTCTTCATCCCTTGTTTGAAGAGATGTCAAGGTCAAAGACAACCTAGATGGTCTACATGCAATTTTCCTGGGGCAAGAGGCTGCACACCGCAGAATTTACTGCAGTTTAAGGTAATTTATAGACATGCATTCCCCCTATAAGTACCCATTGATGCTCTGTCGCAGAAACTACCTTCTTCCTCCCACCGACGTAACCGAACCCACTGGAGCTGGCTCGATGTGACGTAGCTTTAAAATAAGGGCTGCTGTCTCATGCTCTCAAAACAAAGAGTTCCCTACACCTCTGAGAAATGAGGCTGCTTATGTAAGATCCTAAATAAGGCTGGATCATGCCAATTGGAAAATCATGTTTGAACTTCTGCGTGCCTCCTCTCCCCGTGAAGCAGATATGGTGGCATCTGAGATAGCGGGCTCTGTGCGTAAAGGCTTTATTATTATCATTATTAGCATTATTATTATTGCTATTAGTATAAACATCTAAGGCTTGAAGAAGGCAAGCTGGTCTGCTAAGATAGACCTGATATCCCCAGTGCAGGGGGTTGTGCTTGGCTGGGTTATCACAGAACATTAGGGATTGGAAGGGACCTTGAAAGATCATCCAGCCCAATCCTCCTGCCACAGCAGGATCATCTAGACCAAGTCGCAGAAGAACACATCCAGGCAGATCTTAAATGTCTCCAGAGAAGGATTGTAGCCGTGGCTGAGCTCTGTTGCCTGCTGCAGGCAGGAGAAGCTGAACCTGACCACTTGCAGAGGTGCTTTGCAGCCGGGGTGCCTGCGGTGCTGTGACCAGCACAGAAAATGCACAGCCCTTGCCCGAGTGTCATCTTTCCATCGAGGTAAAACCCCCCAATTCTCTTTGTACTCTTGCACTGACCCTGATGTGGGTGGGAGGCTGCAGGTGTCTCCACAGCAGATGACACCAGAGGAGAATCGAACTGAGGGTCAGGGTGGACTAGCAGCTGTTAGCAGCGTGTGGAGGAACCTGGACGAGCAGCATAAGGGTTGGTGCTCAGACCAGTGCTGTTAAACATCTTTGCTGATGACATGGACGGCGGAACTGAGTGTCCCCTCAGTCAGTTTGCTGATGACACCAAACTATGTGGGGAAGTCAGCACCCTGGAGGGCAGGGAGGCCGTCCAGACGGACCCTGCCAGGCTCCAGAAGTGGGCTGGAGTTCAGCAAAGGCTGAACAGATTGGGAGGAGAAAGGAGTGAGGACAGCCCTGAGGAGAAGGGCTTGAGCCTGGGGGTGGAGCAGAAGTCAGACAAGAGCCATCAGTGTGCGCAGGCAGCCCAGAGAGCCAGCCGTGTCCTGGCTGCAGCAAAAGCAGCAGGGACAGTCGGTCCTCCCCCTCAGCTCTGCACTGGTCAGACCCCACCTGGAGTGCTGTGTCCAGTTTTGGAGTCCCCAACATCAGAAGGACATGTTGCTCATGCAAAGTGTCCAGAGGAGAGCAACTGCAGTGATCAGAGAGCTGGAAGCACCTCCCCTGTGAGGACAGGCTGAGCAAGTTGGGGTTGTTCAGCCTGGAAAAGAGGAGCCTCCTAGATCACCTTCTAGCAGCTTTCCAATCTCTGAAGGGGGCTGCAAGAGAGCTGGGGAGGGCTTTTGACAGGGGTGGTAGCAGGAGGACAAGGGGAAAGGGTTCCAATCTTGAAGAGGGGAGATGGAGGTTGGCCATGAGGAACAAATTCTTTGCTGTGAGGGTGGGGAGATGCTGGAACAGGTTGCCCAAGGCAGCTGTGGCTGCCCCATCCCTGGCAGTGCTGAAGGGCAGGTTGGCTGGGGCCCTGAGGAAGGTGTCCCTGCCTGTGCAGGGGGGTTGGAGCTGGGTGACCTTTCAGGTCCCTCCCAACCACAGCCATTCTGTTCCATGAGGTCTGTTGTGATGCTTCAGCAGCAGGATGGAGGAGTGGCTTAGCTTCCCAGGCAGCCCTGAGAAATGCATGGGGTCACATATGATGTTGATAATGTATTTAGAAACATTTCCATGTATAGAAGAAGATCAAATGTGCCTGGGGAAAGCTGCTCTGACTCTGCTAGAGCTGCACAGCAGGTATCCCGCCGTCACCAAACAGCACCGGAAGGTAAAAGCAAACCCCTCGGCCGCCTCAGTCTGCTCTGAGAGTCCCGTAACCACAAAACCCTTTTACCCTCCAAGTCTGACTTAGCCCTTAATGCACTTCCCACTGTTTCCATCTGAGGTGGTTTGGGACACTGTTAACTTCTTCTTCTGGCCGTTCCTCCGGGGTTTCTCGCGGGGAAAGCGGCCGGTGGTTTGTTGACACAGCTTCGTGTGCTGGGTTGGGAGCAGCAGCTTCTCTGCAGGAACACTGGTCCCATTCTGTGTTTGTGAAGGATTGCTTGTCTCTCTCAGCCTTTTGGAGGGGAGCAGAGGCGGTGCCCAGCAGCGCTGAGCTCGGTCGGAAGCCCTCTTCAGGTCCAAACCCTCTCGTGGCGGCTCGTTGGTCTAGGGGTATGATTCTCGCTTAGGGTGCGAGAGGTCCCGGGTTCAAATCCCGGACGAGCCCAGTTTTTCTCTCTGGTTTTCATTTTGTCAGCGAGTTTGCTGATGACACAGAGCTGGGAGGGGTGGCCAAAGCCACAGCAGGCTGGGCTGCCATCCAGCAGGACCTGGGCAGGCTGGAGAGCTGGGCGGGGAGACACTGAACTGCAAGAAGGGCAGTGCAGAGTCTGGCATCTGGGCAAGGACAACCCCAGGGACCAGGATAGGCTGGGGACTGACCTGTTGGAGAGCAGCTCAGGAGAAAGGGACCTGGGGGTCCTGGTGGTCAGGATGGCCAGGAGCCAGCAGTGAGCCTTGGTGGCCAAGAAGGCCTGCGGCATCCTGGGGTGGATCAGAACGGGGGTGGTTAACAGATCGAGAGAGCTTCTCCCCACCGTCTGCTCTGCCCTGCTGAGACTGCAGCTGGAATCTTGTGTGCAGTTATGGGCCCCTCAGCTCCAGAAGGACACAGAGCTGCTGGAGAGAGCCCAGAGCAGAGCCACAGAGATGATGGAGGGAGGGGAGCATCTCCCTGCTGAGGAGAGGCTGAGGGAGCTGGGGCTCTGGAGCTGGGAAAACAGAAGGCTGAGGGGTGACCCCATGGATGTTGATCAAGATGTGAAGGGTGGGTGTGAGAAGGATGGAGCCAGGCTCTGCTCAGGGGCACCCAGTGACAGGACAAGGGGCAGTGGGTGTGAGCTGGGACAGAGGAGGTTCCACATCAGTGTGAGAAGGACCTTGTTCCCAGTGAGGGTGCTAGAGCCCTGGCAGGGGCTGCCCAGGGGGGCTGTGGAGTCTCCTTCTCTGGAGCCGTTTCAAACCCACCCGGCCATGTTCCTGTGTGACTGGATCTAGGGGCTCCTGCTGTATCAGGGGGATGGGACTGGATGATCTTTCAAGGTCCCTTCCAATCCCTAATGTTCTGTGATTCAGGCTTGTGCAAGGAGGGAGATCAGAGAGGGGATTGTTCTGTTCACATCAAGCTTTTAATGCCTTCATACTTTAGGTTGGGCATTAGGAAAGACTCCATTTAAAGGATCATCAGGCCTTGGAACAAGCTGCCCATGGAGGGGGTTGTTGAATCACCATTCCTGTTGTGGCAGGAGGATTGGACTAGATGATCTCTCGAGGTCCCTTCCAATCCCTGATGATTCTATGTCTGGATGTGGAGCTTGGAGACAGAGTTTGGTGGTGGCCTTGGGACAATTGGGTTAACGGTTGGACGTGCTGGTCTTAAAGGTCTTTTCCAGCCTAGATGATTCTGTGAGCTTGCTTGTCAAGGTGCCACGAGTGTGGTTAAAGAATGCAACACACCTTGCTGCTTTGAACTTGAAAGGGTTAAACTTCAGGACCAGGATGGTCTCAGTTAGGTGGAGCTCTGTGGGAGCAGCTCCAACACATCCCCTGGTGGATTCAGGCCACCTGTAGCTCCTAACACCTCCTCCTCTCCAGGGTTTGCAGAGCAATCCTGAGCTTGTGGGCTGTGCCAGACGCAGCAACACGACTGGGCTCAGACGATACCTGAGCTGGGAAACACCTGGGGGTCAGCGTCAGTCACACAAACACTCCGGTAGCCACGAAGAAATAGCTCTTGGCTGGAAAGAGGCTTTCGGTGTGTGACCTTTAGGCTTTTATTTGAAGCCTGCGATTGTTTACCGGGCAGTTCCTGCAGCAGGAGTTTCTGTTGGAATCATTTCTGTGCTAATTTGAGGGCAGTAATTATTTACCAGGTATCAGCAGTTGTCTGGAGTGGCTGGTTAATGATCAGCTCAGCAATGCGAAAGCTCCCCGGGGTGGAAATACTCGAACAAAAAAGTGAAAGTTGCTGGTTTTCTTCTCGTTCCAGGTCCTGGGTCCCCTTGTCACATCTGAACCGCGTCGTTCGTGCTCGCTGAGTGCCGGCTCAGACCGTCTCCTTGATGCACACGCACGGCGTCATGGCCGGTACTCAGGAGCGCCTGGGCTTGTCTTCCTCGCCAACCTCGATCAGCAAAGCTTTCTGTGAGGAGAAAGACCTCAGCAGGTTCCACGATGAACATTCCCCTACGGGAAGCCACCCGTCCCCCGAGCTCATAGAGGATGTGCGCGACAAGGGCTTGCTGCAGGCAGACCTCATCGACAACGTGAGCAGCCCGGTCACCGCAGCAGTGCTGACCAGCATCAGCGAGGACTCCAGGGACCAGTTTGAGAACAGCGTGCTGCAGCTGCGGGAGCAGGACGAGTCGGAAACGGCCGTCCCTCCGGGCAGCAGGAGCGCCGTGGATGGAGAGAGCAACGGCGCGGCCGACGACGTCAAGGTCCAGTTCAACAGATCGGGCAGCGGGAGCGGCGGCTTTCTGGAGGGACTGTTTGGTTGTCTGAGGCCTGTGTGGAACATCATCGGCAAGGCGTACTCCACAGACTACAAACTGCAGCAGCAAGGTGAGCGGAGGAGCCCGTCTCTCTTGCTTCTGAGGGACGACTGGATCTAGGGGACATCCTACTGTGGCGGGGGGATTGGACTGGATGATCTTTTGAGATACCTTCCAGTCCCTAACGTTCTGTGATTCTGTGACTTGGACAAGTTGGCTGAGGCCAGACGTCTAGGAGAAAGGGACCTGGGATTCCTGGTGGCCAGCAGGATGGCCAGGAGCCAGCAGTGTGCTCTTGTGGCCAATAGGGCCAACAGCATCCTGGGGTGGATCAGAAGGAGGGTGGTCAGCAGATCAAGAGAGGTTCTTCTCCCACTCTGTTCTGCCCTGGTGAGACCACATCTGGAGTCTTNTTCCTGTGTGACTTGGTCTGGGTGATCCTGCTGTGTCAGGGGGGTTGGACTAGATGATCTTTCAAGGTCCCTTCCAATCCCGGATGATTCTGGGTTGGATGTTAGGAAGAAATTCTTGACAGAAAGAGTGGCTGGGGACTGGAAAGGTCTTCGCAGAGAGGGGGTTGAGTCCCCATCCCTGGAGGTGTTGAAGAACCGTGTAGCCGTGGTGCTTCACACCCTGCTCTAGCAGCACCGGTGGAGGGGATTAGTTTGTCTTTGTTGATCCATCAGGTCTTTGGGTGTTTTGTTCTTGTGGCTGTGGTTGGACTTGGTGATCTGGGAGGTCCTTCCCAAACGAGATCATTCTGTGGTTGCGTGAGTGTGTGACGATGAGAAAGGCAAACCAGAGCCTTTTCTCAGCTTTCCATGGGGCTGTTCCTGCCTCTTGCAGCCCTGTGGTGGGTTTGCAAAGAGAAACCCTGCTCTGCACCACCAGCAAAGGCAGGTGGTGATGGAGTCAAACCCAGTTGCTGCTTCTGAATCTGAATTCTGAATCTGAATTCTGAATCTGAACAGTGCAAGGTCTGAATCTGTGCCAAGGGTTTGTGTCCGTGGGGATCAGAGAGAAAAGCGAAGAACACAGGGATGGTACCAAATACTTCACTCCTCAGCTGTTCTCACACTGGATGGAAATCATTGCTGTGGGTATTTTCATGGTGCCGGATGAAAACCATGACAGGGGCATTTCTGTCCCTGAACCTGTACGCAAAGGCTGCCTTCCTGGGGGTCCTGGTGGCCAGCAGGATGGCCAGGAGGCAACAATGTGCCCTGGAGGCTAAGAAGGCCAATGGCATCCTGGGGTGGATCAGAACAGGGGTGGTTAGCAGATCAAGAGAGGTTCTCTTCCACCTCTGCTCTGCCCTGCTAAGACTGCAGCTGGAATCTTGTGTCCAGTTGTGGGTCCCTCAGCTCCAGAAGGACACAGAGCTGCTGGAGGGAGGGCAGTGCAGAGCCACAGGGATGATGGAGGGAGGGGAGCATCTCCCTGCTGAGGAAAGGCTGAGGGAGCTGGGGCTCTGGAGCTGGGAAAAAGGAGCCTGAGGGGTGACCCCATGGATGTTGATCAATATGTGAAGAGTGGGTGTGAGGAGGATGGAGCCAGGCTCTGCTCAGGGGCACCCAGTGACAGGACAGGGGGCAGTGGGTGTGAGCTGGAGCAGAGGAGGTTCCCCATCAGTGTGAGAAGGACCTTGTTCCCAGTGAGGGTGCCAGAGCCCTGGCAGGGGCTGCCCAGGGGGGTTGTGGAGTCTCCTTCTCTGGAGATGTTCCAAACCCACCTGGCCATGTTCCTGTGTGACTGGATCTAGGGGCTCCTGCTGTATCAGGGGGACTAGGCTGGATTATCTGTTGAGGTCCCTTCCAATCCCTCATGTCCTGTGATTCCATGATTCAGCTGACCACAAATAGCAGGACTATTACTTCTCTGTGCCCCTGTGGCATGAACTTCAATGTCTTCTGGTTCAGAAATAATGTGACTCTTTAAAATATCTTAATATTTTAATATTGAAAGTATTGATTTTAATACCAATGCTTGACTTTGCAGGTATTTATCCTTTCTAGCTTTTAAATGTAGAGGTGTCAATGTATGTGAGTAGAAGTGCATCAGGTAGGTAGCTCAGGAGTGCGTGATGTCCCAGTCCGTTGGGACATCTATCTTTAGGGGTTACTGGAAGCTAAAGCCTTTGGTGTCTGATTTCTCCCTTAGCACAGTGGGAGGGAGATGGCAAAGAAGGATCTGTCATTGGAATTAAGGAGCTGGAATGGCTGAGGCTTGTTGAGGCTTCTTGGTGGAGAGAGGGCTGAGAACAGGCCCCATGAAGAGCGGCTGCGGGACCTGGGGTTATTGACTCTGGAGAAGAGGAGGCTGAGAGGAGACCTTGCTCTCTACAGCTACCTCAATGCAGGTTCAAGTGAGGCTGATGCTGGTTTCTTCCCCCAAATTCCTAATGATAGAATGAAGGGAAATGCCTCCAGTTGCATTAGGAGAGGTTTAGATTGGATCTTCAGAAGAAGCTCTTTGCTGAGACAGTGGTTGGGCACTGAAAGAGCTGCCCAGGGAGGTGGTGGAGTCCCCATCCCTGGAGGGGTTTAAAAACAGAGTAGCTCGAGCCCTTGAGGCCGTGGTCTGGGGGTTAGGGAGCTGTTGGGCTGAGGGCTGGTCTTGCTGATCCTGGAGGACTTTTCCAGATGATTCTATAGTAACATCCTGGCCCCACTGTGCTGTACTCTGGGGCAGAAGTCTCCTGTATTGCTCTGATTTTGGCTCAGTTATCAATCAAAGGGTTTTCTAGCTTCTGAGATGGTCAGACAACCCATGAGAGTGGTTCATGTCTAAACCCCCGGGTTGGTTTAGGGAACAGATCCTAATGCAAAGGGACCAAGCTCTAATGCACTGGGGAACCTGCCTTGGAATAAACTTTCTCCTTCTTGTAGAGCTGATAGTTTCCAGTTCCTAACTCTGAGCAGGGAGATCCAGCAGCCACAACCTCTCTGGGCAACCTGTTCCAGTGCCTCAGCACCCTCACAGGGAGAAGTTTCTTCCCAAGATCCAACCTGAATCTCTTCTCTTTTAGTTGGGAACCATCCTGCTTGTCTAGAGTCCCTCATCAAAAGTCCCTCTCCAGCCTTATATCTCCCTTTAGGTGCTGGAAGGCTGCTATAGAGGCCCTTAGGGAGAGCTACCTGTAGGAGAAGAGATTGTATTTCACATCTAATTGGGATAGCAGACAGATTGGAGCCACAGTTCCACAGCTGGGCTTTGGTGGCCCACAGGGGACACTTCCTTTTGTGTGAAAGGCCCTAATAAAAAACCCCAGCTGTTAACTAGTGCAAATGAGCAGCTGGGAGTGTTGCTGTGCCTGGAGGATGCACACAGAGCTCTGCTCCACAACACAGAAGTGCTTGGTGTTCACAGCCTCAGATCCGTGGATGCAGTTGGCCTTTGGCATCAGGGCAGCTCGGAATGGCTACAGATGGAGTGAGGACTGGTGAAGCCAAAGATGAGTTGGGATCTGTTCTCTGTGGCCTGTGTGTCTTCGTGGTCATAAATGAGAGTGAAAAGATTGTTGTTCTTTTCTTCCTGTGGAGCAGATCAGCTGAAGAGATCTCTGGTGGTGGCTGAGAGCACAGACTCAGAGTGGCCACACCAGAGCGCCAAGTGCCACAGCCAGGTTGGCCTTCAACACCTCCAGGGATGGGGACTCCACCACTGCCCTGGGCAGTCCAGTCCAGGCCCTAATCACCCTTTCCATGAGGAAGGGCTTCCTAACATCCACCCTAACCCTCCCCTGGTGCAGCTTCAGGCTCTGCCCTCTCATCCTGGTGCTGGTTGCCTGGGAGAAGAGCCCGACCCCCACCTGACTACAACCTCCCTTCAGGCAGTTGTAGAGAGGGAGAAGGTCCCCCTTGGTCTCCTCCACACTCAACACCCCCAGCTCCCTCAGCCTCTCCCCATCAGCCTTTCCCTCCAGTCCCTTCCTCAGCCTTGTTGCTCCTCTGCACCCCCTCCACCCCCTCCATCTCTTTCTTGAAGTGAGGGGCCCAGCACTGCCCCCAGTACTGGAGTGGAGTCCTCCCCAGTGCCCAGTACAGGAGGAGAATGATGTCCCCAGTCCTGCTGGCCACACTATTGCTGATCCGAGCCAGGATGCCGCTGACCTTCCAGGCCACCTGGGCACCCTGCTAGCTGTTGTTCAGCCAGTTGTCACCCAGTCCTGCCAGGTCCCTCTGTGCCAGGCTGCTCTCCAGCCCCTCATCCCTCAGCCTGTAGCTGCAGGGGGTTCTCGTGGCCAGAGTGTAGGACCGACAGACCTTCTGAACCTGCCCCTGTGCTAGAGCTCGAGGACTGTCAGAATGTGCATGTTGTGGATGATCTCATTCCTGCTTCTTGTCACCAGAAAATCTTTGTGTGCATTTCATCAGCTGCCCAGGATCCAGCACTTCAGTGGCTGCTCTGTGTGGCTGCTTTTTTGGCTCCCTGCTGTCTCTCAGCAGGAGGATGAAGGGTTGTGTCTGTGCAGCGGTGGTGCATTTGAGAAGACGGGCTGAGGAAGTGGTTCTGCCTCTTGTAGGAGTAAAAAGCCTTGTGGTGGCCTTTAATGCCTCTGGGGGGTTTATTTTCAGCTTAGGGCTGATGCTGTACATCTGTGCAGGTGATTTGTCCTACCCTTGCTTTTCCTGTCTTCATGAAGTGGTAATTTGAAGCCTGATCCAGGAGCAACCCCTTGTGTTGGGCTGAATCAGCAGCTGGGGTAGGTGTCCACTTGGGACATGTGGTGCCCATGGGGGACTTGCTGCTGCCTGCAGATACTTCTTGCTGCTCGCCAGCACCCCTTCTTGCTGCTCACCAGCACCCCTTCTTGCTGCTCGCCAGCACCCCTTCTTGCCTACTCTGGATCTCCAGCAGGTCCAAACTCTAGGGTACAGGTGGTGATTTTGTGGTCACAACCAGTGAAACACAAAGAGGTTCCACGTCCTTTGCAAATCACAGACTGGCCGGGGTTGGAAGGGACCTGAAAGATCACCCAGCTCCGACCCTCCTGCACAGGCAGGGACACGGTCACTCGAGCAGGTCACTCCTTTAGGGACCCTTGCCTTTGGTTCAAGACTGCCAGTTGATGATCTGAAGCGGTGATCTGATCAGGGTGCCCAGGTGGCCAAGAAGGCCAGCAGGATCGTGGCCTGGATCAGGAATGGTGTGGTCAGCAGGAGAAGGGAAGTTATGGGACAGGAGAGGGCTTGTGTAGACCTGGAGAGCAAGGTGCTTCACCAAGCGTGCCCGTGTTGGTGGGGTTTAGGAGACCAGAGATGCTTCTTGTCCTGATGCCAGTGCTGGCAGGCAGCCCGTGCTGGCAAACAGTGGCTCAGGCTGCTCTGGCCTTTCTTCCCCATGAGCAGCAGATTCCCATCATTCTACTGGAATAGATCTTAATCACCTCAGAGACACAAGCTCCTGCGTAGTTCCTCCTGCTGTTACACTTCCAGTTATTTAGGGGAAGGATCCCACAAGTTTCTTTAGGTCCAGGAGAAACTGGAATGAAACAACTGCTCTGTTTTGGTAGAAGAGGTTCCCTCTTTCTTCTTCTGGAAGAGAAGTCCTGGCAGAGCTGTAGGAAGCCCTGAAGTCAGGGCAACCTCAACGGATGTTTAGCTAAGCAGTGTTAATAGACTTAGTCAACGAGGCTGGCAGGAGAGTTTAGGCTGGATCAGAGCTTCCAGATGTGGTTCCTGGACACCTGAGGTCTTGCTCTTCCAGACAGGCTCTTTGGCCCAGCTGTGGTTAGCCACCGTAGCCACACACGCAGGCACTTGCAGCTGCTTTGTACAAGTCCTTTTCTGTTCCAAGCTGCTGGCTGAGGTGGTCGAGCTCTCAGCATCACCTCTCACAGGCTGTGTCTCTGCTGTGGAGCTGTGCCAGGACTGGCAGAGCCCTAACCCACTGTTCTTGGCTTCAGGGTGGTGTGGACTGTTCAGGATGGGCCTGTTCAGGCAGTGGGAAGAGCTTCATACCCTGTTCTCTGGGTGTCCAGTGGAATCCAGCTGGCAGGTCCTTTCTCCCAGCTGTGCCTGTTGCCCCCATGCAGAAATCATAGAATCATCAGGGATTGGAAGGGACCTCGAAAGACCATCCAGTCCCACCCCCCTGACACAGCAGGATCACCCAGACTCAGTCACACAGTCAGTCAGGGTTAGAAGGGACCACAGGATCATCCAGTTCCAACTCCCTCACCATGGGCAGGGACACCCCACCCTAGGTCAGGCTGGCCAAAGCCCCATCCAGCCTGGCCTTAAACACCTCCAAGGATGGAGCCTCCATCATCTCCCTGGGCAACCCATTCCAGGCTCTCACCACTCTCATGGTGAAGAACTTCCTCCTCACATCCACTCTAAATCTACCCATCTCCAGCTTTGCTCCATTCCCCCTAGTCCTGTCACTACCTGACATCCTAGAAAGCCCCTCCCCAGCCTTTCTGTAGCCCCCTTCAGATCCTGGAAGGCCACAAGAAGGTCACCTGGGAGCCTCCTCTTCTCCAGACTGAACAGCCCCAACTCTCTCAGTCTGGCCTCTCAGGAGAGGTGCTCCAGCCCTCTGATCATCCTCAGTCATCACTGATCCTACTACTGACCCTTGTCAGCCTGTTGGGGGGCCCCAGGGAGTGCAGAGTAATTGAGATGTGTTTTGCAGTTGGTGGGTTTGGGTTGTAGTTTCAAACCCTCCTGGACCTGTCCCTGTGCGACTGGATCCTGCTGTGGCAGGGGGGTTGTCCTGGATGATCTGCCAAGGTCCCCTCCAGTCCCTGATGTCCTGTGATGCTGCATTGCCCAGCCCCAGCAACCTTCTCACCCCTCTTCTCTCTCCCAGTACAGTCACCCTGTTCCTCCCCGTCCTCCCAGTCCCTTTTCCAATGCTAACCACCGCTCTGCCCTCGCTGCTGCAGCAATTTAACACACCGGTGCCTGGCAATTTAGGGAGGAAGCTCTGCTCCAGAAATGATCAGTGATGGCATCTCTCAAGCACCTGACTCAACTGAAAAGCATTAGATGAGAACAAACATTTCACACTGACAGTGGGTCCAAACAAGCTGTATTTTTCCGTGTTGTCCCCCCCCTTCCTGAAACGTGGTGAAATTAGGGAAGGAAGGGGAATGCCAGAGGTGGCAGCTTCTAAGTCACAGACCAGCAATCTCAGACCATCAGGGATTGGAAGGGACCTCAAAAGATCATCCAGGCCAACCCCCCTGACACAGCAGGATCCCCTACATCCAGTTGCACAGGAACATGGCCAGGTGGGTTTGAAATGTCTTCAGAGAAGGAGACTCCACAACCCCTTTGGGCAGCCCCTGCCAGGGCTCTGGCACCCTCAGTAGGAAGAAGGTCCTTCTCACATTGATGTGGAACCTCCTCTGCTCCAGCTGACACCCAGTGCCCCTTGTCCCGTCACTGGGTGCCCCTGAGCAGAGCCTGGCTCCATCCTCCTGCCCTTCCCATGTGTCTCAACATGACCTCCTCACTGTGGTGGCCTCCTCAGCTGTGCCTGTACCAGGAGAAGATGCCATTTGACCACCCCATGAAAAGCCCACCTCGTGGTTTCTCAAGGGAACTGTAAGATGCTGTCCTGGTCTGATCTTACAGCAGAACACGTGTGTGGTCCTGACCTGTCATGTTTTCCCTCTGCCTAGACACCTGGGAGGTCCCATTTGAGGAGATCTCCGAGCTGCAGTGGCTGGGCAGCGGCGCGCAGGGGGCCGTCTTCCTGGGCAAGTTCCGGGCGGAGGAGGTGGCCATCAAGAAAGTGAGAGATCAGAATGAAACAGACATCAAGCACTTGCGGAAGCTCAAACATCCCAACATCATTGCCTTCAAGTAGGTTGTGGAACTGATTACAAACGTGACTTTATCCAGGGAAGAGTCTCTTGTGGTCCCTGGCCAAGGTTTTCGATACAGGAACCGCGCTGTCTGTAGGACAAAGGGATTGGCATCCTGCCTTTGAGACTGTCTCGTGTTCTGGTGACAAGGGAGCTGTGGGTGCTCTTCCCCCTAGTATGTGCAGGCCCCCCAGCTGCCTGTCTCAGCCCTGCAGGTGTAGGGCTTGAAGAAAACCCACGCCTGTCACAAACGAGGGTCCTCCTGACCGAAGCATGCAGGAGACTTCCTCCTTCCATTTTGCTCCTTCCTCCTCCCGCCTTCCCGCCTCTTCCCTCCTTCCCTCCTCTTCCCTCCTTCCCTCCCTCCT